>CM074448.1:4272500-4872500 GCA_037101425.1 Elopichthys bambusa
GTACATGGGTCCATTCAGAATTACAAAACATGGCAACATACACATGACAGATAAAAATATTATCCTGAATGTGTGTGGAAACAATGTACTAAATGTACTGAAATGTGTCTGTGTCCTGTACTTCACCGCAATCGTCTTTACCTTGACTACAATCTGCATCCATCAAAACTTTACTAGCAAGACGCTGGTTTGCTTTTTCAGCCGAGAAATGTAGTTTGCGTATCAACTGGCCAGCAGTGGATGGTTTGACGTTTCACCCAGTCTGTATCACACAGTGCGATGCTTGAGGTCTCATGCTCTTCAGAAACAATCAAGAATATGACAGAGCTTGTGTTTTAAAGCTAAACACACACTGGAATGAATAATTCACTGAAAACTGGCTGTGAGCCACTGTTCTCTCTGCCATCTTTTCCTGGTTTTCTTTACATTAACACTGTTTTGGACTGATTGTTTGAATGCTTACTGGATAATTGGACTGAAAACTTTCTCAGAGTTTAGTGACTTAAGTGATCTGACGGCAAACAGAGAAGCGAAATTGGGTTAGAATAGAAATTTTCACATACTAGGGTTACAGGTGTTTGTGCCATTGTAGATGCTCAGTGTGATAAACTCCCAACTTCTAAGATCACATTAATAGCATAATTTCACTTGCTTCAGTGATTTATTTGCATTATTTGCATTAAATTATTAAGGATTTTGAAGTAATCGCATACGTTAATGCATTAAAGTTAACAGGCCTAATGAAAAATAAATGCTGTTCTTTTGAACTTTCAATTCATCATAGAATCCTGAAAAAAAAGTATCACTGTTTTTACAAAAATATCCAGCAGCACAACTGGTTTTAAAATTGATAATAATAAGAAATGTTTCTTGAGCAGCATATTAGAATGATTAGAAGAATCATATGACTGAAGTTTGGAGTAATGGCTGTTAAAAACTAATCAAAATGTATATTGATTAGTACTTATCCTCTCTATTATTATATTGGTTAAGACATTCAATTATCTAGTGATCGGTGTAGCAGCTTTACACTCATGTCTAAATCCACTTGTGCCTGCTTGTACCGTAAATATCACTGACTTTGTGAGAAGATTTAATCAATTGAGATCTGCCTGAGGAACTTCAAGAAGTTGTTGTTAGGACAAATGTAGTTGGCTATAAAAAGACTGGCAAAGCTTTTAACCTTCTACATCCATTAAAGCAAAACGGAAAGAGCGTGGCATAACCCAAACATTTTCAAGGTCAGTCCATCTTATAAAACCGAGCAACCAGGCAAAAAGGGTATTTGTAAGAAAAATTAGCAAGATGCCAGATACTACATGGAATTCCAGGGAAAACTGTCTAGACATCAGCACTTGACATCTCATGCCTCTTTGGGAGACTAGCAAGAAGAAAGTCACTTTTGAGACAAGCCAACATGAAGTCATGCCTGGAATTTGCTGGAAACCATGTGACAAAACATGAAAACTTGTGGAAGAATATTTTGCGGTCTGATGAGACTAAACTTGAGCTTTTTAGCCTGAAAGTGAAGTGCTATGTTTGGCATTAACCAAATACGGCCCAATACCAATAATACCAAGCAAGACGGTGACAACGCCACACTCTGAGGTTGCTTTTCAGTTAGAGGAATTGGAAAACTCTAGTAACTCTATGTAAGTGGAGAAATAAATGGCTAAAGTTAAATATATTGCAAAAATATGGCAATTTACTTGGGGATTTGTAAGTGGAAAAAATAAAATAAAAACTTTGCACAAAGTACTAAAACCAAGTTCCTTCAATTTCCATCAATTTGAAGTGTTAATGACAGTAAGAGGAGGGCTCTGGCGAATGCTGCAAAACTCAGTGGACCTGTTTGTGATCCAACTGCTCCTGCAAGCTATTTTCATTGTTTGGGAAAGGGCTGAGTGGTTTGTAACGGCCGGTTTTCCAATGAAAACACTCTGTGGTAGGAGATTTATCTGAGAGCAGGTGGTCTCGTATACATCCACACCTATTTGGTTCAGCTCAGTGGGTCACTTACCCCTCCACTAATGTCCTGTTGGCCAGACGGATGCAGTGCTCCCATAAGACATTGGACACAGGCAGAGGAATCCGAACTATTTTCGACACATCTCCCAGTCTTTGGTTGAACTTCTCAAACTCCTGCAGAAAAGAGTTTATGATAGAAGGGTCAAATGTCATGACACACATTTTTTTATCTGGATCCATTAATTAATTAACAATAAATAAAAAAAAAGTAAAATAAATAAACATTACAAATTCAATTCATACATGCAATGACTTAAATACACCTCTTATGTGATGAGAATGTTTTTAATTTTTGAATTACAATTCATTTTAATTTTTTTTTGAGGAGCATAAAGCAAAAAAATGTCAGGGTTTTCAAACTGTCCAGATACCAACGTCTTCAAAAACTTGATATTTATGAATGAATAATTCACAATAACTCTCAGAGTGTTTGGCATGGTAATGGATATGACAATACGGGACTTGCTACTGTCAATACATACATGACACACTGCTGTCAGCAAGTTAGACAGGCTGCTGTACAAAATGAATTATCCATAGCAGATCTATACAGGTGGAGCTGGGGAAGGTGGAGGGTTTCTGAAAGCGCGCCGCAACTAATACAGAAAAAGCTAACTAGTATTTGAAGGTTGAGCAACAAGCTCATTATTACTGATACTGATACAGCAGGAACCAATCAGCTGTGCCCTATAGAGATTGATGTGATTGCAAGGAAATTGAGTTAAGGACCTAACCTTAAAGTGCACTCAACAAGGAAAATATTATTGTTTTACTTGAGGGTTACACCACAGTACACTGAATTGAAACATTTCTTGAAAATGACATGAAAGTTTTTAAAAACTACATGAAACCCTCATGAACACATACATTCCCAAGAACTTGGCTTGTGTTTTAAACTATTAAACTGTTAACAATTCACCATAACCATCAGTTTTCTTATTGGGTGGTGTTGGAACCATCTGCACGAGAGGTCATGAACAGGCTAGAAATAGCTTTATTTTAGCATGCTGCTCAAATCCAGAAATCCCAACAAAGGTGTAAATTAATTACAGAATCAGAGAAGCGGAAACAGCCGTCTATAAATGTTCACTGAAGCCATACTGGCAGGCCAGGTTGTCAAACCTACAGGATTCAGGTTATTCAAAGAAACTGTCTCTAAGTCCCTGCAGTGCAGATGTCTGGATAAAGCCTTGCCACATACAAAAACCTGTACTGTATAAGCCGGCTGCTCATGGAGGTGTTGATTCAGCTGTGCTTGAGCCCATTTCTCTTTCACTTGTGACAGGAAAACCCGCCCATAACTTTCTTAACACAATGACATATGGCTCATTCGAGAGCCAAGGACCACATGTACCGTGAGCTCGCACCTTGAATGTTGATACAAAGCCAAGAGCACTAAAACTGCTGTGCAAGTTGTCCAGGTTATTTTGCTACTTTTAATCTTCTGATTATTTTTTAAAACATCCAGTTTATTGTACAACTTTGTATGGTTTTAAAAAAGAATGCCTTTTGCTGGTCTAAAGATTACGGTTTCTCATTATCTAATTATAATTTATAGCCTCTGTATGAGACTGAGAATTCATACTGAGAAACTAATCACAGCAAACATAGATTATTTGCTCTCAGTCATGTTGATAAGTATTAAAGTAATGCAAACCGAAAGGAGTCACAGGTTTCGATTTCTAACAAGTGTTGCAGCCAGTGTTGGGGAAAGTTGATGCATTATAAAGTAATGCATTACAATATTGTGTTACTCTCTAAAAAAGTAACTAATTATATTACTTAGTTACTTTTTATGGAAAATAATGTATACTTTTTCTCACCTGAGCTGGGCTTGCTTGTTTATTTTTCAATAAAAAAAGCCTCAGGCTGAAAGAAATGCAAATTCAAGCCTGTACAGTAGAGGGCGCAGCTCAAACAAAGGTCAGCAGCAAAGACATTGGTTAATAAAGTGAGATTAAATACAAAGTATATGTGTTATTTAACATTTACTTACTGCAGGTTTGTGTAATGTGAGTTTGCGTTTCACTGTTTTTATTCATTCTGAGGAATAGTGAATCTGTTTTTGTGCAAGTGAGATAAGTAAATACATGCTAGAACTACGATAACCATCATGCACTGATTTCTCTCAACATGGGGACAGGAGAGGTGTAAGTCAATAAATAGGAAAACAAAGTAACTTGCGTTACTTATTTGAAAAAATAACTTTTGTAAATTTAAAAGTAATGTGTTACTGTACTAGTTACTTGTAAAAAGTAATCTGATTACGTATTTTACGTTACTTGCAGTCCAAAAAAAAAAAAAAAAAAACTCTCCAGTGCTGTACTACAGAGGTTTAACCCACTTACATCCTAAAGAACTGAAATATCACTTCTGAGCAGATATCTGTATTGGTTTGAATGGTCACAGTATCAGTCGTATAAATCAATCCGCAGAAAAAGCAAAGCAAAGAATCTGTTTTTAACCTTCAGAGTTTGTGCAAGCTGTGGAACAGGTTCTGAAATTTGCTCCTAATAGAGAGGAATTAATCTCTCCACTTCTTTTCCAACATTATCTATAAGGGTGAGTAGGGTAAAAGGTGTCATCGGTAAGCTGTCTCGCCCACTTAAAGGTGCAATAGGTGATTCTTTAGAGAACATTTTTTATAATACTGGTTGATACTCATATCCTGATAGCAATCACTATTTTAAATGGTCTAAATGTATTTTTATAAATATATATCAGCTGTGGAAGGTGTAGGACCATAAAATGTTCATCCAATTATTCTATTTGGTCCGAATGAAATAATACAATGTCTTACATGCCTGTTAATGAATGTTTTTACATACCCTCGCGCACCCTGTTCTCGCAGACATCAAACGACGTCAGCACATTTCATGCTATGCAGAGTTTATGTACACAGACTTCGGCCATGGAGCACTGCAAACAAACAGCAGCCACCTTGTACAGTTTCTACTGAATCAAAAAAACGAGCTTATGCTGCGTTCATACCTTAACTACCGTAACTAAGAGATGGCAACAACAGTATCAACACCGAAATGAATCTGCAGCAGTCAGGTACAAGCTCTCAAAGTTGTTTGTTCATTAATATTGTAATGTTACTGTATGTGCTTTGAGACATGAGGTAGTTGCTGCTCCCAGCCCCCTTTCCAGAAGAAGGTGGAGCTTTAACAGCTCGCGCTTCGGTTGCTCAACAATTACAAAGCTGGAGAATCTTACGCAGCCAAAACAGTGTTCAGCCTTACATTGTTCAAACCGGAGTCTGACACTGATGGAGAGACTCAGGAAGAAGTTACAACTTTAAGAATGCAACTGGGATGTTTCTGAATGGTTAGTGGATACATTTATGTAGTTTCTGTGGAGTTGATTCAACTCATTGACTAGCATGTGCCATCATGTTAATCTTTTGTGCAAATCCAGTGTTGAATTGACCCTCGTTTGTAAAGCAGGCAATCACATACTACTACAACTCTTGGCCTCACCCCCTTTGTTGCGTGTTCCTGGGGGCAGGGTTTATGTAAATTGTAGGGTTTGTGATGTCATATTGTAGTCATTAAAAAGTGATTTCTGTAAAGGAAAATATCTCCCTTTGCACTGGAATTTGAGCGTCGTAACTTTGCAGATGTTGTTTTTGCTCAAACAGCAACATTACCCACTAGCTAAAGTTAAAAAAAGTGAAATCATAATCAAGGACCCCTTTAAGCAGAAAAATTAACAGCATACCCTATAGAAATAAGAATCGGTTCACACAGTACATGGCAGAGACAAATAACAATGAATTTCTGCTCTATAATGTAGGCAAATAATTGTACCAATTATTAATATATATAAGCAAATGTCCTTTAGGTACCCAGGCACCTGGACGTCATTTTCATGGTTATTTTAAATAAAGCAAGAGTCAATGTGAGTCACTGCAGTATTTCCGCAGTTACATGATTAATTCAGCCAGCTTGGCAAACCCAGACAAATTGGCTTCAACAAACAGACTTGGCGCAGGGTTACATCGATGGCACCGGGAGAAACGGGCACAGCAGCTTCACTCAGCTTAGTGGGTGCACAAAGGTGAGCCTCATTTCTTCATTAGCACCCAAGCTCCATTACATTCCCCACTAAAACTTTGCAGCTCGGATCAGGAACTTATGTAAATCCACATGATTATGCATATTTCAGAATTCAGCGAGTTTCCTCAGCAAATAAGCCAAAGAGATAATTCAATTGTGAAACCCCATCTGCTCTCAGAGCCTTTTTTTTTCATCTCAATATATGCGTAAGCCATTCAAATCTCTCCCTAACCCCATGCAAAATTCATATGGGCTAATGAGCGGAGGTTAAAGAAGAGATGTGGACATGCAAAGGAATGAGACATCCTCAGTCCAGTGATACTTAACTGAGACACAAGATAACTTTTCCACTCTTAAACTTGCCCCTCAAATTCTGCATGTGACTCCCAAAGCCTGACCATTTAAATAATTCAGATCCTGACAAATAATTGATAGCCGTTATCTTTCAATCTAGGGGTATTCATGAGGCACAGTCATTAGGCATGAAGGAAAAAATATCTGTATGAAGAAAGCTAACTAGCAACCTTAGGGTAAACATATCAATCACGCCTGCTCGTTGTGGGCTTCAACTTGTTTGTTTGCTTCAGTAGAAGTCACAATTGGACCAGTATATTATAATACAGACGTAGCATTTCCATGTATTCGTAATGTGCTGCATGTAAAATGGCGAAAGTGACAGCTGTACTGGGCTTTCATTCAAAAGTTCAGATCCCACAAGTCTCTCCACAGCAGCACCCAGAGGAGCAGCACTTAACCTGAATTATCTCACTTTAAACATGCAGCTGTGTGAGTGGGCATGGGTTCAACAACATGAGGTCCACTGCGCATTACTACACACTTAGACTTGATTTCACTTGATGAGAATTTATCTGTTGTGCCAGTGCTGCCATTCATTCAGAAATCAAATACTGATGATAAAGTTGGCTGTACATGTATATGGGTCATTGACGAATGAGGTTTTTAAAAGTGTAAAAAAACATAATGGAGATATAATTAATTTTGAAGTTTTATTAAGTGTTAACAATGAGATGATGTGGTTTTTATAATCAATTAACACTGCTTTTGTCATTTTTTTAAAAGATGGACAAAATTTGTCACCAAAAAAGTCATTCAGTTTAACCAAAATTTCGGTTTTACCGAATGACACTTTTGGTTATACCGAATCACGATATTTTTTAACAATGCTAACAGGCTGATATCTAGCTAGCTAGCTAGTTAGCTTGCTAGCTAGCAAGCAAAAGGACAATTAAACATTTTATATTTAGTACAAGTTTTTAAAATATTACAACATTTTACATGTTTTGTAGTAGTTGTATCGAATTACCTGATGTTTCGGGACTTGTGTATGAGCAAGTGAAATCATGAATTTTTCAAATAGTTAAAAGAGAGTTACTTTGCTTCACGACCATGTTGTCCTTTGCAGGTGTCTGAATGATGTCACATCCTGTCATATGATACTGACCGCATGACTTGATCCAAAATGGTCCCTTTATATTGGTTACTCCGAATGACATCAATGACATTTATTTATTCGGACATTCTTTCTCATAACAAAGCAAAGACTTCTACACATAATTTTAATACCATTTTGCACTATGTTGATATATGATGTTATAAAATCATGCCAGAATAAAAAGTATATAAATTTATTACATTTTAAGATATTTTAAATCACAAATGAAATGGTTGTATTGGGCTTTGGACAGTTAAACCGAAATTTGACACTTCAAAAACTTTAAAATACCTTTATATGTAGCAAAATATAATTAAAACCTTTTGGATTCAATAAAAGAGATCTAGTTGTAATACCTTACATACTTTGGATGTCATATCTTTGTTTTTTATTATTATTAAGGCCTTTGGACAAAAAAAAAAAAAAGACCTGTCACATCATTGACCCATATATATTAGTGCTGTCGAATTATATATATATATAAAGAACTAGATTAATAAAAATTTTTTCTGTGTTTTAAGTTAATATATTTTGTTCTAATTTTACAGTTAATCTCCAAATTAATGTAGAAACAACATAAAGACAGTAGCTATATTTTAATTACTTGTTTAATAGCATCAGCTACTGATGTCTCAATGAATTTGATTTTTTCCCCCCTGTTTTAAACCATTATAGCCATTCAACATTGCAGTATAACTAAAAGTTATCAATTTTAACATTTATTATGCTTCAAAAAATATAACTTAATTTAGGTGAACTTAAAACAATCCTCTCATAAAAGATATCAAACAGTCTGCACTGCAGAAATTATAAATTAAATATAGATTAATCTTATAAAAGCTATAAAAGTTCTTTAGTCAAAAGAAGTAATTTTCTCTGTTAACTTAAAAAAATTAAGTTACCTGATTGCCTAAAAAGTTTGAGCTCATTGAAATTAAAATAGAGTTAATACAATGAAGGTGATTAGTTTAATCAACAGAAACTCAAAATATTGTTATCTAAACCATATTAATTATTGAAGTTGATTTGACAAAAGAAAAAATGAAAATATTTTTTACAGTTTATAACAATCAATTTTTAGGAGTGTTACAGTTAGAAATAATGTTCCTTTTATGCAGTACATGACAGTATGTCACGTAAACTGCAGATAAATAATAAATAATTCCAGACTCTAACACCCAGGAGCTGATATTCCCTCACCTCATCAGCAAAGTCAACCCATAATCACATCAGTCACTTGAGTGAGTGTTTGTACAGTGTTTGAGGAGTCGCCTGTCTCTCTCAGTTAAACGCAGCATGTCAACTTTAGACCTCTGGATAACCTTCTGACACACACATTCTGACACCACACATTTCGATCATCCTGTGCCCTGTCAGGTGAGTACAGCAGATGAGTCGATAGGACATGTCAGCAATGCCCTGCTACAGTGGCATGACAGTTTTCTTAAAACTAAACAAACCACGTTGTAACTGACTATACAGAAGCCAAGAATATGTGGTTGGCTGATCTTTACTGATGCAAGTCTAATTGCATTCTCCTCTAGTGTGAAAATGAACAGAGAGGAGGAAACGCGTGATTTTCACACATAAAATCCACTGCACGACCTCACAAACACATTACCTTTAAAAGGACATCCACATAGATGTTGTGCTGTGACATTATCTCTTTAATGTCCCATTTCACTCCCGCCATCAGTAACAGCATCTGTTCGTAATCTATGGCTTTGGCCGCCACGATCCAGTAAATGGGTTTGCGGAGCTCACTGGCTGTAGATACAGTCTATAGAGAAAAGAGCATAGAAAAGGTCAAAACAAAGAGTACCTATACATAACCATTGGCCAAAGTGTGGAAAACAGTTTAGTGTATCTGTCAGACATTCAAGATCCAAAGACATTTCAAGCTGCTGTACATAAAGTGCTTTGTACTCAAAAATAAACCCTGAAATCACAGAATCCTGGAAGTTCTATTGTACAACTTTACTTCTTACTTTTAGTATTAATGGATAATAAGGAGAGCCATAAAAAGGACATATATGCCCTAAAATTCTAATAAATGTATAAAGTAAAAGTAAAGTGATGTGACGCTAAGTATGGTGTCCCATGCTAGGTTAGGTTCCTTGCTATATGAGTAAAATCAGTGGAAGAGAGTGCTGTTCACTCCCTCCAGTACTGCCGGTACTGAGACTCGAACCCTTGACCCTGGGTTACAAGTCCGACTCTTTAACCATTAGGCCACAACTGCCCCACAATGTCCCTTAATTCAACTTAAAAAGTTCAGTTACTGCCTTAAATTTGTAAGTATAATCAAAAAAGTAATTTCAACTCATTTATAAAAAAAATCTTGCCTAGTTGAAACTTGCGTAACTTAAAAATTAAGCTGAAATTAGGTAAATTATTTTTGACTTTTTTAAGTTAAAGGTACAATATATAAATTTTGGGAGGATCTATTGACAGAAATGCAATAACTATGTTTTCAGTGGTGTATAAAGACCTTACACAATGAACTGTTACGTTTTTATTACCTTAGAATGAGCATTTCTATCTGCATACACTGCAGGTCCCCTTACATGTTAAGTCGCCATTTTGCGCCACCATGTTTCTACAGTAGCCCTAAATGGACAAACTGCTCTACAGAGTGCATTTGCTTGACTGGCTACTCTCTACTGTCTCAGACAACGACATCTTTGTTCCTGTGTTGGCCACCGTAGCTTCTCTATATTGCAATTTGCAACCTCACCGCTAGATGCTGCTAAAATTTACACACTGCACCTTTAAACTACATATTGTCATGATTTATTGATTGTTATTTTTTACAGTGCATGTAAATTAAGAAATATAATATTGAGTGTGCACATGAAGATACAAAATGTACATTTAAATTAAATATGCATATATTTAGAAGAATACAAAATAAATAAACAAATTCTGGCATAATACTAGTAAAATGTGTAATAATATCCAACAAGATGTGGAGAATGAAAAAACTAAATAGTGTATATGTTTCAGCTGCATTGAAGGTTAACATATCACAGAGCACAAATTTAATAAACTTCTACAAGGCACTATAGTATATTACACCTCATATCACCTAATATCGTTATAGTCCATTATTAGGTGATTTATGTTATAAAACTCTCCACAACGATCACAGACAGCAGAGCTCATCAATAGTCATTTTATAACAGAAGTTACACATTTTAAAGACACTAGAGACCCTGCAGCAGACAGGTGGGAGATCAAAAAAGGCTATCAAAAGGAGAGACTGGAAAGGTCAATAAATAGAGGGATGAAACTGACCTGTGAGTAGAACTGCTGGAGGAAGGGCTTCTTGGCTGAAGGCATCATGGTGTCGAGATGAGGCTGAAGGAACTCAAACTGCTCTGCCAGAAAAACTCTGCAGGGAAAAAAGGCCCAAATCAGAGAGCGCTTTCTGCAGCTTTGCAGCGACACAATCACAACATGTTGTTCCCTGCAGGGAACTGGCTGTGCTGAAAACTAGTTACAGTGGAGAAAAAAAAAGTGTGATGTGACTAGGAAGTTCAAGGCTTACATTTGCCTGCTTTCATTTTTTTCAGACACAAGCTACAGACAGAGACTGAATGCTAAATATAAGGGCTTCTATATTAAGAGCTGCAGTTTCTATTAAAAGAATTCACCGTCTTTTTGAAAATTACAACACTGAACCACAGAAGACTTTTTGACACTGGTATACAGAGAACATGTTTTTCATGTCAAAATGAATTTTTTTACAATCAATTAAAAGCCATTGGCTATGCACCTCAGGTGAAATTTATCCCTGACCATTTTTGAAGTATTAAACATTAAAGACAGATAAATGAGCAAAACATGAAAAAGACCATGGGGTGGATACTTTTTATAGCCACTGTAATAATGAGATAGGAAATTACCATTTGTTTGTTAATTTTTTAACTGCTGTTTTGTCTTGCAACCTAAAATTTGAAAAACAAGTCGGCACACACCGTCATAAAATTAATTTATGTTGTCTGAGCAAATTAACTGCATCCAGGAATCAAAACAAAACTCTGCAGACAAAGAAAAAAGAGCCTCTTTAACTGAGAGAAGAGGTAATTATAAATCACTGATTCCTACTGCTGCCAATGGCTGTGTACAACCGGGACCTTCATAAAGAGTCAGTGCTCACCATCCACCACTGGAGTAAGGCACCAGATAATTTATGCTAATGACAGCCTACATACAGAGATAGGAGTTCAAATGAGTCCAAATATTTGCATATAACACCTAATGAACACTAGAAAGCTGAATATGAAAAGCTATAAGACACATGCATAATATAAGCAACATTAAACAATTACTGTGTTTAACTTTCAAAAATAAACATTCGGTTTTCTGTGACGTACTGAATATTGTTATGCAGAAAAGTGTGTTTATGAACCTAATTCTTTGTCTTTTGTTTTGAGAAAACATACAAATATATTTCTTTTAGACACTTAAAATGTCATCCAAAATGTATCTATACAGTATATAAGCGTTTAAAAATTTAGAAGTGAACTATTTTTAATCTTTATGAAAGAAGTCTCTTATGTTCACCAAGGCTGCATTTATTTAATCAAATAAAACAAAATAGAGTAAAAACTATTCACTAACACTTACTGTAAATATTACAATTTGAAATAACAGTTTTTTAGTTTAATATATTTAAAAATTTAATCTATTCCTGTGATGTAAAGCTGAATTTTCAGCATCATTACTCCAGTCTTCAGTGTTTACATGATCCTTCAAAAATCATTAAGAAATCATTCTAATATGCTCATTTGATGCTCAAGAAACGTTTATTATCAATTAATGTTGAAATATGTATATATATATATATATATATATATATATATATATATATATATATATATATATATATTCCCATAGTGGGACCAGAGACACTATTGACTGACCAATGTAAAATCTTAAAGGTGCGGTAAGTAGATTTTGAAAAATGCTGTTGGACATTGTTAATATATGAAATCAACACAAACAAACCCACCCCTCTCTTCATTGCTCCGCATCCAAAACTCACTCTCCAATCCTAACCACTCTGCTTCGAGTCAGTCTAGAACCTCGGCCCATTTGCTGCTGGAAGGCGAGGCGAGTGCACTGACAATAACGCTAAACACAGCATTCTCTCATTGTGCAGTGGTTTACCTACTCAACTATCACTATCTGGCCACTGTTACACACACAATGCAAGAGTTTATCACAGCTGACATGCAACAAAATGCTTCACGAAAAAAAGCTCAGATGATGAACGAACGACGAGGAAGCACAAAAAATGAACGTACAGTACACAAGAGTAAATACAAGCAAGAGTTCGTTGTTAGTCGCCAACAGCAAAGCAGCTCCAGACAATCATGGCACTCAAACTCAGTGTTACTCACATTAGAAGTGGAATCAAAGCAGCCTCCGCATCTGTTTTCAGGCCTTCTTGCTTAGCTCTCTCCAGCGCTGGAAAGCTTTTCTAATATTAATGCGGGTCCTAAAGATCTTGCCCAGTCATAAACCTTCATTCCAGTAATATTCTTTTGAGCTCTTTTGTTTTGTGTCCCATCATCTCATCATTCTGCAGTATTTTTTTTCTTTTCAAATCTCCCACTTACTCCCTCTTACCTCTTACTGTCTCCTCAACCGTTATACGCCCCCTAATGCTGATTGGTTACACATTTGTTGTTGATGTTGGCTGGACTAACTTCCAAACAGTGTTTTTCAAAATCTACTTACCACACTTTTAACTACTGTTCAAATTAGCTTAACAACAACAAAAGTCCTTATCACTGAGCCCTGATTAGCCACCAACAATGTTTTCCAACTCGAACAGGAAAAATAAATGTGCAGGTAATCAGTGAATCAAGTGCATCATGATTAGAGCAGAAGCAAATTACGTCTGAATATGTAGCATTTATGTGGGAGGTAAAAGAGCAAAGAACCAGAGCTTGATTTTTAATCGAGTAAGAGGTCACTTGTTTTTGTCCCATTGTTATATATTTAATAATCAGATTACTTGATTTGGAACGAGAGAAAAAAGGTCTGTTGTCTCACCAGTGGCGGTGTCAATGGAACAGGGAATAATCTAAGGCTCGTATGGTTACGCTTGCATAAATACAGCACTCAGAAAGTAACAAGAGACCCTGTTTTGTCGCTTATCTTTCACACCCTCACGCCTGCTCTCTGCTCAGACTCTGCAGCCTTCATTGATTATTCCATTAAGAAAGGAAGTGAAGGGGGAGGATAGGGGGCAAATAAGAGGTTGCACTGCCTCTAACCTTCTCAAAAAAAAAAAAAGTGTTTTTGAGTGAAGTGCATTCTGAGCATGTACATGTTCTACAAGGAGAGCCTAGATCTTCACCGCTTTGAGGACTCAATGTGGTTGAGTTGTTGTGCATCAGGTGGAAGCAGACAGCCGTTCTTTCCCAAGTAGAACCTTTTCCAGGCTTTGGATCTTCTGATCTGTCTTCAGACTTTAAAAACGTTCTCCAGCACAATGCTTGGCACAAATCGAACACCATCTGGATAGGGAGGATCAAACTCTTTCTGCGAATTTGCAAGGGAGCATTCACAAAGTTTCACAAAGGCTTAACGTTTTGCTGAACAATCAGTCGAAAGAGATAAAGGTCAGAATAGGAGGACTGGAAGGTAAAACTTGGTTTGGAGGCCTGACGACTTGCTCTTTGCAATTATGGTGGGAATTCAGGTAGCTCTCATCAGCCCCTGCGGTGCCACATCACTTAACGAAATGAACTCCGCTGGCTGTTGCCAAAGCTGCTTCAGCCCACCTCTGTAGACTTAACGGGAGGAAAGCAAGGCTTAATGGGGTTCGCTGATTAGATAACCACAGTGATATGACTGATTGGGTTAGACAGGCTTGGTTGGAAGGAGGCTGCTGGGGTTAGATATTCAACACATAAAATGTTTATGTACACTTTCCAGCACAGGTTTAGTATTTTTTTTTTTAAAGAAGGGTGAGTAAATAAAATAATAAATACAACTTTCATATTATGTGGGACTATCTCTTTAGTAAGCTTACAGTGATTCAGTGGCGACGACTCTCTCAGCCAAACCATAGAGCGTATCACTAGCCGTCAGGACCACCAGCTGACTGAGATGAGGACTGGGGACCTTCTCTTTCCTTTCCTCAGGAGACGCATGAGGACCTGCGCTCTCCCCTCCAGTCTCCTGTAGAAACAACAGCAAATATATTTAGACTCATCCTGTCCAAAAAAAAAAAAGTAACAGGACAGAAATACAGTGTATTCAAGTGAATACAGTGGAACTGCAAATTTATTATGCAAACAAAATGAACAGAGATTTAATAATATGCGTAGCATGCTTTTCAAAATCAGAAATTTGCACATGTAGTGTTGGAACTTACTAGCTGCTATTTTCAACCATAAAATCCGATGGCTCAGTGAGGCCTGCACTGCCAGCAAGACAATTAACAACATTAAGGTTGAACCTCTGTAGTCACATGAACTGTTTTAAATATGTCTTTAGTAGCTTTCTGGGCAATGAAAGTGTTAATTATCTTGCTGTCAATGAAGGCCTCACTGAGCCATCGGATTTAATCAAAAATATCTTAATTTGTGTTCTGAAGATGAACGAAGGTCTTGCGGGTGTGGAACAACATGAGGGTGAGTAATTAATGAAAGAATTTTCATTTTTGGGTGAACTAACCCTTTAATAACCATAATTAATAGTGCTTTGCACCAAATGGCACAGCCCTACACACTCACCAAAGAAAACCATGACGTAACAGAATGACTCTGCAGCGAGCCAATAAAACCCAAACTGAACAAATCATACTGTGTATTTATTTACATTTACTTCAACTAAAATCCCATTTAGATGTCACAATAACACAAATACCATATAATCAAACTAATCATTTCATTTAAAAAGTCAATTATTCACCTTGTCATTGTAAACCTGTATTTTCTTCCTTGATTCAGGGTTATCATTGTTAACTAAAACATTTCTGTTAATTGAAATAAAGCTGAAATAAAATAAAAAATAAATATTAATTATATATTTATAATATGAATAATTAAATATTGATTAGAAATGTTGCCATTAAACTGAAATAAGTTGAAGCACTAAAATTATTAACTGGAAATAAAGAAATATTGAGCTGTGTCCAAAATCACTCACTCGTTCACTTATCCCTATATAGTGCATAGCAGTTGAGTCCACTATATAGTAATAAAACAATAAAAAAGAAAAAAATAACAACCAGCGTGAAGTAAATGTAAAAGCTGGAATAAGAAAGCTGCAAACTGCATCTCTCGTTCAAACTTGCTCTAGCTTGCTCCCTCTTGTAGTTCGCTTTGGATTATGGGAAATAGTGTGTCAGCGAGTGTACATCAGAAGTACTCTGGAAATCAGACTGCACTGTGGGTATAAAGGAGTAAATGAACATAGGGAATGAAGGCGTTCACTTCATTTGGACACCACTACAAAATGGCCGACACCTGATATAGTGCACTATATAGGAGATAGGGAGTGGTTTTCAGCACATATTAAATAAAACTAAAACTAAAATAAAAAATAAATAGCAATATAAAAAAACAAAAACAAAAAACCAACTAATAAAATGGCAAACGCACATCCCACAGATACTAAGAATGAAATTAACATGGAAAATAAAAATATAAAAATAAAAGCTAATTCAACATATTAATAAAACTATAATAAAACTAAAATAACACTGAATCGATTAATGTTCACTATGGGAAAGACCAGCGTGAACATCCTGACTTTTTTTGTGAGCATCTCCTTTTGTGATTGACGGATGGAAGAAAATAAAATGGTTGTGGAACAACAAGAGTAAATGATGACAGGATTGTCATTCTTAGGAGACCTATCCTTTTCATCAAAAACTGCAAACAATTCAGAGCAGGCCAAAAAAACAATCTGTTCTAAAAAACTGGGGCGTTGTGAAAATAGCACACATGAACCTGAGGAATCACCTCACAAAACATGAAAATTGGTTTGGGATATCACAACAGTGCAATGTGATTTGATCTTTGTCACTCCATCATTAATATTCTAAGCCTTATTTCCGAACATCCTTACACAAACCAATTCAGGTCATATGCGATTACAGCTGAAGTGCTGCCTTTGCGGATGTGTGTATTACATTCAGCATGAATTAATCATTCAACTTGATTTGGTACATCTCCCTGTAGAATTAAAAAGAGATCCAATCCAGTCTGCATGCATCGTTTACAGATTTATGAGAGCGTTTAATGTTAGTTAATATATATGCATGGGTGGGGAATTTTTTTTTAAAGAAATGAATACTTTTTATTCAGCAAGGATGTATTAAATTAATCAAAAGTGATAATGACATTTACACTATTTCCAGAAAAAAAAAAAAAAAATTAAAATAAATGCTGTTATTTTGAACCATCTATTCATCAAAGAATCATCAATTATCATCAGAGTCTATTAACTGTCTCTGCACTTTAGTCTAAATATGAAAGATCAGGCGAGACACCATATAATAGCAAAACATACATTCTGAGGTCATTTCCTGGCCATCATTTTCACCATGTTCAAAGCTCAAAACAATATTGATCTTTTGTCCAGTGTAATATATTCAAAACAATATAATTATATGGCCACTATATGACATTCATCCTTTCAGTGAGGTCAGAACAAATATCTTCCAAAAGCATATTTATGTTGAAGGATGTAAGAGAAATCCTTGATCTGATTGTACTATATATATAAAAACACTGTCCATAGCAATCAATCTGTCCATGAAATGACCTTTAAAAGACCATAACCCAAGGGCATGTGCAGTACACAACATCTGATGAAATGTGAAACGAAATGCCAACTACAGAGACATCTTAAACTTACACATATAACACTCAGTCGTTTTTGTTTATACTATTTAATCATAGTGGACTTAATTTGGCTTTTTGTTTAGCACTAATCAACAGTACAGACTAATAAAGAGTCTAAATATATGCTGAAAACTGCAGGGAAATCCTGGAGGAAAACCTAGTCTGCAAGACACCTGCGGCTTGGGAGACGATTCGTCTTCCAGCGAGCCAATGTGTAAAGCCAAAGCTACTTAAAAACAACAATGTTAAATGGAGTGGCCAAGTCAGAGTCCAGGTCTCAATCCAGTTGAGAATTTATAGGCGGACTTGTGGAAGAAAAAAAACAAAAAAACAAAAAACAAACAACAACCCTGGATCTCCATGAAAACTGCTGAGCTTGAGCAGCTCTGCACAAAAGAATGAGGAGAAATTGGAATGTCCAGATGCGCAAAGCTGATAGAGACCTATGCTGCATCAGAAATCACATACTATAGAGTAGGTGCTACATTTGAAACTTCATGACCATTAAAAAAGTATGAATGTGGGTAGTATGAATGAAATTGGGACTTACTACATCCGCCATGTTGTTACCGTCATATGACCTATGGTGTCAGCTGCGTCCAGGGCCTAAAATGAACACTCGCCATGCGCCAAATGCAAGTAAAAATTGCTGTTGGCGAGTATATAACACGGTGTCAATAGCCGGTTTTGTGAATTCTAATAATGCAATTTTGTTGAGAACATGAACGACGCTCGCGTAAAGTTTAAGCTTTGCCAATTTAAATATTCACGCGTGTTAGGTGTAGGAGGTTTTCTGTGCGCAAACATCCATAACACATGCCAGAAAAGCCGGACAACGCGTGAATACTGAATTAAGCTCTGTTTAATATCTTCTTGCGCTTGAACCATAGACTGTAAAAAAGATGGACGACGCACCTTCACTCTCTTCCACTGTAGTAAGTAAAGCCGCCAGCGTGCCAATATGGCACTGACATCTTGAGACTTGAGTCTGAGCATAGTGAGCGTGAAGTGGAGCCGTGATATCAAGGTCACTCCTGCAGAATCGGTTAATACTGCAGGACAACTATATTACACGGCTTTGTGGAATACTTGATTCTGATTGGTCAATTGCGCCATCCAGCGGTATGTTATTCCCCGATAACAACCGCTGCAAACAGATAACACAGGCTCATCCGGGTTACTGAAGACAGCAGCGCTAAACGCTTGCTAAGAATGTTTTTTCTTCGAAGTTTTCCATTTGGGGAGCTAATAAAATATTAAAACTCAGTCAAATCAACATTTTGTGTACAGTTATTTAATTATGTCATCCAGTATCGTGGATTCGCACTCTCGTTTTATACAAATGCAGCTGCTGCCATTTTGCGACTATTGTTTTGTACACTGTTGGATTATTTAACAAACAGGTACGATTTTAAAACGGTTTCATCTTAGATCAATATTTCTTATCCCGATAATTATTTATGTGGGGAAATGTCGTTCAGTTAGTGATGTGACTGTACCGCATCCCTTAAATGTCCATCTAGTTGCAGCGCTAGCAACTGTTCTCTCTGCGGAAGCTTTGCGTTTAAAGAGCAAATAAAATATTTCGACTCAGATCAATATTTTGTGTATAATTATTCACTTATGTGGCAAGTAGCCGTGTAATAAGCGGGATAATGTATATCCAGCCGGTTGTTATCTCAGAATAAACCCTTCAGGCTTATGCAAGTCCTGATCATCCTGTCGGGGTTTATTCTGAGATAACAACTGGCTGGATGTACATTATTCCTTACTAAACAGTTATGGAAATGTAGAATTTAAAGTTAAAGCTCCAATCTCTTCCCAAAGATCCAGAAAAAAAGTCTGTTGGTGTTTCAGTGACTACTTCACTCAGAGAAGCTGTCAATCTCAGCTGTTAATCACGATGTCAAAAACCACATTTTTATAGCATCAAAAAACGAACTAACTCCAAACTTGAACACTTTAACTAACATCAGCGTGATAAAAACTGCCTAAAATGACAGAAACTATCTTTGGTAAAAAAATATTTGACTGTTTAGTTTGTCTCACATCCCATTACATTACATGGAGAGGGCGGGGTTTATGATCTATACTGCATCCAGCCACCTGGGGGCGATTGAGAAGCTTTGGCTTCACTTTTCAGGACTCATGTGGCACACTTGGCTTGAACATGTAAATTCATACAAAATTGTGTAAAAAAATGCCCATTACTGGTAAACATAGTCGGTTATGTCTTAAGGGAACATAAAGAGTTAAGAAAGATAATGCATGTGCATCATATATTGGGTCTTAAAGCAACAGCATCCCATTAATCCTGCTGCCGTCTGTGTATTTATTGGCAATCAAACAACAAAGGACAAAGACAAAAAAAAAAAAAAAAAAAAGTGCTCTTGACTGAATAACTTTTGTAACTTTAATAAGTATTAATCTCAGTTTAATTTGTACAGTGAAGACTATGCAGTGTTATTTTACATTTGATTTGATCAGGTGTGACAAAAAGTTAAGTTTTAGGCCCTGGCTGCGAAGCTTCACTTCCATTCACAAATCCTCTCCCGTGGTCTTATGGGATAGTAAAGTGTCCATGGAATGTGCACTTCAGAATCTCGCTGGAAGTAGTAGGTCATCCGGGTACTATTCGCTTACAGTTTTATGAAGATTTGCTCACATACTCTTTTTCACCTACTACATACAGTAGTATGGAAGTAGGCATATTCTGACGCAATGCTACAGTATCCACACAGACTAAATATTGCATCTGCTACATATGAACTTGGTGCTTACAAAATCATGTGATTAATATCTTTTTTCTCTTTGACATAAAATAATATTTTTTGTATTAATCAGGTGCCAAAATAAATCCTGTATGATTAAATGAAACCAAATCTTCCAGGGGAGTGAATACTTTTATAGGCTCTGAATATTCTTAAAATAGAAGCCCTTATACCCAACGCTCAGCCTCAGTGTTATCCATGTTATCAATAATATAAAACCCTCAAACATCCAAGTCACATCACACATTTTCACTAATATATTGTAACTACTTTCCAGCACAGCCAGTTCCCTGCGAGTAAAAATCTAGTGATTGTGTGAAAGCGCTCTCTGATTTGGACCTTTCTTTCCCTGCAGAGTTTTTCTGGCAGAGCAGTTTGAGTTCCTTCAGCCTCATCTCGACACCATGATGCCTTCAGCCAAGAAGCCCTTCCTCCAGCAGTTCTACTCACAGGTCAGTTTCTTACCTCTATTAATTGCCTTGACCTTTCCAGTCTCTCCTTTTGAGAGCCTTTTTTGATCTCCCACCTGTCTGCTGCAGGGTCTCTAGTGTCTTTAAAATGTGTAACTTCTGTTATAAAATGGCTATTGATGAGCTCTGCTGTCTGTTTGATCATTGTGGAGTGTTTTATGACATAAATCACCTAATAATGGACTATAACGATATTAGGTGATATGAGGTAAATTTTTACTCCTTGATATGTTAAGCTTCAATGCAACTGAAACAATCCTAGTGCACCATTTTTTTTTAAGGCACGCAAGAGACTCTAAAGCCAGCTGGAAGATCAAAGATTCAGCTTTCTGGCAATCAGACTAAATTATGTTTGGTGTAAGCCAAACACATCAGAAACATGCCATTCCCACTGTGATGGCAGCATCACGCTGTGAGGATGTTTCCCTGCGGCAGGATCTTGTGAAGGTTGAGGTTATGACCAAAAGTATGAGCAATTTAGTCTTTGCTGGAAACTCAAGAAAGAAATAGTTTCTATATTAAATAACCATGTAGTAATTTGTATTTTTGAATAATATACTGAATCACATACTTACTTATTTTCTCTTTTGTTTTGAAACCTGATGGACGCAGACCAAAAGATAAGATTATTCATAACAAATGTTAAGTCTGGCATAAATGCAAAAACAGCTGCTTCACATTGAACAGCCTAGAAACAAACAATAAAAATAACAGAAGACTTTAGATTGATTCAAACTGCCTACTTGGAAATGCAAACCATGTTTACGTGATAAAAGTTGCACCTTTTAATTTTCACATCACACTCTGCATATTGATATTCCTCCATGCTACTTTATCACTCTTGCATGCAAATAATTTAAAGCTGCCCTGCCTGCTGAAAGTAGGTATATCTACATACTGAGGTATAAAAGATAGTGAGACATTATACTGTTGCATTGGTATATACCGTCATACCATCCACTCCTAGTGGATAAAATTAATGCAAAATACAGGAAAGACCTGGAGGAAATCCCACAGGAAAACCTGATAGAGTCTGAAAGACACCTGCGCTTGGGAGAAGATTTGTTTTTCAATCAGACAATGACCCCAAGCATCCAGCCAAAGCTACACAGCCAATGGCGTAAAAACACAATATTAATATTCTGAAGCAGCCAAGTTAGAGTCTGGATCGCAATCCAAATGAGAATTTAGGTAGACCTGAAAAAAGGCTTGTCACAAACTCAATGTAGCCTGACTGAGCAATCTTAAAAGGGTTGGAGAACAAATTGTATAGCGAGACAGTTGTTGTACTACTCCTCCCTTGTAAATCACACTGGATAAATGTAAATGCAGTCATACAATTATGCAAGCTTTCAGGGATTGAAAAAAATGCATCAAACTATTGCTGAACAGTATTTGAAGTTAACACTATCCATTGAGATCATCTAATGAGGTTGAGATTAACACTCTGTTCCTGTTAGAATAAACATGACCGAGGATAATGGGATTACTAGGCTTAATACCATGCATACATTGGAGATTAAATATTAATAAATTCCCTTTGAATTCTACTGCCATAAGTTCTCTTAAGATACAAACTGAAATGACATGTGCTTAAAAATACAATTTCAGCCGTAAAATTCGCTGCACATCAGAGGTGTTGTGCTTAGCTGTGGGAAAAAAAATGACTGTGTACAATTGAAAAGTCACTTCACGATGAGTGCAGAACAGTCATTGTTAGTTACATTAGGATTCTGCAGGAGATCTGATGGTCACACTGTCAAAATATGATGTTACAGTTTTAAAAGGCTGTTTTCTATTTGGATATATTTTTAAAATGCAATTTATTCCTGTGATGCAAAGCTGAATTTTCTGCATCTTTACTCACATGATCCTTCAGAAATCATTCTAATATGCCGATTTGCTGCTCAATAAACATTTCTAATTATGTTAAAAATGTTTCCAACAATGTTTAAATCCAGAGAAATCAGCTATTTTAATCAGTGTAATGGACTGTTTCATTGCGCCGCCTGTCATATACGCTTTACCCCAAACACCAAAGACACTTTGATATATTATTTGTTTTATCAGACAGTTGAACACCTGTTTGGATACATTCATCGACAGAAAACTAATAAAAAAAAAAAAAGTTACATAGTGTACCTTTAACTGATTTTGAAAGTCGGGGCCAAATTAAAACAGCACTAGCTTTGGTAATGTGCACATCCTGGAAAAACAAAGCTAGAAAAAGGTGCAAACATTTACACTTCATGATTATCCTATTAAACTGGCTTATATTAAATTTCACAGTTTACCGTTTTTGTGGTTCCACAGAATATCTGCCTTTAAGAAGTTAACATTATAGCACACAAAGTTTTCTTTCTTTCGGAAGAGCTATGCATGACTAACTGCAAGGATCTGCAAAGGTACGTGGCTTAAAATTAAGTCACTATGAAACAGGAAATAAATTTGGCAGATGGGCCTGCATACAAATGCTCATCTGCATATAATTTTGTAGACTTTGGTGGCTTAGCATCCCATTTAGAATCTCTTCTGCTTTCAATCAAAGCATTAACTATGAAAAGAAATATTTAATGCAAATTTGCATTATGAAAGACACTAGGCTACAGAACAAACCACAAATACTACAGATCAAAGCTGAAGCATAAAAATACAATCGGTGAAATAAAGTCTGCTTTTTAAAACAATGAAAAGAAGCAACGGTCGCACATCAACCCAATCGCTTTATTTAGCGTTCATGTAAACACTATGTTCAGATTCATCAACCGGAATGATTTCATTCCGATTGAAACAAAAGGCATCTGTGAAAATGTAGGTATTCTCTATTACTGTAGTTACACGTTTTCAACCAAAACGTAATGTTTGCATTCAGCATCACCACCTGTGATTCAGTATGAGCCCTGCTCATCTCTGTGAAGGAATCTAGGTTCATTTTTCTTTACAAAACTGCTTTAACTTTGACAGATTGGTAGCTCTTCAAGCATGAACTGCTCTTTTCAGGTTCTGCCACATCATATAGGGTTCAAGTCATGACTAGGGCACTCCTTATTTTCAGGTGTTCAGATGTGGAATTCCTTCAGTGTGTAGTCCTTCAGACTACTGCTGCATCACTCAATTAAACATAAATGGATAATCCACACAAAAATTAATATTCTGTAACATTTAGTAACCCTATATAATGTTATTTTGGTCTTTAACTCTTTCCCCACCAGCATTTTCTAAAAATGTTGCCAGAATTTTATCATTTTCACAAAAATGTCATGGCCCCCAGAATATTGTGTTGTATGAGTATGTAAACAGTAAAAATATCAAAAGAAAGAACAAAAATATCAAAAATTCATTCTTTTTTTAATTGACACTTGAATGTGGGTAAGTTTCAAAACAACATTTGGAACAAAAAGCTGGGAAAATCTAGTTTTTTCAAAGACTTTGTCCGGATCGCATTCAGTAGATAGAGTACACCAACACCCTCAAAGCCTGCACAGTCGTAAACCTCTTTGTGAGTTTGACATTTCATTCGTTAACATTTTGATTTATATGATGTTGAATGTTTGATCATGACGTTAGCTTACTTGTGCATGAACAACTTCTATCCGCTCCTTCTGGTTTACGCAGATCATCTTCACTTGTGTTTGGATTGGGAGATGCTGTACTATTTCAGAAAATGCGTAATAGTACACTTTACTGTATAACATGGATTGCCGTAAAAACTCATCAATGGCGGGGAAAGCGTTAACTTCCACTTGAAGCTTAAAGTTGCACAGCTGATCAGACATTCTCCTTAAAAATCATCTCATCAAACATGAGATGAGCTGTGACGGTTTTGGAAAGCAGTGGTTTCTACCTTGCATGATAAAGTTACATTCACCAAAATGAAAAACTACAACAACCAACCAAAATGATGAAGTTTTAAATTCCCTTTAACTCTAAGAAAAGAATACACATCGACAATAACAACACAGAGGAACAATATAGTTGTAGTTTTTCCCATTTGATGAACGATAAAACATTGGCAACCAATCAGAATCCTTTCTACTTTAAAACACTTAGAATGAACAGAACATTATCATGCTTTGGTATAGATGCTAATATAGTTATGGTTATAGTTATCCTTGGTGCAAATGGGCCTTTCTTACAGTAGAACCATGGACACTGAGCTTAGGTGATGTCCGCAGTGTTTGAGGGATCTTTTGAAACTCCCCAGTTTAGGTCCTGTTGCGACCTTGGAGAAGATTGGCCATTTCTGAGAATATTCGCCATCATTCAGAGTACAGTATTTACCATTTAGAGGTACAGTAATCCAGTCACGCTGTATAAAAGCAGTGTAAGACTTGATTTTCCTGCTAAGACAAAAATTGAAAACAAGCATCCTGCAATAAAGCAATAAAGCTCATCTGGAGAGAAGATCTATCCTCACACGTCTACAGGATGCAACCCCCCCACCACATACACACACAAATACACCCTCCTTCCTTTCCCCCTGACACAAGTCACTGAAAGTTCTTCAAGATGTATAAGGTATCTGAGGTCCTTTCATGTTTGGTATCATTTTAAATGTCTCAGTGCGATTGGTAAAATGGTCTCAGTTTCACAGCAGTCACTGGTATTATGAAGAAGATTGAAAACTAAGGCGAATTCTGCCCTCTTTTTGGGTGATGTTGTGAAAACCCACTCCTCTCCCCCCAAAACAGGTGTTGGTGTAATAAAAATGTACAACCCTTTTGTTCTGGTCTTGGTATATAAGGTAAAGTGCAAAGCAGTCATGTGGGATCTTCTGTAGCCAGAAACCCCCATGCAGTGATGGACAAGTGTCTTAAAAACACGAATCCACCACTGTGTGTATATGCAATTGTTACTCTTAGAGTCATCTTTGAGCAACTGATGTTATGTATTTATGATTTCTGAATTGGCTTCAGAAATATACGAATAATTGAAGATATAAGGTAATCAGAATAATCAAAAATCTAAATTAATGCATAACCAATGATTAATTTCTAATTGGAAACACAACCTAAGAGTAATCATCATTTGAAACTGGAGTCAGATTAAACGAGTTAAATTAAGTGAACTTCACAGGGGAGCTGAAAAGACATACATGTGTTAACCTTCGCCCCGGCCATCGGATTCCGTTTTTGGGCCGATGGGGGGTTCCTTACAGCAGTTTGTAAACCATCACAGAGTGGTATTTTGAAATTCTCTTATTGTGAACCTGCAGAAGCTTTGACGTGGCCATGCCAAAACCATTCAATGCCAGGAAATATAGGGCAAATACTTCTTCATAACATGTAAAAAACATGAGGAAAATGCTATTTTGTTTATAATTCTTTTCTGTTGTAACTGACTGCATGTCACAGATGGTTGTTTTAAACCCTAAACATTGCTTCAATCAATCTGTCAAATGAATTAGATGCTAAAGGACCTCAATCTCAATGGAAATGAAACCTGATGCTCCTTTAGCACCACAGTGCAAAAACATAGCTGGTGGAGAGCGTAATCTTTGTAGGCGAATCCTACCATGATTTATCGCCCCATCTATTTGAATGTGTTACAATGCACCAGGCTTCATAATTGTCTTCTTATCAGGTACTAAAGCTACCATGAGCTAAAATATGAAGGGAAAAGGTTTCATCAATAAATATTAAAAGGAAAAATGTCATGGCCCCCAGAATATTGTGTCGTTTGAATATGTAAACAGTAAAAAAATCTAAAGAAAGAACAAAAATATCAAAAATTCATCCTTTTTTTAAGTGACACTTGAATGTGGGTGAGTTTCATCAAAACAACATTTGGAACAAAAAGCTGGGAAATTCAAGTTTTTTCAACGACTTTGTCCGGATCGTATTCAGTAGATAGAGTACACTAACACCCTCAAAGCCTGCACAGTCGTAAACCTAATTGTCTTCTTATCGGGCACTAAAGCTACCATAAGCTAAAATATGAAGGGAAAAGGTTTCATCAATAGATATTAAAAGAAAAAAAGAAAGAAAGAAAAAAATCAATACTTCATTTTGAAACTGTGACTCTTTTTCGTGAATTTTGATTCACTGCAAATAAACTGAAGGCTAAGGCAGTGGTATATCCAGGGCTCGGGCTTGGGGTTTATTTAAAATGAAAAGAAAAGAGAGAAAGAAATGGAATCTGATAACATGCAACTGAAATACCCGAGCAATGGCCAAGCATTCGCCACAGCCTCGGAATGCTTAAATCTAATCTGCTTCTAGAAAGGGGACAAAAGGACCAAGAGTGGGAATGGTAAGGCAAGGAATAATCCATTTCATTGTGAACATAGCTGAATTTAATTACAAAGCCCTCACAGCTGAATATGAGTGGCCTCAAATGTAATGAATCGCTCAGACTATTTATCTCAACAACGCACAAAATAACTATGAAAAAGACATTGAGAAACGTATGTGTCTCTTTTTTTTTAAAAGTATCATAAAATACGATCCTGAAAGACAAAGCAACATATTTCAGTGTTGATAAAATTCCAAGCAGCTTTTTAACATTCATATGTAAAAGAGGGTAGATAATGCACATCTAATTACAATCCCCTGTATTTAAAATGGTTATGTGCAATTATTCATCTGTGATCAACTGAAAGGCAACTGCTGACCCAAGAGCACTCATAATAATTCACAGCATAGTGATTTAATTGACGCACACTTCATCAAGTGCTTTAACAAAATGAACACACAAAATACATATTCAATCAAGCATTATGCAAAAGCTTAAAGCGTCAGGGTTTTGACATGAACATATTTAAAATATTGATTGACAAAACTGACGAGGGAATAGACAGCAATTAATGGGCACCAAAACAAATGGAATCTCTTGACACAAGCCCATTTGATCACATTTCCATATGCATTTATGCCTATTAGGCATATAAACTGGACTTTTGGGACAGTACAGGAAGCTGAAAACAAAATATTACCCCTTTGATGCTTTATGCTTTTTAGTTCAACAATGTATTGATAAAACCACAAATTGAATTACTGTTTAATCAGATTTTTTGTACTGTGCACAGAGAAACTCTTATTGGGCCAAAAACCTGCACACAGAATCTGTCAGACTACAATCTGCATTTAGAAGGATGTACTGTTACTCCATCCTCCACAGGTAAAGACCTGGGTGTTATATTAGACAGCAATTTGTCCTTCGAAAATCTCATTTCATATGTTATAAAAACAGCCTTCTTCCACCTCAGAAACATTGCTAAGATACGGAATATGTTATCTGTTTCTGATGCAGAAAAGTTAGTTCATGCATTCATGACGTCTAGACTAGATTACTGTAATGCATTACTAGCTGGTTGTCCTGCTTCCTCAATAAACAAGCTACCAGGTCAAGAAAATATGATCATATAACACCAATTTTGTCATCTCTTCACTGGTTACCTATTAGGTTCTGTATCGATTATAAAATACTGCTAATGACCTATAAGGATCTAAATGGTTTAGCTCCAGTGTACAGTGTACCGATCTTCTACGCCCTACAATCCTTCACGCTCTTTAAGATCCCAAAACTCTGGACTTCTGGTTGTACCTAGGATAGCTAAGGAGGGAGAGCGTTTTCACATTTGGCTCCTACACTCTGGAATAGCCTTCCTGATAATGTTCGGGGCTCAGACTCAATCTCCCAGTTTAAATCTAGATTAAAGACGCATCTTTTTAGCCAAGCATTCACATAATGCATCTCATATCAGATCAATTACACATGACTATCTTTGTTTAATGTTATGAACAGCAGCTACGCTAATTATTCTCCATTTGCTTTTCGGTTTTTCCGTTGACTAGAGTACATCAGCTTC
Organism: Elopichthys bambusa; assembly: GCA_037101425.1. NCBI lineage: Eukaryota > Metazoa > Chordata > Actinopteri > Cypriniformes > Xenocyprididae > Elopichthys > Elopichthys bambusa. Next base: position 4,300,969 of record CM074448.1, read on the forward strand.
AGTTTGGATCCAGCCTCTTAAGAAGACCTCAGATGACCATCACCTGTGAAGAGACGGCGCCAACTTCTGCGAGGACTTCAGAAGACGCAACATCTGGATCAACACGCATATTCCCAAATTTCTATATATCCTAATTATTGTTAATATGTAATTCATTTTTCCAGGAGCTCATTGCTTCTACCTTCAATTAAATTGCTAACAATGCTTGACATGCATTCTCTGTAAAGCTGCTTTGAAACGATATGTATTGTGAAAAGCGCTATACAAATAAATGTGAATTGAATTGGAAAAAAAAAACCTCAGTCTCAGTCAGTCACTTTAAATTAGCATAAAACACATTTCTATGCAAGTTATGATCTCATAGTATATGCATTTCAATTACATAACAGAGTTTCCTAAAAGCAAACAAGCAATTCAAGGTCACTGTCCTGGTTAAACTTCAAATGCTTCATAGAGCATGTGCATACATGTCAATCAAACAGAGCACATCAGAAAGGGCTCACAATGTTTGTTTTTCTATATCAAATTTTATTTTAAATGAAGAATAAGAGCAATGGGATAAAAAAAAATAAGGCGTAACCTCAAATCTTTATAACAGGAAAAAATAATGTGAATGTGTTATTATGTGTTATTATGTTCACTGGTGCATTATGTTGAATGTTATTAAGTTAAGTGTTTCTTCAACTTCAGACAATTCCAAGAACTTTTTCTTTTTGTCATGGAAACTTTTTACCATATCTTCATCAATTATTATGCTACATTATTTATGCTACATTTTTAAATGCCTTTTACATTATGTATACTTATTGTTTTACTCTTGTCCCGGACTCAAAATTAATCTTCAATCTTGAAAATTCATTATAAAACATGAATAATGCTATTACATATATATATTTATTAGGGGTGTAACGGTACACTAACGGTTCACGGGGCAAATTCCAAATTAATTCCAAACTATGCCCTATGTGATCATCCCTATGTAAGCAGGGCACGCGCTTGCCGTATATAGCCGTTTGGAATGCACTTGGCAAAGGGAGCGGCATAATTTCCTCATTATCTTCAGCTGGGATGTTCCCGTGACAATTTGATAGCTGTGGAATTTGCTTTAACAGAAGGAAAGAGACCACCATCATTTTCATCATGCTATTAAAAAAAAAAAAAAAATTTGAAATGTGGCAGAAATGCTTACAACCTTCAGAAAATGAATACCACAAATGACAGAATTCTCCTGTGATTCATATACTGTGTATGTTCACTGTTGTGCTTTATTAAAAGACAAATTAAATAAAGTAGTAAAAGTGTGAAGTGTTTTAAAAATAAATGCCAAAAGTGCCCATAGTTGAAGAAACAGTGTGCTCACACTCCTGCTAGTTAACAAGTCACTTCAACAGCTTTCCAATTTTTCAAATCTGGCAGTCAAACCGCACGCCCAACCACAATCCAGTCACTGTTAAAGTACCCTGAATCAGTCTGCCCATTAGAGCCTTCTCAAAGCCAAAAACAGACTAAATCTGCCTGACTTGCTTTAAGCAATTTATTTAAACCTCCCTCCCGGGTTTCACCCGCTAACAGTCCCAACACAGTATCTCCCCACACAGAGAGCTATGCTTCCTTTGGCCCCAGCTGATCCCCTTCTTTACTCTTCATTTGGTCCATCGCTGTTGAGCTACCCTCCCATCTCCTCTCCTCCTGCCTGTGTGGGTGTACACCGTAGCATTTTCACAACAATTAACTCTCTGTCTTTGTGTGTGTGCCCTACTCTCGACTGGTAACATTGAGAGAACAGAGAGCTCAGCCAGTAGGTCCCCATCACTGTGTCTGGCTGTCACTTTAGTTTAGCTAGAGGCCCAAATGGCTGTTATTTGCTTGATTAACTAGAGCCCGCTCCAAACAGGTGGTACTTGAACCCATAAACTAGACAGAGTGGTCTGATTTTGTCAATCTCAGATGCCTTGATTGGGAAAAACGATACTTGTAGATATAAACCAAGTCACGTCTTTGACATTTCACAATGTGTCTGTAGGTATGCCTGATTTTCATCTTTATCTCACCAATATTACAGAGAAACAAATAAACAACCCTCACAAAACTGAAAGGAAATGTCCAGCACATTGGTGTAGCTTCCAGGAAATCCAATATTTACTGAGATGGATATGCGTCTTTTGAAACGTCTGAGAAAGGTCACATGACCTAAATAATAAATATTGTATGTGAAAGATTTTTCTCTTTTCATCACACAAACATAAGACATAAGCATGTTATGCATTCACAGACATCAAGATGCATCATATGATGATTAATAATCCTTATTACACAACTCTCTGGAATATTTGTTTCTTGGGTCAGTCACAGCATTTTGTGGTCAAATATTTTTGTATACCACTAGACTGTCTACAGATATTTGATAGGAAAAACAATATTTCAATCAGTAAATAAATAAATAAACGTGCACGTTTTTTTAAGAATGTATTCATATTTTTTATTCTATTATGAAACACATCAAATATTTCTTAAATACTTCAATTACTTATTTTAGCTTTAGTACAATAAATAAAATCTAATTGTTTAATTTGCAAGCAACATATTGTCTTCATAATATTTACTTTTTCATTCAATTTTTTATCATTCACCATAAATGTGTCTATGCATGAAAAATACAAAATATAAAGCTATACAGCTACATTTATATTTTAGGAATCCTCACAAGGAGGATCCTCAAATTTGATGGTCTTGGCATCCAAAAATTATAAAACCTATTTATTCTGTGGTCTCTTTTTTGTCACATCATAAATTAATTTCACCTCAAATTAATATTGAATGTCCATTTATTTACTTATTTTGCAAGTAGCCACTTTTTGTCCTGATCACCCTGTAAGGGTTTATTTTGTGATAATGACAGCCTTATTTAAAGGGTTAGTTCACCCAAAAATGAAAATTCTGTCATTAATGTCATTAATTACTCACTCTCATGTTGTTCCACACCTGTAAGGCCTTCGTTCATCTTCAGAACAAAAATTAAGATATTTTTGATAAAATCCGATGGCTCAGTGAGGCCTTCATTGCCTGCAAGACAATTAACACTTTCAATGCCCAGAAAGCTACTAAAGACAGATTTGTTTTGAATCAGTGGTTCGGAGCGTGTATCAAACTGCCAACGTCACGGACCAGATAACATCCCGGGGTGGGCTCTTAGGGTGTGCTCATCAGAGCTGGCTGATGTGTTCATGGACATTTACAATCTGTCCCTTGCTCAGGCTTTGGTGCCTACCTGCTTCAAGTCCACCACAATTGTGAAAACACTGTGGCATGTCTAAATGATTATCGTCCGGTGGCACTTATACCTACTGTGATGAAGTGTTTTGAAAGGATAGTTATGTCCCACATAAAAAGGACCATCCCAGCCACTTTGGACCCATTTCGATTTGCATATCGACAGAATAGGTCCACCGACGATTCTGTTAATGCTGCCATCTACACAGCCCTCAAACATCTGGAGGGTAAGGATACGTCTGTGAGAATGCTTTTTATTGGTTACACCTCGGCATTCAACACTTTCTGAAAAGCTCGGATTGACATCTTCACTCTGTAACTGGGTGCTGAACTTTCTGACGGCTAGACCTCAGTCAGTTAAAGTAGGCAATCGGACATCGGGCATTCGAACTGTAAGCACAGGGATCCCCCAAGGCTGTGTTTTTAGCCCACTGCTGTATACCATCTTCAACTATGACTGTGTGGCCTCTCAGACCAACACCAGGATTATAAAATTTGCGGATGATACAACAGTCATCGGACTGATCACCGGTGGAGAGGAAATATCATACAGTAAAGAGGTAGCAGGACTGATGGTCTGGTGTCAAGAAAATAATCTCTCCTTAAATGTACAAAAGACCAAAGAGATGATAATCGATCCAAGGAGGAGGAAGAAAGAGCAGCATACCCCAATCTACAACGGAGAAACAGAGGAGGAGTGGGTGAAAATATTTAAATTTCTTGGAATTCATATCAGCGAGGATCTTACCTGGTACAATAATACTCAGCAGCTCCTGAAGAAATCCCAACAGCGACTGTATTTCTTAAGAAGGCTGAGGGAATTTGGCATGGGAACTTTTATAGATGCTCAGTTGAAAGTGTGATTACTAGTTCAATCACAGTGTGGTATGGAATCTGCACTGTCCAGGACAGGAAAGCTCCACAGCGTGTGATAAAAACTGCACAGAGTATTTGTAGAGTAGCTTTCCCGTCACTTCAGGACATTTAGAGTACCAGGGTCATCAGGAGGGCCCATAACATTATCAGGGATAATACACATCCACAACACAATCTCTTTACACTTCTGCCATCGGGGAGACGGTACAGTAGTGTGAAATTACGGACAAAAAGATTCACAAACATCCACAAGCCATTAGGCTTCTGAACAATACATAAAAACATTAATGACTTCACTTCTTATATTGTTGCTGATGGCTGCACTATTGTATATGTTTTTGTGTATATTTTTGTTACTTAATCTTTGTATATTTATTATATGTGCACATTGTATAAGGGAGACTGGCAAGTAAGAATTTCATTGTGAGGTCTAAAACTGTGGTGTTTTTTACTGTGCATATGACAATAAATTTCTTGAATTGAACTGAACTTCATCAAACGAGGCTTCGTTACGTCATAAGTGTTTCGAAATTTAAGTGGTTTACCACTGAGGGGCGTGACTTTGGCAGTTTGATACGCGCTCTGAACCACTGATTCGAAACAAAAGATTCGTAAAGCATCGAAGCTTCATGAAGCAGTGTTTTGAAATCGCCCATCACTAGATATTTGAATAAAGTTGTTATTTTGTTTTTTTGCCGCACAAAAAGTATTCTTGTCGCTTCATGACATTCCGGTTGGACCTCTGTAGTCACATGAACTGTTTTAAATGTCTTTAGTAGCTTTCTGGGCATCTGAAAGCGTTAATTATTTTGTTGGCAATGAAGGCCTCACTGAGCCATTGGATTTTATCAAAAATATCTTAAATTTGTGTTCTGAAGATGAACAAAGGTCTTATGGGTTTGAAACGACATGAGGGTGAGTAATAAATGACAGAATTTTCATTTTTGGGTAAACTAACCCTTTAACTGTTAACGTAGTGTGAAAAGCAGTTTAGATCATTATCATTCATAAATTCAAGGTTTCTGTGCGTGACAAATTTTTAGGATGACAAATACAAAAAAACAAAAACAAAAAAAAAACGCATATGAAAATTTCTATTTACTCTTCAAAATAAACTCACTGAAGCATGAATAAGCCACTGCATATAGAAGAACATTTTCAGGCTAACAGCTTGCAAATTACAGGCTTAATATAAAAGCTCTTAAAATAGTAGCTACTGGTATCTTTGAAATCTTTAGCAAACATGGCTATGCTGGTATGCAATTACTCTAGCTTCAAAGTTGAAGAAATGTCTGGAAATGTTAGGTCTGTGACATTCTCATTTTCTCGAGCTGATAACATTTCCGTCCTTTGCTCTTTCAGAGAAACACTGTGCTTATTTTAGAAATAACTGAGAATGACAAATACAGTGAGACAAATCTCTACTTTCCAGGGCACTAGTACTACAAAGCTGTCTCTACAAAACAAGAACATATGCTGGAAATTGCCAACACCGTACTACATACTTCTGCGGTACATCCTCAAAGCCTTGGCTTTGTAAGTAATATTTTCTGTGGCTATGATGGCATTCAAGGCTTTATACCCACAAAACTGTTCTTAATCCTCCTGGCTTTGAGGTCTAGCATCATAATGGTATCTGAAAAAATATAGTGTACTTCGCACAAGGATCAGCTGGAAGCGCAACCTCTTAAAATATGACTGTTGTTGTTGGGACTCCGTAATATGCTGCAAATAGAGTGACCCACTAGGGTCTCAAATAATCTGATGACGGCCTTGACATGCCATTGGATTCATTACTTATAATGAGGTTACAAAACATCCACCTTGACACTGAGAGAAACATGTTAGGGAATGCATTATGTTCTAAGAATAATCCTAAATCTATGCAGCTAAAGTATCTATGATAATGACACATCCACAAACAATCTTTCTAGTCATTATACACATGTATACGTGCTCGGTATTGAAAAACGTCTTGGCTCTGTAATGTCAAATTAAACAGATGGTGTTCCCAAGATACACCATTTATAATGGGTTCTTCTTCTTGTAAGTATGTTTACAATGCACTGGATCCAATATTACTTTGATTCTTCGCTCTCAAGGGTTTCTGTGAGAAAAAGGGCAGAAATGTCAGTTGGCAATTACTGTCTAATGTATTTCTTAGCTCATTTTTTCTTCCTCTCCTAATTTTCCAAATTCGCTTCTCATTAGACGGGTGTCAAACAGAATTAGAGACCTCATTTGCATGTGTTGTGCCAGTCCGCAGCTCTGCTTATCCCTGCGTTAGAACCTCTTAAATGTCCATTTCTTAAGCATTCCTTAAATTTACAGGATGAGATCTCAAAGAATAGGACAGCTCTCTTGCTTCATTGGGAAGAGGGAAATCAAATCAACAGCCTCAGGAGCTCATAAAGGTGCTTCTTTGAAATGGCAAATATAAACTGAAATCGTCGCATTTCAATTAAGAAAAAGTCACAGGCAATTCGCTGTCGATTTTGGAATTTGTGCACAAGCTGATGTACCTTCTATGGGCTCGCCATCAGCTATCATGCCAGACTGTGACATGAGCCAAATCACAGTGTGCCAGCTCCCACAATCCAACCACAGACTTAAGGTTAACCGCCAAGCTGTTGAATGAAACACAGCCATGGCGGACGGCAGACTGCCAAAACCTCTGCGACCTGAGGATGATTGCGCCTCAACGGCTAGAGAAGTGCTAATTTTTATCTGATTTCAAAATTAACCAGATCAGGACTGTGCAAAAATCTTATTAGAATAGTTCTTATTGTGTGAGAAGGGAACATTTTTCAAATCTATTTCAAAGACAAGAAATAGGGTTTTCTGCACCATCATCATGTCTGCATGCATTCTAAAACAGCTAAAATTGATCCTTGTAGGAGGATCTATGGCTGGAGTCCAAGTTACCAAAAAAACATTATGGCACTTTCAAATAAAACCTTTGTTCTAAGCTACAAATAACATTGCTGAACAAAAAAGCTGTTACCAACACTGAAGCACAGAAGAGTATTTTTGATGCGGTAACACCCACAAACAGATGCTCACACACCTGGGGCCAGTTGCATAAAATTAGCCACTATGTTAAGACTGTCATAAGAACTAGTGTGACCAGCTAGCAGTTAGATAAGAGGTAATCAGTCTTACTTTTCCAGTTCAAATTAGACCAATCTACCTTTTTATGTAATTGACTTTAAAACGTGAGGACCAGTCTTGAAGAAAGAAATTAGACGACTAACTTAAGATTAGCAGTTTATGCAACCAGCCACTGAACACAAACATAAGGATTTTTGTGTGGTAATAAAAGCTAAAAACACAGTGTTTACAGAGTGTTTCGAAAAACAGCAGGCTGAGGGACTGGATGGCATCACTGGAGAGAGCTAATCACACAACTGCAGCTGGCCCGAGGGAGAATTCAGATCAGATCTGAAAAAGAAGCCTTCAGCATGCCCAGTGGACACATCATCATCCACACACACACACACACACACACACACACACACACAAAGACAGAAAGAATGATAGAATGACAGAAAGAACGATATATAGAAAGACAGATAGATGATGGATGGATAGACAGAAAAAGGATGGACATAACGGATGAGACAGATAGAATTATAAAAAGACAGAAAGAACAATAGATATAAAGACAGAAAGAAGGATAGAATGGACAGATGGCACATAGATAAATAGAAAGGCAAGACGGACGGACAAGACAGATAGAATTAGAAAAAAGACAAAATTAATGATATACAGAAAGACGGATGGATGGATGGATGATATAATAGATAGAAAAAGGATGGACAGACAGACAAGATAAAATTATAAAAGGACAGAAAGAACGATAGAAAGAAAGCCGGATGGATGGACAGACAGATGGATAGATAGAAAGACAAAAAGGACGGTCAGATGGACAAGACAGACAGACAGATAGATAGAATTAAAAAAAACAAAGAATGATAGAACGGCAAAGAACGATGGCAAGACAGAAAGAGTGAAAGAAAAAGGTTGGATGGACAGATAGAAAGACAAAAAGGACAGACAGACAGATAGATAGATAGATAGACAGACAGATAGAATTATAGAAAGACAGAAAGGATGATAGAAAGACAGATGGATGGCCAGAGGGACAGATAGATAGAAAGACAAAAAGGATGGACAGACGGATGGAGAGACGGACAAGATTATAGATAGAAAGACGAATCGATGGAGTGATGGATGGATGGATAGAAAGACAAAAAGGATGGACAGACGGATGGAGGAACTAGATAGACAGAATTATAAAGACAGAAAGAATGATAGATAGAAAGACAGAAAAAATGATAGAAAGACAAAGACCGATAGATAGAAAGACTGATAGATTGATGGATGGATAGATAAAATGACAAAAAGGACGGACGAGAGACAGACAGATAGATAGACAGACAGATAGAATTAAAAAAAGATAGAAAGACAACAAAAATCGATAGAAAGACGGATGGATGGACGAACAGTTAGATAGAATGAAAAAGGAAGGACGGACAAATAGAAAGACCAAAATGACGGACGGACTAGATAGATAGATATGTATCTTTTTTATGATACAAACATAAAATACAGGAAATGTACACAAAATGTGAAAAAAAAAAATTCAGAACAAAATGGCTTCTTTAAGCAAAAATCAGTATTTAGTGTGACTTCCTGGACTTCTTCCAGTTTCTCAAAAAAGAAACTGTGAATCTTCACATTTTGAAAGTTTTCTCTTTTCTTCTTCAGTCCTTTTCCACTCCATTTAGGTTTAAGAGAGCCAGTTCCTGCTACTGCTGAAGTGTAAGGTGGAGGTCACTAAATACTCACCACTTTAGCCTATAGCCTATATATATGTTTTTTAATACTGCATACAAATTTCCTGTATTTTTTTGGTTATATTCTAATAAAGAGACTGAGAAATAATTATATATGGTCACTACACCATTGCTAAAACAACATCTAATGGTGGCATAAGGTGGCATTTTGCAAAGTACTGTATATGGAAACAAAATTACAGATAGATAAAACGACATAGAGAATGATAAGTATAAAATGACAGATAAAACAACAGACAGAATGATGGATGGATGGATGTTGTGATCTATTCTTGCATAGCAATTCTGAGGTGTTCTTTAATTTGCTGAACATCACTAGGACCAGCTTGTCAGTGTAATGAAAGGATCGAACGCTGGCAGATGTTTAAACCTGAAGGACTGAAATAAGAAGAGGTGACAAGAAAAGACATTTCACTTTGAGTGACACAAGCCTCTTGAGAACGGACACGGTCAACTTCAAGCCCAGAGCTTCCTGATTCCCACTGATTCATCCAATGCACAGAAAGCCATTATAAACCAATAGGGTCATAAATGAGGTCTCGCCCACCTTGTTCACGTGCGTGGCATGAATATGGTCGCCCATTCGGAAAAGAACATACCTTTGACAAAAATAGATGCTGGTGCCTAAACAATGAGCTATATTTTCTAAAATAGGCAATAAAGATGACCTAGATTTGACTACATTAGGCGATACATTAAAAAAACGTGTTCTGCATATAGTAAAAAAAAACTCAAGCTGTCTATTATTACATAAAAGGAAGCTAAGCTTTTACAAGGCAGAGGGTGAATCTCAGGTAATAAAATATTTATCGGTCCATACAAAAATAGCACAGTACATGTGGGGGTCGGAGCCTAACAGCTTTCCCTCTAGACATTTTGTTTTTTTTTATCTGTACTATCCAAGAAAAGCAGAGATCGAATCTCAAAGGAGGTCTGGTCTTGCAAAAGAGGTGATAATGTTTAAAGAGCTTTTAATTCAGCTCTCGCCGCTCAGTGATATCATTATATCTGTGCTGGAAAGCAGGCCACGGTAGGTGAAAGTACCCATGGGAAATACCCTTCAATCCCAGTGCAGAAAAATCGCTTTCTGCTACAGTGCGCTTTACTACCTTAATTCTCAAAGTTCTGATGCGCTCCTGTTTCAGATGTGTGTCTCACGTAATATAGAAGCTGGCAAGGTATATTCACCATCTGTGCTGCTAAATGATCTGAGAATCCAAATTTCCAGCTTTCCCTCTGATTGCTGACAAGAGGTTATATACAAAGAACGGACCCACTGATACATTATTAAGAAGGGCCATGAAATTAAATATGACACAATCAAAATTAGGCTTTAAAGGATAGAAGATATTATTCGTTCACTAAAGAAAAATTTCCAGTAGGAAAATTAACAATCACGGCTTGACCTTAAAGGGATAGTTCGCCCAAAAAAATCCTGTCATCATTTACTCACCCTCATGTTGTTCCAAACTTTTATGACTTTCTTCTGCGCAACACAAAAGAAGAAATGTTAAAGAACCATTTTTGTCCATACAATAAAATTAAATGGGGATCAATGCTGTTTTGGACCCCATTGACTTTCATTTTACAGACAAAAATAGCTGAAACATTTGTTGTCATACAGGTTTGGAGCAACATTAGGGTGAGTAAATGATAACAAAATGTTCATTTTTGGGTGAACTATCCCTTTAAGGCACACTGCCGTGAAAACTGGGGAAGTATCCTGAAAAATGTACAGCTTTGCACTGTCAAACCCTAAAGGGTTAAATATTAATAACTTTAAAAATAAGATGCACCCTTTAGGGTACAAATGCTCAAATATGTTCTGATTGGCTATGATTGTCATGTCGAGCAGCGCGCACACACACACACAAACACACACAGAGATTGGAGACTTCACTGCACACACACACACAAACATTCAGAAGCACAGAAACTTATCAACTGCCCTGCGGCTTAAACAGATTCACTACTGATTCGCTACATTATATTTCTCAGCAATGAGGGGGTAACGTCGCTGCTTTTGAAGTTTTTGAAATGGGTAGCTTCCTTATTAGTAGAAAGATGCTGCACAGATGTAATCCGCACTACTTTATCTGATTCAAAGACGACAGAAAAATATCTATCTGACAAAAAGGTCGTTTTTTACCATACTGGTCAAATATTGCATTACAAACATCAATAACAGCTTTGATTTGTCAATGCTGACAAATGACTGTGGTATAAGCCAGATAATCCATGGCTTGCTGTGCATTAAATGATTTGAGTTTGCGTTGGGTGTTTCTTTCCCTACACGGTGTGCATTCAAATTTGTTTAATGCAGAGCTAGTCGTGGATTATCCCTTACTTAAAGGGGACTTAAAATGCCCCTTTTACAAGATGTAATAAGTCTCTGGTGTCCCTAAAATGTGTCTGTGAAGTTTCAGCTCAAAATACCCCACAAATCATTTATTATAGCTTGTCAAATTTGCCCCATTTGGGAGTGAGCAAAAACACGCCGTTTGTGTCCCTTCAAATGCAAATGAGCTGCTGCTCCCGGCCACCTTTCCAGAAGAGGGCGGAGCTTTAACAGCTCATGCTTCGGTTGCTCAACAACAACAAAGCTGGAGAATCTCACGCAGCCAAAATGACTAACTGTCAGTAACACCTTACATTGTTCAAACCAGAGTCGGACACTGATGGAGTTTTTTTTATAATGCAATGTTGGACGTTTCTGAATAGCTAGTGGATAAATGTATGTAACTGCTGTGGAGTTGATTCAACTCATCAACTAGCATGTGCTGTCATGTTAATCTTTTGTGCAAATCTAGTGTTGAATTGATCCTTGTTTGTGAACAAGTCCAGCGTAAAATGGTGGCATGGTATTTTTTTTTTTTAATGGAAAATTGTGGTTTTACAGATACTAGAAATGTGGCTTTCAAATGAAAGATTAGTACCAACACTCTACTACAACAACTCTTCCTCTTCTCTAAAGCAGCCCAACATGGCCTCACCCCCTTTGTTGCGTGTTCCCGGGGGCAGGGTTTATGTAAATTTTGGGGTTTGTGATGTCACCAACCCAGGAAGAGGCTTGTTCTAGTCCCTACCAGCCATTTGTTGTAGTCCTTAAAAGTGATTTCTGTAAAAGAAAACATCTCCCTTTGCATTGAACTTTGAGTGTCATAACTTTGCAGATGTTGTTTATGCTTAAACATCAACCTTACACAATAACTAAAGTTAAAAAAGGGAAGTCATAATCAAGGACCCCTTTAACAAACAGAGCCTTACTGTAAAGTGTTACCAGAAAACTTTTAAAGCAGTGCTTTGGGAATATGAAATGTGTAGCCATAATAAATCATCATCATCATCATAAACCCAGAATAATCTTAAACACCTGCCTGTATCTCCAGCCAAAAAACGATTGCTCTCAGGACTCTTCAGGCCATCAATTCTCAACACTATCTCAGACACCTGAGGCCCTGCCAGTGATGCAGTCGCTTGATATGCGATGCAAGAGGTGCCAAAAGTCTGGGAGCTGATCTCTGATATGTCCTAACAGGCCAAGGGAACACAGGAGGGCCACTCGCCACTGTAACCCAATAAATGATGGGGACATGTGTTGTGTCTTTGTCAGTGGTGCAAGCTAATAATCTCTAGTCTTAATTCACTGCTTGTGAAACAAATTACAACAGTTCGTTAGAAAGGACGCGCATTGAAGAACCAGATGGATACATAAGTGTTTTTATAGACTTAACGTGCTGTCTATTTCCTATTAAGTCTGCTATCTAAACAGAGTGCAACTTTTATATTTCAAAGTTTTGTATAGTATAGTATAGTATATAGTATAGTTTAAAGTTTTATATTTTAAAACAATTTTATCCTGTGACGGCAAAGCTGAATTTATTAGCATCATTACACCAGGGGCTCAAGTAACATTTCCTAGTATTATCAATATTGAAAAAAGTATTGCTATTTATAAACAATTATACAAGAACTTAAATAATGTACAGAATAATGTCAGAAATAGCATGTCATCCAGAATATGCCTGTCAAACTGCAGAACACAGCTGTCATTGTTTGACATGCCATGTCAACTATCCACTTAAAAACAACAACAAATAATTCTCTTGGTTGTGTTTGCTATATTGAATAGAAATTTTTCTGAGGCTAGTGTATTTTCCAAATGTTTTTAATAGGATCGCTGCGTTTTTAAAGCAGCAGGAGCGTAACGAGGCACTGAGCATCTATTTCACGGTAAAGCGTTCAACGTCTTTTACCGGTCGCAGAGAGTTGAAGAACTTTGGGTAAAACGCAGCGCTCATCACTGTCACTTTGTACCCAGCCGTCCAATCACAGTGGAGGAAGGGCGGGACAAATACAACACCGGCCAACTGCCACATTCTGCTTGTACAACGTCAACAAATAACAACAACAAGCATAATAACGGGGGGAAAAACAAGAGCCAGAGCAAATACTTTACATTGTATCAACATTTTTATATAGAAACAATCAAGTGTGCCACATGAGTCCTGAAAAGTGAAGCCAGAGCAACGCCCCCAGGTGGCTGGATGCAGTATAGATCATAAACCCCGCCCTCTCCATGTAATGTAATGGGACGTGAGACAAACTAAACAGTCAAATCACACATCAAAATATTTTTTTCCAAAGATGGTTTCTGTGAATTCAAGCAGTTTTCAAGCACACTGATGTTTAAGTGTTTATTCTTTAAATAAGTTTGTTTGTAGTTAGTTATTTGATGCTATAAAAATGTGGGTTTTGATGTCATAATTGACAGCTTCTCTGAGCAAAGTAGTCACCAACGGCTCTGACTGGACTGGATAAAAACAATCATGATCCATTATTTCATGCAAACTAGTCCCTTTTCTTGCTCTTTCATATTCAGGCATCTGGGGGAAAGGATCCTATATAAAAACTGCCTATTTGTGCAGGAGATAGCAGTATATGGTGCATTGTGGGTATCAGGCCTTTGGCCCAGAGAGCCTTAATGGGTGCAACCATGGAAACCAAAGGACATTTATTACAAGAGTGCAGGGCCATCTAAGTGTACTGACGGTGATTAACTCACCTGTGGCTGCTATAGCTGAAAGCAGGAGGGGGCAAGAGATGATGGGTCTGATGAGAGGCTATAGGGAACTCAGATAAATGCACACTACCATTTCCACTCGGATTCATAATGGTTATATAAGAGAGGCCAAGAGAGGAGATGAACCACAGGAGTGAGACAGAAAGAGACAGGCAGGGGGAAAAAACAGAAACAGTGCATTAAAAGTGCCATGTTTCACTCACCACGTCTATTAGGCTCTCCTGGATTCGGCTGAGCGTAGTCCTCAGTCTGCTGCTGATCAGACCCAGCCCAGATGATTCATACTATAGGAGACAGCAAAACACACCCCATGAGAAAGAGACTCCCTTGCTTTTCAGTCAGACCACTGGAATACACAAACTCACAAAGTGCAATCCCCAAAGCCCCAGAATGCACACACCACCGATCATCTCCAGGAAACCACTCAATACACACAGCTCCCACAGGCCTAAGTGTGGTTCATGACTTATGTTCATTAATCGCAATTTAGTTTTTCATTAAAAGGGAAGGATGAATGGGACTGGGAAATCCTCTTGCGATCGTTCACTGGAAATGTATTTACAAATGCAGAAATTAATGTAAGCAAGCCAACGTGTCTTTAATATGCAATAGATCTGACGTTAACGACAGAATGGCAAACATCGGTTTGACTTTACTATGGGAACAAAGCGGTAAATCTCTAAATAGACAGCAGTAAGGACTTTTATAGAGTAGCACTGAATTTACAGATACAACAAAGGATAATACTGTACATGACTTCATAAAAGATTTCAGGATTAAAAGTATAATCCTTAAATCCCTTTCGAACCACTTTTTGTGTAAGCCAGTTCAAGATGTAGAATCAATGAATAGTTCAATCTTTATTTGAGAACACTGAGCTGACTACGACTGATTATAAATGTCTCGCATGCATTTGCAAGCAACACAAAAACATTATTTGACAGACTGTCTAGAGTTCATAATATAATATATATTATAATTAGGGCTTGACTTTTTTACTCACTTTTTTGCTCACCAGCCAACTGTGGCTAGTGGCTTTCCAAAGTTACTAGCCACTCAGCATTTTCACTGGCCACAATTTTGACATTGATCCCATGAGGAAAAACTGGCATATAGATATTTTTAATATTATCTCACAATTTGGCAGCAAGAATATTAGGCTGCTGTCACTTTAAGACCTGACGCATGGATGCATTATACTGTAACACATGCGTTTATTTTCTCAACTATTTACGTTCACTTAAAACATAACTGACTGTTTACGTGAATACTCACCAAGACCGCCATTTTGACATTATTTTACACTCAATTTAGTAGAGTCTGCTTTATGTGCACGCACTTTGGGTGTGAGCACAAAATCTGTGGGAATGAGTAAAATGATGCACAATACGACACCGAAATTCAAGCCCTGTAACACCAACAATATTCATCCAGAGCAAATGAAACAAGCTTGTGAGGGGAGGCGGGTCTGTGTGTCAACTCGCTGTAGGAGAGATTAGAGAGCAAGAAAGCGCAGCTAGTATTGTGTATCTATTCTGTGGAAAATGAGTATTGGGAGTGTTTCAGATATTTCAGTATCGAGATGTATTGAAAAATCGATATTTTTGACAACACTATTGGTTTGTTTATTATTTCAGATGCCTTTTTAAAAGACTACAACTGGAAAATGTATAAAATTCAACCCGCCAAAGTGGCTAGTAGGAGTGACTGCTTTACACGCCACAGCTAAAATCCGGGTGTTAATGTTAATGGTAACATCTTGCAAGCAAAGTAGCATGGAAACTAATCTACATTATATACTAGGAAATTAACTACAATTTCCCATACTAGGAAATTACAGGACATTGCTGTGAATTAACTAATGAGACATAAAAAGTGTGAGTAAGGGGGTGAAAACACAGCACACAATGGCAGACATAACTACTGCCAACAAGCTCCACATTGCAGTCTTACCCAATAATCAGGGATTGTCTGTCTGGAAACACCAGGTTGAGAGCCTTGTGAAGGCAGAGACGCAGATTGGAAGTGCTTTGCATTGAGAAACAAAAAGGAAAATAAAATCGACACAACGTAAATAATGAAATAGCAAAAAGATGAAGAGATTAAATAAAGATATTTGCATTTATGGTATTTACTGGGAATTTAAAGCATAGTGTTAAAGGTTGGGAATAAAAAAACAAAAAACAAACAAAAAAAAAACACTTTTAATCCTTTAAGAAAATCTATAACTTTCATCATATTTGTGCAACCGCCAGGCCAGATCAAAAGTACAGCCTAGCATTGTGCAATTTAACTCTTTCAATTACTTGGCGAACAAATGGCTGTCAGGGGGACAATAAAACTGCAGTCTGTCTCTGACTTTAAAATTTTTGCAAAGTTTCCAAAGAAGCCATCTGTTAGTGTGACAGTGGCATCTTCCCGTCCATTATTAACTCTAACTGCAACACTTAATAAGCACTACTTAGGCCTTTCCCTATACTCAAGCCCTTCATCATCCTGGAGGTGATCCATTTTCAGATAAGCCACTTGCATATCGCTCCCCGTTCTTTCCTTTCATTGCTTTTAAGCTAAGTTATTAACTTGAGGCAAAGAGCAATGAATGCCAAAACCAATGCATCTTAAATTATGTGCATGGCAGAGCTGATACTCCGGCAGTACACAATGGCGTACAAACCTTTCAGATCCTAATGTTGTTCATTACTAAATGAAATGGCGCAATACATAATCTCCATCTCCATACAAGACTGAATGTCTTGTGTGTTTGGAGTTAGCCATGGGTGAAAGTGAATCCAAATGAGCATATCAATTCCAGCCGCTTTGTAAATATTTTTATAAGTAATGATATTTACTTTTTTGTCACCATAGGCTTTTCTACGAGACCGGCTGCCACTGATACTGACAGCTACTGTTATTCATTTAAGAGTTTGAAAAAGTTTCCATTAGTAACAGAAACCCTCTCACGCTATTTCTCTTGCTGTCCGCTCAGCAGAAGAGGTGAATGTGTGAAAACCAGAACGAGAGAGAGGGAAAGATGAGATGTATTGTTTTATTTAATACGCCTTCAAAGCTGTCGGTGGGTTACAGGCAAAGCGCTCAACCTCGCTGGCATCTGACAGCTGATCTCATAGTGGCTATATCCAGTCTTCCTCAGATTTGCTGCTGGATTTGGTCAGGACAGAGTTGAAGTGAAAACCTCTGTGGTCAGCACTTAAATATCAAAGATAATACACTACACTGTCATTCAGGAAGAGGGCATGAGAAGGAAAAAAAGAGTTGCCTTGGCAAGTTGGAGAAGAGTGAATTTTATCTCTCTTGTTCGCATTAGTTCCCATGAACAGAAGTGTCAATCTAAGGTAAAAACTTGCACATCAGCAAAGTAATGAAATCCAGATCACTCTTGAAGTCTTATCAGAAGCCCTGTCTTGATCAATGTATATATATATATATATAAAAGTTCAATTCTCCTCAAGGCTTCTCATTTCCTTCGGTTTTTAAAATGCCCTTGTATGAGGCCCAGACTTGCCCATAAATGATCATCTTCAGGAATGAAAGCATCGCTTACGATGCTAAACCACAAGCGGAGGCCAAATGGAGAGCAAGGACTTTTCTCCAGCTCTACAGTGTGCAAGGGCATTGGCCTCAATCCCCCAGCATGAAAGCATTTACTTTTGATTTAGCACTGGCTCAGCACAGCAAACAAACAATTATTTGCAAAGCACACAGTGCAAATGGCACACTTCTGTAATATGGAAATAAAAATGTCAGAACTCACTACTGTCAAATCCCATGAAATACTATTTTACACTTTTTGAAGGCCATAGAGTCTCTTTAGAAAACAGCAGGCCATTGGTTATGCCAATCAAAGCTTAGACTGACGGGTTGGTTACTAGGTAGGATTAGTCTTGTGGAATAGATCTCATAAGAATGTCAGGATACCAACAATTAAACAATGGAACTGAATAATATTATTGGCACACCAAAGAGCCAGCTGCTCAGTTTCTTCTTCCCAGAGAAAAAGTTCAAGGCATCTTGAAGCCTACCTAGAACAAATATCTTTTTGAGGGTGTTTTAGGTGGTAAACAGTGAGCTGGGTAGCTGTGAAATAAGATGGATGATGTGGGTGTTACGGTATGTTTGCAAAACAGTAGAGGTCTAAAAATCTCATTCATTTTTGTCTTTGACTCTCAGTGTGATTGCACGGCTGCCAAAGAGTCAGGAAAGTCTAAGAACAGCAGGCAGCCCTTGTCTTTAACAGATTCAGTCAGATGCCCTTGGGCTGCCACTGCCAAACCAATGCCCCAACCAACAGCTTTATTATGGCCTCCACTGCTGTTTAACCTTCTTCAACAGATTCTCCCAGCTCACACAGGTGGAAAAAAGTGAAACAATTCAATGCCCCTTCAATGTCACTCCCTCTGCACTCAGGAATTCATTTACACCTGCAATAGTGTTCAAAGGCCAATATGACACCATGAAGTAGAGGAGGCAGTCTTAAAACTGTGAAGAATGGTGGCTTTTGTAGTGGATTAGATCTAGGAAGGAAAGTCACATTGTTGGTTTCCAGTTGTAGAGGCACGGGTCCAGTTGAGCATCAGATAATACAATTGAAAAGATGCTTTACTTAACAAAGGTCTGACAAAAGCGGGTCCCATGTTAAGATATAGTTGAAAAACAAATCATACCTTAAGTGCAATGACTCAAATGGTAGAAATCGGGGCGCAAACCAGGGTCTTGAAGACCTTCTCTGTATAGAACAAGAGGAAGGTACCAGAGATTCAGGAAGCTGAAACAGCCACATAGCAACTAGTAGGTATCTTTGCTAGTTTACCTTTAACAGCTTGCAAGAAAGACTTCTGGGAAATCAAAGTTGGTGGACAAGTTGGTCAAACAAGTTGTTGGACGATGTGGATGTTGAGGTATGTTTGCAAGACAAAAGAGGTCTGAAAATCTCATTAATTTTTTGTTTTTGACTCTCAGTGTGGCTGCAAGGCTGCCAAAGAATCAGGAAAGTCCAAGAACAGCAGGCAGCCCTTGTCTTTAACAAGTTCAGTCAGATATCTTTGGGATGCAACTGCAAAACCAATGCCCCAACCAACAGCTTTATTATGGCCTCCACTGCTGTTTAATAAGCTTGCCTTCTTCAAAAGATTCTCCCAGCTCACACAGGTGGAAAAAAGTGAGACGATTCAATGCCCCTTCAATGTCACTCTCTCTGCACTCAGGAATTCATTTACAACTGCAATAGTGTTCAAAAGGCCCATATGCCACTATAAAGTAGAGAAAGCAGTCCTAAAACTCTCGAATGGATTTCAGAGTGAATGAGATCTAAGGAGGAAAGTCATATTGTTGATTTGCAGTTGTAGAGGCACAGATCTGGATAAGCAGCAGATAATATAATTGAAAAGTTGCTTTCCTTCTCAAAGGTCTGACAAAAGCGGGTCCCATGTTAGGATATAGTTGACAGGATCAAACCTTAAGTGTAGAAATCAGGGTGCAAACCAGGGTCTTGAAGACTTTCCCTGTATGGAACAAGAGGAAGGTACCAGAGTTTCAGAAGGCTGAAATGGCTACATAGCAAATAGTAGGGATCTTTGTGAGTTTATCTTCAATGACTTACGAGCAAGACTTCTGGGAAATCAAAGCAGGCAAGGCAACTCCCTGTAAGTTTCATTATTCCAATAACTTTCGGGCATATTAGGTTGCATAAGTTCTAAGTTCATTTAGGACAGTGCACAGAAAATAACCAGATCGCTCTGGGGAGCAAGAAACCTCTCCTTCTGTGGAGCTGCTAAATTGTGATATATTCCTGTTCTGGTGAACGCAATGAAAACTCTTTAGATATGGCTTATTGAGTCTCAAAGAGTGGCAATTATGACGATAATTGAACTGCCATCTAATTTTATTTGGCAAGACTGGGCTTTCAAAACTGATAGCCAATTCATTTAGCCTGAAGCTGTGTTTATTAAAGCTTTGAGAACAGTAGTGTGACAACACTAGCCTACATAGAGAGATCTGCATTGAAATTACGCAATTCTAGACATGAACTTTTCCAGGTACAATTTTCTCTCAATACTCCCTCTCAAGGATCAGTAAAGCAGATTCATTTGTGTATGCAAGTTACAGTAGAGTTAAATTACTACAGTATATACAAACCTAATCTTTAAGAATGGTGAACAGCTGCATATCATTGAAATGACTGCAAATTCGTTCAGACATTTACACCTTTCTTTGATGTTTAGAGTACAGCTTCCTGAGGAAAACTTTAAGCCTAACCACTTGCTCACATGATAATGGAAGTAATTAAAGAACAGTGCCCATAGGGCTTGCAAACATTAGAGGGAAAAAACAATGAGTGTACCGGTAGGCTTTTCCTAATGAACAGCACAGCAAGGATCCAATTGTATATAATAAATATTTCATAATGTTATTAACACCGAACATGGAGGAGAACAGCAATGCTTTAAAATGCATACCATATCATTGCGGCCAAAGAAGGTGTAGACGGCATACAGATAGTAATCAAAGAGCTGAGACACACAGTGGATGACATCAAAGGCGATGGGCTTCAGAATGTTCATCATCTGCATGTATTTCCCTATAAAAGCAAAATAAAAAATAAAAAAGGTGAAATATATAAGAAAAGCAAATAAACAAGGTTTACATACTGAATATAAAACCACACAGAGATTTAGAAAAGGGAAATATGAATGCAAACTGGCAAATGTCCTATTCAAAGCCCTTGAGTCAAATTTAATAGAAATATTTTGACTGAATATTTTGAAATATTATAACTGTTGTTGACTTTCATTTATTGGACATAATTCTTAAAAATATTTTTTGTGTTCTGTAGAAAAAAACTCATACAGGATTTGAACGACATGACGGTAAATGTTGACTATGTTCATTTTTGGGTGAACTGTTCCTTTAAGGGGGGTGGGCATTTTCTCACCTCTAACCTCACAATAATTTAAAGGGCTAAATATTTTGAGAAAATGTTCACAAGCCAATCAAAATGCAGAACTGATGTCTTCTAAATATCTGATTACGTTACAGTAGGTGTTTAATCAATTAATTTCATTCCTGCTGACTGTAGAATTTTTTTAATTAAAAACCACAAGTTATCCATTTCACAACTTTAACGCTTTTATTAAAACACCACAGAAAAACTTGCACCCATGGGTTTATGACAGCATCTTTTTGCAGTTAGATTCTGTTAGATTAGCCTAAACTGAACATTTATAGATGAATGGTCTCGTAACCTTCAACTCGTCAAACAGATGTTCAAATGAACCTGTAGAGATGAGCAGGCACATGCTCAGAATGGAGTTAATGACCGGAAGCTGAAGCAGAACACAGCTGAGTCTAAGTACGCACCACTTTCATTGTAATTCAGCTATTAGCCTGTTAATTAAAGGGCAAACTGCAGTTCCTTGCTTAGGGTCAACTTTATCTTGTATCACCAGTCTTGCACAGGTGTAAGGTCAAAGGTCAATTACTCACCGACCAGGCGAATCACGTTGAGGGTGGTGTTGGTAAGGATGGGGGCATTGGCTCGGTTCAGATTGTAGTCAGACCTCTTTCGGCTGCGAAGTGTCTCTCTGGACACGCTGATTAAGGGGGGACACAAAAGACACAAAGATCCAGCATTAGTTTAATGACCTTCAAAACTGAAGTCTCATTCACACACTTCCTTCATTAACCTTGGTTCAGATTTAACCGAAGTCAGTCTTCTTGGTGTTGCAGAACAGGTGTATATATATATATATGATCTGAGGCCTGATTGAGTTGCGTTAGTAGATTGTAGCTTGAAGTGGTTGACCAATCACAACACACTGGTCCAGCCGACCAATCAGAGCACAATGTTTGTTTGTTTTAGAAGGAGTGGCTTCATAGAGACAGGAACTAAAAGGAGCGTTAACTGACAGACTGGGAAGAGAGGTGCTGCAACAATGTCAAATATGCATGAAAACCTATTCTAGAAGACCCCAAAAAACAAACTAAAGACTTTGTAAATGGGCATAATATGATCTCTTTCATTTGCATTACTGGATGTTCAGGGTTCAGTACAAAAATGCTAAATTGACAGCACTTTTAGCATAAATTAACTTGTCCCTCCTTTTCTTTTAAATCAAAAATTTACAGTGAGGCACTTACAATAGAAGTGAATGGGGCTGATTTGTAAACACTTGCTAACCTTTTCTGTGTAATACATAGCATACATTTATAGTATATATCAATATATAGTATATTCAACTTTGTTGCAATGTCATAAACCCTAAAAATGATGATTAAAACAGTTTTACAGTTCAAATAAAACACATTTTAAAAGAAGAATTAATGTAAGTGCTTTTATAAAATTATAAGATAGACATTTCTGCTTTTAAATACCCTTAAAATTGTCTCCCTTCACTTCCATTATAAGTACCTCACTGTAACCTCCATTTTTGCTTCTTTTTTTTCTTTTTTTTAAAGAAAATAAAGGACAAATCCAAATTATTTCTTTAGTAATTAACCTTATGCCACAAATTCTGTCGACTGAGCTTTACTTGCACTGAACTCGGAACATTCCGGATGTATTCTAAACAGGCACTGAAGTCACAGATTGTGAGAGGGAGTCACAACATCACATTTAAGAAAACTTATGTCATTTTAAATATGCAAAACAATGAAGTGTCACAACATGTAATGCGGCAGCTGATTTACTGCAGGGAGAACTGTCAGTCATCTTCGTGAGGAACAAACAGGCTTTAAATATTCATCAGGGTTCACGGTTTAATTACATTCCTAATCATTCTCTTGATTTATGATATTTCTATCACACTTAGACACGGAGAGCAAGCCAAGAGCAATTAGGCAATGCAGGAAAAAACGCTCATGTAGTCAGCAAAACCACCACGTGGTACAATTCTGAAAGGAGCCATTTTAACAATCTCCTTGAGACAATTTTATTTAACTTCAAAGCTCTGAATGGCTCTAAACGGGAGCCTTGTGGACTTGTGGGCCCTTTCTTCATAAAATAATTAAAGCCTTTCTCCCTGATAAGAGGCTAATGATAGCTTGTGTTCACTCTGTACACAGGGTGAATTTAAAGTATTTCAGCTGCCTGAGAGGGAACATGAAGTCCATAAATGAGAAGTTTGCCATCTCCCGACCTTGCCTTGGGTTAATGAACTGATTCATGAGCGACCTGAATCTACAGCACGCTACAATTTATAAAAACATGCCTTTTTATACTTGATTGAACACATGTCGCCAATCATACCTGTCTGTGGGCAATTACTTTAGACCTAGAGGTGGTACTGTCTGACGTGAGCAGCTAGATGATGACTCAGTACTGACCTCTTCACTGGAGCGTCTCCTGTCTGTTCATCTACATAGTCTTGTTTCAGCTCCTCAGGTACATCACTGTCACTGTCGTAGTCCTGATACACACTCTTTTCCAGCTCATCTGACTCATACTGCAGAGAGAGGAAACAGAACGAAAAAACATAAATCATAACAGCCGAACATTCATTTACATTACCAAAATTTTGGTGCCAGTAAGATTTAAAAAGAAAAAAAAAGATGTTACAAAACCTCTATTTCAAATAAATGTTTTTCTTTTGAACTTTCTATTCATTAAATCTGTAAATATATATATATATATATATATATATATATATATGTATCAAGGTTTTCATAAAAATATTAAGCAAATATTAATTTTAAAAAATCCAACTTTGTTTATCATCCACCTTCAGAAAAAGGTTCAGTTATACAGACTTTAAGCTGGTTTGCTGGATTTGATAGCCTCCCAGATGGTCTGGTTTGCTGATCTTAGAGAGTTTTGGGTATTTGTCAGCTAGTCTGACTAGAAGACCAGCTGGCTGATGACCAAAACCATCTGAAAAGCAGTGTACCCAGGCTGGGAGGCCAGCCAAAACCAGTTAATACCAGTAAACATGCTTAGACTGGTTTAAGCAGCTATTTCTATTTAAGCAGGGATAGTCGATAACTGATGCTTAAAAAGTAGGGGAGCCACGAGATCTCACAATATTAAAATGTGACGAAATGTCTCACGATATCGCCAGGATGGAGTGTGAAGGTGAAATTAGCATAGAATATGCCACCACTACACTTACATTACACTCAGTGACCACTGCGGCACCGCCCCCACTATCGTTTAGCTTTTTTTTTTATAGAAATAAAAAATATTTAATTCAGTTGGATAACGGTAGCTTCAATTGTAAACATCCAGCATGAGCTGCAAAGTCGCACATTGTGCAGCAGGAATTACAGTTCACTAATCACATGATGAGAGTAAGTCTTATCTTGTAGAATGCACGCTCAGCACCGCCGCTCCCTATACACACAGAGTACGTGCAATCGCGAATTAGAAAGCAAAAGTAAAACGCGAGCTCCCTGATGCATGCAAATTAGGCTGCATACAATAGCCTGTCTTCCAATATCAAACCTATCTTGGGCTGGGCTGTGTAGTTGCAACCACCTCTTAGCTCTGGTCTCTGTATGCACTTTGATTATTGTGAGAGTACTTTGATTATGGTTGCACTAAATAAAACTGTGTTATTTATTTTTGATAATTTATACTGTTTTTATTTCTATGTTTAATTTGTGGAAAGGAGTTCAATTAGGAGGTCACACACAGCCTCAATCAGAAGTTCTGGAAGTTCATACTTCATGTACAATATGGTCTGAAGAGACTCATATGAAATCATACAGGAGAGAAACCAGTCAGTTGAGTTTGTGGCAAAACCTTTTACAGTGCTTGTATGCTGTTTTCTTTCAATGCATTTGATAATTCATAGTCAGAAAGTAGAACTGAAATGACACTCATTACAAGATTAGTTACAACATTTTAAAAAAGACTTTTTCCAGTCATGAATTTTGTCATTGAGGATTTCTTAAAAATGCTGTGCAAAAATCTTGTCTCATCTCGTGAACCCAATCTTGTGTCTTGTCTCGTTTCTTGAGCTAAGTGTCCCGTCACACCCCTATTAAAAAGAGAAATTAAACTAAGCATATCATAAAACTAGCACAATGATTCAGCCTTAATTCTCTAAGGTTCAGAGCTTGAATTGAAAAAAAGTGTCATTAATGCACCAGTGTCAAATCCGTGCTGCAGATTCAACAGATAAATGCAATCTCAAACAGCTCCTTTGGTCCATAAGGATAAAGACTGAATGTAAAGTCGATAGACGCCTCACATTGTATCTAGTTCTTATCTTAACACAATGAGCTTATATGCAAAACACTTTGTTCTCTCTCAGGGTAAAAGCACTTGTACCAAGGGCTCACACTCTCTGTCATCAACATACAGCATTTGTTTTCATTACAGAAGCATCATCAGAGATGCCAAGCACATCAGAGCTTTAATAATGATTATTGTCTTCACACTGAAGTAATGGCCTATGTCGATAGTTATAAGGACAATGAGCCACTTAATGTTACAATATATTTATGCTTTAAATTTTCACTCCCATTTATTCCCCCATTCAGCAGTCAGTTTGACAAGCATCTAATAAGAATATAAATGTAACTGTAAACCATCATAAAATGCTTGTTTTCTCAAGCCTGGTGCCAAACAGCCTAGCATAACTATTGTTGAAATGTGTTGAATATTATATGAAAATACTGAAATACAAAGGACTGTGAAGCTATCAAGAGATTAGATGGTCTAGAAATTAGTGGAATTCATCCAAGTATAGGAAATGGCCTGAAATTTTGGCCACAAAAAATAAATAAATTGGATGAAAATGTCATAGGCTACTTTAAGAGATATGACAAACAAAATGTCTTTGAAATAAAGCTTGTTTAAATAAATTAAAACATCATCAGGCAAATTTTTCCTCATACAGCTGGCATTTACTGTAATTTAAATGATATTTTAAGTTAGACCCTATATGTTATTGTGAAGTTTTGAATGACTTAAACTAGTACTGAAACTACTATATACCCCATTAGAAGCCAGGACATCCTCTGTCTCCTCTTCCTTGTTGTCTATCTGCATCTCAAAAGGATTTCCGCCCTGCAGGTACTGCTCAAACAGAGAGAGCTCCATCAGCTCTGCGGATTCTGGCTGTCTGCTGGGAGATACTGAGGGAGAACGACACTGACCCATGAACTTAAACTCCTGAAAAAGAGGGGAAAACACAATACATTTATCAGATTTCATATCATACAGATCAAATAACTAAAAAGTGGGCCCGCAGAATTTTGCAGGGTTCATTAATTTTTTTAGCTTATTCGTATACATACACTACCCATTTTTTTGGGGTGGGGGTGGGGGGTGGGGGGGGGGGGGGGGTTGTTGAGAGAAATCAATACTTTTATTCAGCAAAGAAGCATTTGATCAAAAGTGACAGTAACGACATTTATAATGTTCTAAAAGATTTGTATTTCAAATAAATGCTGTTCCTTTGAACTTTATATTCATAAAAAAATCCTGAGAAAAATGTATCACAGTTTCCACAAAAATATTAAGCAGCACAATCGTTTTCAACATTGATAATAATAAGAAATATTACTTGAGCATCAAATTCAGCATATTAGAATGGTTTCTGAACATCAGAAAGACTGGAGTAATGATGCTGAAATTTCAGCTTTTACAAAACAACTTTTACTTTCCAAACAATACAGATTGTTTCAAAGCAGCTTCACAGTGATAATAGCAAAATTAATGGAAGATTGTTTTGACTTTACAGTAGCTCTAGGAAAAAGTTATTATCAAGCTAAAGCAAGTTTTTGATTGAATCACTTCCGTTAATTATTAACTTAGGGGCCGCTTAAATTACACCTTTTTTAACAAGATTTTGAAAGCGTTCTTGCCGTTCATTTACGTGTTTAGTCTATAGGTATGAGCGTTTGAATGTGCGCAGCTGCTTAGTCTTTCTTTACAAAGTGACATCGCCAAATTACTTGTCTGGCCCACATAATGCAGAATTATTAGTCATTTCCGTGGATCCATGCAATCTGGAATCATTTTGATTACAAAATATTATTTCCCCACCAGGATCAGTGGAGCCCTCAGGCTTATTACGACAAACTAGGTGGACTAGGTTTAATGGAATGTCCAAGAAGGTGAAGGAAAAGTAGCTTTATCTGTTCTGCTAAATATTACAGGTGCATTTAGTTCACAGGAAATGTACTAAAAATTAAAAAATTAAAAATGAACAATGAGCTTCAAGCGTGAAAGTGCAAAAGCTTTGAGCAGTAGTGCTAAGTGACCTAAAACTTCTTACAGTTAAACCGCTTTGCAAATCAGAGCTCTATCAAGAAGTCGTTATGCAAATGTGGCTTATTAAATGCTTTTTTTTAAATGTGCTTTTCAACACCAACTTTCTCTACCAAACAAACTAGTGGAAATTCTTTGAGAAAATACCTGTATATTCTGCACAAAAAACTGTGTAAAAGGTCCATCAGAGAACAGTTTATCGAGCGAAAGACCCTGCTTAGCATATAGTAATTGAAAGAGATGCATTTTAGTTTATTCGTCACATACTCTCGGATGAATATATTTGCCTTCCAGGGTGTAATTTGTTTTTAGACGGATGACACCCTGACTAGGAGAAAAAACAGCTTATGTTGGAATACAATCAGTGATGATGCTTACCCTCATTTATCAAGTTGTCAAGCCTTTCCTGAGATTTAAAATGCATATAAAAGCACCCTATTACGGCAAAACGGGAAATATAAAGGAAGATGATCTGCAAAAACGCCATTTATTTGGTTAGAAAAACCACCCACTGTAGACATATCTCATTTCCTGCACATAAAGAACACTTTTTGACCCACTTACCTTGAGAATTTGACTGTAAACATGCTCGTTATGCAAGAACGTGTGTTGATATGCCTTTGGCTTGTAGCCATCTCATCTCGTCGTTTCAAAGCACGCACAGAACAAAAACTCTCTGGCTCATCTTCATATGCAAATGTGAAATCTCAAAAGACTGCCAGCGATGCCAGTTGGTCCAGATCAGTCATAAATAAAAGTCGCTGCATTTTAATGTCTTATCTGCGGCATTAGGACTTACGTGGAGCTGGGCAATACTGAAGTTGGACTTCACAGGGCACAACTCCCAGGTTTCATTTTCAAGGAACATTCGCAACTCCTCCAAGCGAGTTCTGCAGGGGTACAAAGAGAAATGACAAGAGGTTGGCTTTTGTCAAATGAAGACACTTTGCCATTCAACTTATTGAAAATGAAATGGGCTGGCAAAAACGGTTCAAGGAAAAGTCGATTAGAGGTAGTGAGTGCGATGAGTGTCAAAGTGGCCCGCTGCCAGACAAGGTCAACACCAGCAGCCTTGTACAAAATGTCTATATCAAAGTGGAACATTATAAAAGTCCATCACTAATCTCTAAAGGACATTCCGGCAGTTCATGTGACCACAAGTTGGTATTTAAATTCAAATAAAGAGCAGCCGGTGGCAGGGTGTTTGACATTTGAAATACCATCTCTAGTCGTGTCTTCAATCCATGATATTTTTAAATGCATCAAATTTAAAGCACTTGAAGGAAAAACAGATCGGTTTTGTCCTCTAAGCCAGAGGGCACAATATATATTGTAATGGCAGAACGTGTTAATGACGATGCAGTGACAGCAGAGATTAAGCATTCAGAGGACTGACAGATAATCGCTTTATGAATGCGATCCAACTGCTTGAATAATCAGAAATAATGGTAAGATGTTCTCGTTCAATGTCCTTCATCTCATCAAGCAGAAAAGGCCTTTGTACTGCTGACTAAAGCAGCAGTCATGGACACGTTGGCTTAGTTCAAACAGACAGTAACAATAAGATTTTTTGGTGTAACTGGCTCAAATCGCATTAGTATTTTTGTTTTGTTCGTTTTTTTGGGGTGGGGGGTGCATTTTATTGCACATACTAGGTGCGCCATACTTAAACTGCATCTGAATACACTCTTTCTCGCTCACTCAATCCTCATATAGTGAACTATACCACATTCAGCACGTAGTGAATAAGTCAGCAGTTTTGGACAGTATGTGCTTGAAAACATAAAATCACTTTGTTGTTTATGTTATTTCACGCATCTTCCGAGTTCAGCACAATGATCAGATAACATCAAGGATATGAGCAAAATTAAGCAAATTTTCCAGTTTTCATTCCTCTCAATGACAGCTCCTCAGAGTTGTTGTCTCCTGGCATTAGTTTGACATACATCATTACTATAGCAACTGATGTAGATGCACTGGATATAGAGCACAAAATCAGATTTCAACACTTGCACAATGACAATGTGGACAATCAGTCCTGTAGATCAGATTTGAAAATCAAATCCAATTTGACAGCAGTGTGAACAAAGCCCCGTTTGGCTATCCTCTCATCATTTTCCGGCTTGAGTATATGACAGGTACTTAAAACAATTCAGCATTCTAGATATATTCTAGCAAAATGAGATACAGATGATGTCCACATGCAAACATGCATCTTTTGAGCTACAAGGAACATGGTGACAATGACAAAATCCAGATTTTTCAGGCATGTTTGTAGTGTTAACCTATTTGCATAATTCATTTAGTCAATTGAGCACTAAAACAATGCAGACAGCATGTACAAATAACCACTATCAGTGGCCACAATAGAGGAATGAGTACTAAAAATTAGAAAATGCATTTTTGGACTTCCCGTTCCATCATCTTGAAATCAACTGTTTTTTTTTTTTTAAAATGGGTTTTTGGTTAAATGCCTGAAATAAAGTCTGTGGTTAGAACAAGCTCAAGATATTTTCATGATTTATTCTACCGCATAAGATGCATCAGTAATACCCCACTCATGATTCTTTAAGCTTTTACATGTCTTGAAAAATGTGGTTGCTTCCAAGTGGCTAAATGGGACTAGTGAGATTGTCCGGAACATCATCACACTGAGCAGTAAAACTCATCTACTCAGTAGTCTGCTTATACAGCCTTGTCATGTTTATTCTACACTCGCACTCTTGCAAACTATTCTAACTCAAGCTTTTCAGTTTGTAGATTTTAAATAAAGATTGAAAGAGATGTCAGAAGCTTTAAGTCGACAAGAAATGGAAGTTGCGATAGTGTTTTCTGCCCTATTGCGGCGTATATACGAGTGAAACAGCTTCTTGAACAAGACAAAATGGAGGGTGGGACATTTTGTCCACTGGGAATTGATTGGATTGTTGTGGTTTGCTATTGGTCGATCTGTGAGTGACAGGTTGCCGCACCCTTGTGCCGGTAAACACATCATCAGAGAACAGATGTGGCTGCAAGAGGGAGGGGAAGTTACTTCGATTAAAGATTATGAGGGCACATGAAACATTTAAAAATAATGTTATTCATGGATAAATCATTTATAATAAATACTGCAATATTCCAATTTAAACAAGAATGGACAATTTTGATTTCAGGTTGACTTTAATGGTGTTGACGTTGAAGTCATGCGACAGTGGTGTAGTTTGTTTATAGCCAACCTTTAGCTTTTTACTTCTGCCGATTATATTTAGGCTCCAAAATTCATTCAAAAGCTGTGTTCATTCATGAAGATTATGTTGATGAACAAAACATGTAAGAATCAGAAACATTTGTTGGTCACAAAGCTTATTTTCTGCAATAAGTCAATGGAAAATTATTGGCTTTTTGTTGGAGGAACAAGTAAAATTACATTACTCAATTTTTAAATTTTTAGTAAATCCCTCCTGTAACTGATTGTGACTGGGCCATTTACTGTATCTCACCTGTGATAGTTCTTAAAGTAGTTCACACTTTGTCTCTTAATGGACTCCTGCAACACCTCAGACTTGCTGCCGCAGAATTCCTCTCCTACCTGCATCAACCTTTCAATTGGCAGAGAAAAACAGAAAAACGAATGAGAGAAAAAGATTAAATGAATCAGAAAATGGTTCACTCTCCTAATTAACCCCAAAGAGTCACTTCACATCACGTGTTCTAGAGAGGGCAGAAAATGGCGCCTCTATTCACACAAGTCAGTGACCCCGAGGCAGGATCAATACAGAGTCCTGTGGTTTCACACACAAACTGGCCTTTTAATTGAGCCCTGTTAATGGGGATGACTGGGGACTCTTGTTAAGGAACAAGCAGTTTCATTGATGCCCTCTGGCCCCGTTTTCTCTTTAGGGGAGTTTCTCATGAGGCAGAAGGGATGGGGCAGTTGGTCCCTGCAGGCCAATCCAATTAGCACTAATGAGGAAGTGGGTCCCTACCTGCTGATAACATCCAGAACCACAATGAAGTCGTCGTACTTGAAGTTGGACATGTCTGTTCCCAGCAAATAGGCTTTCACTTTCAATTGGACGTCCTGGGGGCAGAGAAAGGGGGGCAGAGGGAGGAGGACATGAGGTCGGAGGGCGAGTCATGAAGCTAATGGAGGAATGGAACATAAACAGAGAAAGAAAAAAGTGAATGAGCACGCTCCCTACCTGCCAGATCCGGGTTAAGCCATGTTCCAGCTTCTTTTTCACATAGCTGCGGTCCACGGTGGATTCGTCTGAGCCCTCTGCGCTTGAATCATCTACAAAAAGGAGATTCACAGCACATTCAGTTTAAAACGTAGCTAATACTTCAGTATACTCATTATATGCTATTATGACAGGATTTCAGGCTAGTCTATTACAGTCTGGCACACAATTTCATCATTTCGCACTTTATTTTCTTCAACTAAAAATCCATGCAATTTCAGTCAGACTAAAATTGACTGAATTTAAAGGACATTTTCATTAAATGCATACAAAAATTGACTAATATATAAAATGCAAAAATCCCATTGCTTAGGGTTATTTTAGTTTTTATTTTAGTTTTATTAATATTTTGAATTCACTTAGTTATGTTAATTTTAGTTTAATTTTTTAGTAATTTCGTTGAGTGTTTTTGTCTTTTTTTAACTATTGATATTTGGGTTTCATTTATTTTTATTTCAGTTTATCAAGTTTTAGTTTTTATTTATTACAGTTAATAATTTTAGTGCTTCAGCTTAAACTTATTTCAGTTTAGTATTTTTGTTTAAGTTTTTCAATTAATATATACATTTTAAATTTATTTCAATAAAGAGAAATGTTTTTAATAGTTTTACCCTGCCATGGCTCTGACATTGAAACATTCTCTAAAATATAAGATAAGTCACATGCTTTTAGTATCCAATAACCATCTCAAATTGCTCCACTGTGTCATCAGCTCAAGATGTTGCAAATCCCATTCACAACATTTACGCCCCGTGAAAGTAGATCAGAACAGATTGTGTTTGCAAAGCCGCACTAAATGCTCTCAGCTCTTTGACTGCTGCAGCAAAGACAGTCACAATTACAGGGACCTTGACACTGAAATTTCAGGGTGCTATGCTAATACATTAACAATGACATTCTCTTACTACGAGGGTGTTAAAGATGGTTCATTTTCCTACTTTGAATTTGAAGTTGAAGTTCAATTGGCTCACTGCAATAAGGACCACATGGAACCAGGTACCAGAAAAGGGTTTTTCCTGCATTGAAAATATTTTGGCGGCCACCAAAATGAATCTTTGTACCGCCAAAGATTTACTTGTTCATTTAATGTGATGATACCTGCCGTTTTGCAGTACCGGTACCCGGCTGCTTTAAAACGCTCACATGAGTGTTTTTGTAAGCGCTCTGTGAAGAGCATCAAAGGTTTCTATTTACAACACGTTTTTGCAGTGTTGAGCTTTGTAGTCAATCACAGACATATTTGTTGAGCATCATGTGAATGCAATGGCCAACCAGATGTTTTAGTCAGTCAGAATCCGCTCAACACCGCTCAAAATGGCAAATTTTTCAGCGAGTTCTGCGTGCTCATGAATCCTTCCAACAAAGTATAAACACGATGTCCCAGGAAAAAACCCTGACCACCGAATGTCAGATACACTATGACAATACCACACTGATGCATAAAAACAGCCTAACTGTGTTTTCACGTTCAGTATTAATGCTACCAAGGGGCCGTTTACACAAAACCATTTTCAACTAAAAACAGAAAACCTATGTGTTTTGGCCATTCATTTACACGACAATGGCATTTTGGGGACCTGAAAATGCAAACTTTTGCAAACAGGATTCAAAGTGCAAGTTTTTAAAAATGATAACGTTTTTATAGTCTCTATGCAAAAGTGAATTTGTGAAAATGGTGACGTCATGCACACGTGTATTACGCGTTCAGTCTACAGACGCGTAGTGTTTCTTTACAAAGTGTTATCACCAAATACTGGTCTGGCATAATTAACAGTGTTTTTAATAGTTTTCGTGGATCTGTGTAATCGGGGATTGTTTTGACAAAGCTGATGTCTGTACGCAAAAAACGCAAAGGAAAAACTTGTTGAAAATTATTTTAATTGAATTATTTTTGAAAATTAAGTTGTTTTTTTTAATGTACCCTAATACTCTGTAACGCAGTATAAATTAAAACTTTAAAAACTTCTGACATGTTAAAAAATTAAAAAAAAAAAAAAAAAAGTACACCATGGTTTACAAAACCTTTTAATTTCATTTCATTTAATTCAGGCCATTTAAGGTGTGTTTGATTCTCAAACTATGTGTTTGACAATCCTTTCTTACAACAATTGAAATAATAACAAGCACCTCCTGCAACAAAGCAGCTGTCACTCCTCATCAGGGGAAGTGTTCTTCCTGACATACCAAATTGAGTTTAATCATAGAGGACACCTATCAGAGTCATCAAAATTTACCACCTAGATGTGCATCATCTATCCTGACAGAAGCCGTATCCATTATGTAACGTTCACAAACTAAACTGAAACGGGAACCTTGGAAATCTACTGCGTCAGTTCATTGTGAATTCATAGTGCTGCTTTTCATTGCTTTGGTCATTATGCATCCGCTCTAATGTAAAGAGAAGGATACTTACGATGACAATGATGATATGACCTGCGGAGACGAGCGCAGCAAGATATGAGTGTATTAAGAGCGTGAATGTGGGCGACTGATCTTAATGTCTATATAGGCACAGCGTGACTGAGAGTGACTAAATACAAAAGCCCTTCAGGTGGGATTTATTCTGGACTGATACTCCAGCAGGCTCTTAGTGATACAACATAATTATCATGTCATTGATGTACAGATTATACAAACAGTTCCACCTCAGCACTCTCGCTGTAAGTCATCTCTAGAGAAAACAAACAAGCATAAACACATGAACCTCCCGTGCAAAAAGCCAAATCCTCCAAAAAAAGATTCCACTTGTCTGCCTCTTCTTGCCAGAGACCACTAATCCCTTTACACTTAAATGGCGCTGGCTTCACAAAACAAAAAACAAAACAAGTCCATTTTGCTGTCATTTTATCTGTAGCACAAATATTAGGGATAGAGTTTTCCAGAAGAAAAAGTATCTGCAGGGTTGTAGTGTTCAGCAAACAAAACTAAACAAAACAAAAAAAACAAACCAAGTCCATTTTGCTGGCATTTTATCTGTAGCACAAATGTTAGGGATGGAGTTTTCCAGAAGAAAAAGTATCTGCAGGGTTGTAGTGTTCAGCAAACACAACTAAACAAAACCAAACCAAACCAAAACCAAAACAAGTCCATTTTGCTGTCATTTTATCTGTAGCACAAATGTTAGGGATGGAGTTTTCCAGAAGAAAAAGTATCTGTAGGGTTGTAGTGTTCAGCAAACAAAACAAAAAACAAACCAAGTCCTATTTGCTGGCATTTTATCTGTAACACAAATGTTAAGGATGGAGTTTTCCAGAAGAAAATGTATCTGCAGGGTTGTAGTGTTCAGCCAAACTAAACCAAAAGAAAACCAACCCAAACCAAAAATCAAAACAAAACAAAAACAAAACAACAAAAGACAGCGTGACTGAGAATCCTAGAATATTCACACATAAAATGTCTCTAAAAAGGAAAAATACAGTTGCTGGAGTCACTAAGCAATAATGAGCAATAATGAGCTGGACATTCATCAATTGTTTTGCATCATTCTGTTCTGAAAACGTTATTGCGAGTGTTAAACCATCCCCTGACTTCTGATATTAGCAATTCCCGGTCCCAGACCAGTTGGTTTCTGAGTCTGGCATAATTTTCCAGCCCGAAACCAACTTTTCTACGAAAAACGATTTTGGGGAACAGCCCAGAATGGTCCCTGATTGGGCACAACACTCTGTCAGTGGAAAAAGTGGTAAATAAAACAAGGAACATGTATCTTGGGACTGTTATAGAAAAGCTTCAGAGAAGACCTCAATGCGAATGAGTGATGGGATTTTCAGTGGATGCTCAGTGCAGCCAGCAGACTGATGTTTGGCACTTAGAAAGGAGATACAGGGGAAGAGTGTTTTTATATAACAGTGCTCACTTAAAAACCCCAGAGAGCCGCAGTCATCACTCAAGAGTCGTGTCTGTGCTGGCTTCACATCTCATCTTAGCACCACTGGAGAGAAGAAAACAACTCTCATAGTGAAAGCAAACCAGTTTCACATTTTACATTAAGTGCATGAAAAACGTTTTCCCTCATTTATATACTTTAAAAACTGGATTTGCATCACGCTTCGTATGCTCATATCCTGCCCAGCTCTAGTTGTACAGATTCCGGCTATAAAACACGCAAAACATTGATATTTCACAGAGGCCAAATCCACAAAGCTCCAGGCTGCCTTTAACCTTTTCCTAGCTCATAATGTGAAAGACTTTATGAAGTCCCTATCGCTAATGGGAACTTTTCTGAACCCCGAAGGGAAAGCGCATCCAAACTGCAAAGCGAGAAATAAATGAGGTGGAGAAAAAAAATGCTGTCAGTGTGTGTGAGCAACTAACACCTCTGAGCGTCACGTGACAATCCAGCACCCAAATGGTTTTTTCTATCCCCCAAAGTTTAATATCTTCACACTGAACAGAGACAGGAAAAAAGGAGAGGAAGAAAGATATTAAACCAGAGCTGAAAAAAACCCTTCCTGTGAGACCTGGCTCATACAATTACGATAACAGTATCAGCTCAAACGCTTACACTCAGTGAAGTGTGAGAGATTCAGGTAGGGAATATTGTGAGAAATCTTACACGGATTATGCTTGAAAAAAATCAAAAATGTGTAAAGCGCTTTAAATGGTGTTACTTTATTGGTTACTATAAAGGTCAAAACCCAATCACCATTATTTATAAGCATATGTGTGTACATTTTGGTGTAGAAAAAAGTGACCATTTCAAATCTCAGTAAACAAGATTTTCTTGAGCTGATGTGTGATATTATTAATTCTGCATGTAAACCTCACTGATAACAATATAATACCTTCCACATGACGGCTGTATGAGATGTTCACTGTCAAGCAAACGTGTGGTGGTTTTTAAATCAAGGATGGTCTACATGTGACCTCATTATATTGAGTTTGTGAGCTGCAGAAGCTGCATATAGTAGTTCAAAAGAAAATGTGACCTTGGAGCAAAGAAGAGAAGAGAGCATTTCTTTCTGCTCATGATTATATCAATGCATTTATCCAGAAAACATTACAGCACGATCAATACTGTGCAATTTAAAGAATGACAAAATTTTTTACGCTTTTGACCTTGACCTACACAGTGGAGTCCAAAAGTCTGAGACCACAAGTAAAAATGCTATAATTCTGCATATTACTAATATTAACATGAAATATTTAATTACAAAATGTATTACCAGCATAACAATTGGACTGAATAATGTCAAAGATATAAAAAAGACAAATAATCAATGATTGTAATACAGGAAACAAAAAATAAAACAATAAATGAAAAAATTAAATATATATACACACACAAGCGCTGTCAAATCGATAAATCGTGATTAATCGCATCTAACATGTTATACATATGCATAAAATATCTTTTTATATATATATATATATATATATATATATATATATATATATATATATATATATATATATATATAAATAAACACACAAAAGTATATATATCATTTATTTATTTATTTAATTAATTCTTTTTTTCTTTTTTTTTTTTTTACATTTCTATGTGGTCTCAGACATTTGAATCCCAAAGTCTGAAATCTAAAATATCCTATTTGAACCTTTCCATTTAAATGTAAATGAAAGAACCCCTAAAGGCGTTTCTTTTTTTTTGTCCAACAGTGTTCATTTGCTGAAAATGAAGTTCTTTTCTAAGCTTCTTTCATTGAACCTGCAGGATCGGAGCTTCTGGAGCCAAATCAAAGAGCTCCTTGGCTCCCGACAATAGAGTTGGACTTTTCCCCAATCATTTCAGTCCATGAGGAGCGCAGCTATGCAGAGCCACAGAGTAAATCACTGCGAGCCAACTGCTGGAGAGGACAAGAAAAATATCATCTCCCTGGCAGCAACACATACACACAAACCAAAACGGAATGAGCACACATTCGCTCCCACACAGCCGCATACAAACAGGCAATAGCACATTGTAGAGATTTCAGCATCCCAGGGAATTATTGGGAAAGCAGAGGGGCAGAATAACCAGACACCGTTCGAGGAAAAAGCAATGAGGTGAGAAAAATACAGAACATGAACTGAGCAGCACAACAAGCCAGAGTCCTCTCACTAAGGATTGCTAACACGCAGGACCTCGTCAGAGCAAGAGTAATGAATTTACACTGGAAGCCAACCGTGTCTAAAAGTGTCTTCCTTTTGACGCACTGCCGTCACTCCCTTACATCTGAACTAGGACTGTGGAAGAGGAACATGTTTGTTTTACTCGGCTTATCTGAATTGTTGGCATTGTTGGTAATAAACGGCTTAAATTATTCTTATGCTTCTTTTGCAGGCTCTTGTTTATATATATTTTATATAGATAGAACTACACTTCAAATTGCTGCAACTTAAAATTAAGTTTTTTGGAGCACTGGCCTAGTGGTTACCACACAGGTCACAGACATGTTACAGCTTGGATGAGGGTTCGAATCCAGTTCCAAAATCCTGATCCATGTCATTTCTACCTGACATTTCTTGTCATCTCTCCACTTTGCTATCAATAAAATGGTATAAAGCAACCAAAAAAGAATAAATTAAGGGTTTAAATATATTTGAAAATCATCTTATATTAAAAATATTAATTAAGTAAATAAGTATTGTTCAAAAGTTTAGGGTCGGTAAGATTTTTTTAATGTTTTTTAAAGTCTCTTCTGCTCACCAAGGCTGCATTTATTTCATCAAAATAAAGTAAAAACAGCAATATTATTGAAATATTATTACAATTTATAATGACTATACTATTTTTTCCTATGATGCAAAGCTGAATTTTTAGCATCACTAGTCCAGTCTTCAGTGTCACATGATCCTTCAGAAATCTTTTGAAACATTTCTGATTATATTCAATGTTGAAAACAGTTGTGCTGCTTAATATTTGAGGAAACTGATACAAGTTTGTACAGTGAACAGAAAAAATTAAAAACAGCATTTATTTTTATTTTAACTTTTTTCAACAAATGTAAAACGTTTTCGTCACTTTTGCTCAATTTACTGCATCTTTAGAGAATAAAAAAATAAACATACAAAAAATCTTACTCACCCAAAACTTTTGAATGGTAGTGTATGAGCAGGACTAAAAATGCGACAAAAAAAAAAAACATTTTCATATCCCCTTTGAATTATGCCACAATATAAATATAGTTTACAATATAGTTTTTCCACAGATAAATACTGCAGTTATGTAATTAATGAATCAACAAGTGCAATTACTTAAATTAAAATTTAAAATTCTTGACAACCCTAATAATGTGTCATGTCCAACTTTAGACTGCGGCTCATCTTCTCTGGTGACCCTGGCAGCTCTACAGTTCATTTATTCAGGAGGGATATCAAGGGTAAAGTGACACTGATTACTCGTAACCTTTCTTCCTGGAAAATATGAAAGGATGCAGGTGTACAACTGCAATTCACATTGAACAGCAGGAAATACGGTTCTTTTAAAAGATGGTCATTAGATTGTCAGGTTTCTTATTAAAAGCAAAATGTAATTTAAGAGAATATGATGAGGAAAAGCAAGAGACGAGTGGGGAAAAAAACAACAACGAGAAAGTCTTTGACCTAATCTGACAGGACAGCCTGACACTGGAGGGCGAAATCTCCAACAAGAAATACAGCTAATTTAGTTCAGCAGGATGGGGATGCAAAGTCAGATGCAAATCATCATTAACGCCTCATTACATCTTCATAAAATAAACAAAAACATCTTGAACATCAAAAAGATTGCACCATCATTCAAAACATATCTCCTTATGTCTAAAACAAACCAAAGACTTTAGACTTGCACTCATTTTTACTACGAACGTAAGAAAGTGCAACACGAAATATGGCAGAAATAGTCACTGTCCTAAGACACACTGAAGACTACACATGCGCATTGGCTGGTCCTAAAATATATGCTTTTTAATACTATTTGTGCATAAGAAACCAAATTCAAGTAGACTTGGTCTTGGATGCCCGAAATAGCTGCCAAGAGG
Organism: Elopichthys bambusa; assembly: GCA_037101425.1. Lineage (NCBI taxonomy): Eukaryota > Metazoa > Chordata > Actinopteri > Cypriniformes > Xenocyprididae > Elopichthys > Elopichthys bambusa. The sequence goes on from CM074448.1 coordinate 4,340,472, forward strand.
CACTGCAGATATGGCTGCCAAGTGAACAGACTGTCTAAATTCAGAACTATGACTGATCTGAGGTCAGTATTGTGCTCTCTTCAATGATTCAGGATTAAATGTACACATTGAGAAGACAAAACCCCATATTTACCCACAGTGTAAATACATGGCTAGGGAAGCACAAGAACACCTGACCTATTCACTCCGAGAATCCTGGGTGAAAACAACAAGCTTTGACTTCAGAAAGGTCTTTGTCTAAGTCAGGTATAAGAACTTTTTTCACTTCCAAACTGAAAATGTACATCTAAAGAACAGATTAACCACTCTTTCACAGCTCAGAAATACATAACTGCAGCTAGAGCTACATGATTCTGGATAAACTGAGAATGATGTTTTGTTTTTGTTTTTTAAATGGAGATCGCAATTCTGAATAGACAACTAAACAAACATGTAATTTCCTAGAGGTTCTGACATAATGTTAATTGCTGCAGTCTAATTTTTAAAAAATGTAATTTGAATTAATTAAAAAAATTAAAATAACTGAATGAATGATTCAATGACTCACTAATAGACTTCACTGGTTTCATTGCTGGATGAAACAGCGTTTTTGAATGAATCTCTTGAATGAATGATTCAATGATAAATATTTTAACAGTCACTTGTTGTCGCCTACTGGTGTAACGATGTAATTGATACCATTTTTTTTTTGAAGAGTCAAGTTACTTTGAATTGGTGATTTACTCTATTTTGATATCAGTGTTTATACCCAAATTTTCAACCCAGTAGTTCTGTGATCATTTTAATTATTGTAACACATAAATAACAATACTGTGTGGTTGTTTGTGAGGCTGTTTCATTTGTATTTGAATTGGGGAATCCTGAAATGTCAAAATATTTCAAAATCTGACATGAACTGTCCCATAAATGTTTCTTTTTATGCTCAAATATTGTTAATAAAAGGTTATTTTCAAGGCTAGACGAGCCAATGAGCATGTGCAGTTTCTCCCATTCACTATATCTATAGTCTTTGCCTATACATACTCTCTCCGGAACAGCGGCAGCACCAACGCAGATTTGAATGTTCGCTGTGATCATATTTGTTAAAGGTCTAGCAGACATATTTGAATCGTTGTCATTTAGGAACAAGACTGCATGAGGAGACTGTTTGGGAGATTGCAGTCTTTTAATGATTAATCGTGCAGCCCTATATTCTTGAAACTAGAAGTGGCTAGGGAGGATCATCCAAAAGCAAAAATCACATTTTCAGTCTTTCTTAAACCGTCCAGTATATCAGTTTTTAGTCTATGACATAAGGGAGACATTAAATACAAAAACTGTTGAAATTTGCACTTCGAATGTTCTCAGTCACATTTGACATTCTCCTCATGAAGACAAATTGTTCAGGAATAAAAGCAAAGCATGATTTACTGCCTCGTTCAGAGAAAGCATCTTTCCCAAAGTTCCCAATTGCTCCATTCCCACTCAACAGAGCCAAACCTCTAAAGCAGGACCTTCAACCAAAGTTACAACATCATCTTACTCAAGCAAATACACGTAAGACCACAGGCGAGCAGTGCTTTCCCAAAGACACAGACACTATCAATCTAAACTGTGAAACAAACCCCAGAACCGATCCTGAGAAACACCCTGCCAAATCAAGGTCTAACTTGCATTGTAATGAATTACTTTCGACTGGTTTTTCTACACATGGTAGTCAGTGATTATACACCTTGTGAAATTAGATAGCAAAGCAAGTCACAGGCCAGCGGAGGCAATTTACCTGTTGATGGCTCTGACAACTAAGAAGAGGAAAGTAAAGTCATCTCGACACGGACCAAGATGAATACCGTATGCAACGACACGCAACAAGAGCTGTAATTGTCAATTTCACACAGGGATTGGTACATTATTCAATGTTACGGATACACGTAAGAAGTTAAGCATATCGGCTTCCTGATATATTGCACTTACTGCAGAACAGAATATCAACTAGATGTATGTAAATAAATGAGATGTTTGAATTTTCCCTGAGATTTAGAAGCAGAAATGCATATATGATGGGGAAATGCAACCTCATATTTAATACCATGAAGTTAAAGTTCAATTGGTTAACATTAGTTAATGCATAAGATATCACAAGATACACTTATTGTTAATGTATAAAACTATTGTTCAATGCTAGAGTAATTCATGTTCATTCATAATAATAAATAATAAACTAAATAACAATAATATGACATATCCAATAACATTTCCTTATAATAAGTATTTAATATTATTTAATATAGTAATTATTGTTTATATTTCTTAAACCCTCTTGGCCTGGTTTACTTCCATTATACAGTAAGTGCACTGCTGAATTTGACTATTTCTGTGGTAATCAACACTGTCACAAGTGCTGTTAATAGAGGTCAACATGCAATTGAAAATTCAGAACATCCCTTTAGGATTGTAGTTTACATAATGATTTGATTGGGAAAACGAGTGTCAGCATGGCATAGATTGGCACCTTTCCCCACTTTGTTCTACATGTCAGTAACAGAAAGGTGACAAAGCCATGCTACATTGGGTCACTTTCCCTGTCACCCATGAATGATCATTTATCCTTATTTGGAGAGATGGTTCTATTCACTGGACGTGACGGCCCTTGAGAATCGGCGATTAACAAATTTGGCATATTCCATGTTCAAAGAATATATAGGTGTAATTACAGATACAAAACTTTGACATGTTTAGTGCATCATTATATCAACTAGTAAATGCATCAATCCATTCTGCCACTGACAGTAGAGAAGATGCCAAGCTTAGTCAAGGTCACTGCCAGAGTCTGAGAGGATGTAAACATCTCTGATGAAACCTCACGGGACACTGGACAGGTTAACAACATATTACCACAAATGATTGAGAAAAACGCCCTGGCATTAAAAGCTGTCTAGCAAGTTTTTTCTAGGCCCATTTGACTACATGACTATATTGCATTAAATATTGCATATATTTTATAAACAAAATATTTCTATTTCAAATAAATGTTGTACTTTCTATTCACCAAAGAATCCTGAAAAAAAAATTGTATCACAGTTTCCACAAAACTGTTTTCAACTGATAAAAATAAGGAATGTTTCATGAGCATGAAACCAACATTTTTATTAAATTGGTTTCTGAAGGATCATGTGACACTGAAGACTGGAGTAATGATGCTGAAAATTCACTATATCACCACTTTGCCATCAGATGAATAAATTACATTTTAAAATATATTAAAATAGATAACAGTTATTTTAAATTGTAATATTATTTCACAATATTACTGTTTTATTGTATTTTGATCAAATAAATGCAGCCTTGGTGAGCAGAAGATACTTCTTTCAAAGAATTTAATTTAGTGGGTGAAAAAGGAATAGTTTAAGCCATCTCATAAAGTCTTCCCAAGTCAAAATATACCTTAGCTATGTATAGTAACTGATGACACAAGCAAAAAAAAACTCTGTGCTTATCCTCAATAAGCCCAGACACTGCTGCACTGTCACAGTGTCTTCTGCCTTTCTGTAGCCTACAGGCCTGCAGATTAGTGCAGTCAATTAGTCGAAGAAGGAGCTGTCGAATGTGAGAGAGAGAGAGAGAGAGAGAGAGAGAGAGGGGAGAAAAGAACTAAAAGAAATGGGCAGAAGATGAGAGAACATCTTAAGAATATAAACTATCCAGAAAAATGTGTGCTTGAGAATCTTTTTTTAAACTTAGAACAACCGACGACGAGTAAACACACAATACACTCTGTGGCCCCATATTATCTCAATCACAAATTATTCTTGAACTTGATCTGTCAAATATCTCAGGCTAAATCTACACATAGGAGCATAAAAAAACTGAGCGACAATATCATCTTGAAACATTTAAAACGATAAATGTTCGGTTTCATATGAGTCTATAAGAATTAAGACCCATTCACACCAAGAACGATAACTATAAAGATAACTATAACGATAGCTATATTAGCGTCCACACTAGATATCGTTCTGTTTATTATTGTGCAGTTTTGATGTCTGACACTTTTTTTTTATCCATTACTATGGACTGAGATTAAACAATTAATTCACTTTAAAAAGAAAATTACTCAAAGATTTACACACCCCCAAGCCATCCTAGGTGTATATGACGTTCTTCTTTCTGATGAACACAATCTGAGTTATATTAATAAATATCCTTCCGTATTTAACTTATGGAAAAAGTAACACCTCTCACTCTTATGCTACGTCCTTCGTGAGCTGAATATGGAAGGCAGTCTGGCGGAAGCTAGATATTTAATTTTAACTTGGTAAATATTGATTTTTTTCTTACACAAACGCATCACTTCTCTTCAGAAGTCCTTTATTAACCCCCCAGAGCCGTGTGGAGTATGTTTATGATGGATGGATGCACTTTCTTGAGCTTCAAACTTGTTGCCCCCATTCACTGCCATTATAAAGCTTAAACAGGATATTTATTAATATATTATAATTCCGATTATGTTCATCAAAAAGAAGAAAGGCATACACACCTACGTAAGATGGCTTGAGGGTGAGTAAATCCTGGGGTAATTTTCATTTTAAAGTGAACTAATACTTTAGTGCTATAAAGCACTTTATTCTAAAAAGTATTCTTTATATGGTTTATTTTTCCGTTTAAAAAAAGAAAAATTATATTGATGTAACTTGAGTGTATTTTGTTTTGTTCCATTGGCAGCTCTTCCATTTGTTTTACACATTAAGCTCACTAAATTTATTTTATATTGTTAAATAAAATGTTATGTTATTTTCTAAAAGCCATTTTGGCAGAGTCATTGATAAATTACGACTGTGATGCAAGTAATTGCTCTCTTGAGGACTGATGTGGAAAAAAAGCACAGAAATGTGTGTATTTCTGAGTTTAAATTATTTAATTTTGGGGCACTGTAGCAAATGTGAAAGATGATACAGTAGAACAAAGCTGAGGTGAAAATGCGCAAGTTAAAATTCACAATAAAATACAGTTTTATTAGAAATAAATATTTAAAACAAATTATATTATTTCCCCACATTTAATATTTATAGAAAACAACCACAAAACCATCATTACCTACTGCAACAATGGCTGTTCAGTCAGTAACATTTCATATGCTTCCCTCTGCAGGGGTTATTAGGGTACTTTAGAAAGGTTCAATGAATTTCCAATGACAGACCTAACCAAGAACAAGCACCAATCTATTTAAGCAGTGCTCAGTGACCTCAGAAATCGAAGCGGAGGCAAGACAGAAAGGCAAATGTTACAAACTACATTGCAGTTGGCTAACGGCGCAGCACCCCTTTCAATTACCTGCTCAGTCTTCCGATTACAGCACACACCGAAAGCCATTTCATCTAAATATACAAGGCAAGAACTTACACTATAAAAGCACAAATGTAATGCTTATAAATCTAGCCATCATGGGGTACTGAGCACCCTAATGAACCCCTAGCTCTGCTAAAACTGATTTAGAGTTACATAAAAAGGGGCCAAAATACAAGAGTCGACCTCCAGGCGGTTTAGAGTAACACAAGGGGGCTTAGAGAGTTGCGTCAGCAGAAAGATAAACCTCAGGTGCCAAAGAAAGCTGAAAAAAAATACTATTACTGTCAGAGATGAAGCCTAGCAAGTGGTCCACATGACATGTTACACCAGAGTTTGAATCTAGCTTGGGACATTTACAGATCCTACACCTTACAGATCCTGGTCTTATCTCTTCCCAACTTCTATCTATTCCATTAAAAGGCAAAAAAAAAAATAAATAAATAATAATAATTCTTAACCAGTATTTTTGAAAACATTAAATACAATTTTTTATTAAATAAATGCTTTAAATGCTCAAGCTCATTAAAGCAGGATGGATTCTGATTGGCTGTCAATATTTGTATTGTTCATCAGCAGAAAAAAGGTTATTGTGAAAGTGATTTCATCAATACTGTTCATCTGTCATTATCGTTATAGTTGTAAACTCTGCTATTTTTTAATATTTAGAACGTTTTTTAAAACTGTATCGTTATCGTTATAGTTATCCTTGGTGTAGACGGGACTTAACACTGAGAGAAACTATACCATATTAATTTGGTCTTATACTATTGATAGGTTTTTTTTCATAAAGTAAAAGTAATATGATATTTGAGATAAAAGTAATTCATAAAAATTCATATACAGTCTGGCTAAGGTACTTTATCTTGTTTAAAGGATGTTTTTAAATGAAAAAAAAAAGACTGCAGGATTTTTCCCCATTGTCAAATGTACAAAGAGCATTATGATGGGTAATATAGGGGTGTTAATATTTCAGCGCTACTGATTGTATCATCATGGGAAGTCTTTTTGATGCTCTGTTTGGTGCCATTGTTGTTATTGTTCTTTTGTCGACTATCTCTGCATGGCAGTGCGGCCCAGCATCTCCTGTGGAATTTTGCCTTGACTGTCAGCCAAAAAGTATATTACCGGCACAACACGTCATTTTGAATCTTTTGAATAGTGCCTTTGGTTAGACTAAAATAAAGAGCTGTCTTATCAAGAGTGGTGACCAACTCCACTTAACAAAAGAGAAACTAACAATAAAATGAGAAGGTGTGCATGACTTTAATATTATGCGCTTATGTCAACAAAATAGTTTATTGTGTTTAACACATACTTTTATCATATTCAAAATACAATTTGCCTAAGAAATGAACTCATGACTCTTTATGCAGCAGACAAGAGTGAATAATTTTGCTTACCAGGAGTCGTCACTTCTTCTTTGTAGTGCTCATCGTGCCACTGCATGGTTAGATGGTAACTAAGCATCACCTCCCACAAGGCCTTGCAGAGGTCGGTCAAGCAGGGGATGTAGCTGTCTGTGGTAATGTGCTGGGGTGAGAAAGATAAAAGCAATTTCAACAAGCTCCTACAGCTTAACCATGAGAACGTCATTTTTTTAAAAGCTGTGAGACACAGAAGGATGAAATTGAGTAAAATATGCCTTTATTATACATATCTAGTTCAGTCATGAAGCTCTAGAGGGCACAGGCTGAGAGGTCCTTTACATGCAATCTGCAAGCAATCACATCATTACTGCATGGCATAAACTGATTGGCCTCTGCTGATCCTGAAGCCAATGAGATTTCTTGCTCAACATTTAAATAGTCTAGTTCAGTGTTTGCTGTAAGCTGTACCTGCAGCGCCCTTTCAGAGTTCCTCTGAACCCCTCCACCTCCCCCAGCTCCACCTGCCTAGATTTGCTACAGGATTTATGTATGTCTATTTGTGCAGCAGCAGCATATCTTACATGCTCACAGCAGTGTGTCTGTGTATCTATTAGCAGTAGCAAGTCCATACTTGCTTTGCAGAATCAGCAGAAGCAGCGTAGCAGATCTAGTCCGCCAAGACCAAACACATTAACATTGCCATAATCAATAACTTGCTTAAACTATTTTGAGAATTCTCATGATTGAAATGGGATTAATTATATTGCAAGCAGGGCACAAGTATATTTAAAGGAATACAAGATTTAAGGAATTTGCCATGACAGGAATAAATTACATTTCAAAACAGAAAACAGTTTTTTTTTTAAATCGAAAGTGAATAGTGAAAGTATGGTAACCCATTCTCTGCATTTAACCCAACCAAATTAGTGCACGCACAATAGGAGTAGTGAGTAGTGAACACACACACACACACACACACACACACACACACACACACAGCAAACCGTGGACACACACCCAGAGCAGTGGGCAGCCATTTTTGCTGTGGCGCCTGGGGAGTGACTGGGGGTTAGGTGCCTTGCTCAAACCCGCAAACTTCAGGTTACAAGGCCACAACTGCCCCACTGAGCTGACATAATACATTATACATACATTAAAACATGTAATTCCAAATAAAATGACCACTCAAACAAATCCCTGAATCAGTAAGTACTGAAATTGGTAGTACTGTATAAGCAGAACTGACTCCCAGAAATGGGACTTGGCTTTTACTTTTTAGCAACCCTAAATTTGGAAAAATTTGTGTAAGACATTTTAATACTTTCTAAGGATCCAGACACACCCTGGATAAACTCAAATCTTGGAAAAGACACTAAAGATCTGTTTAGGAACCCAGTTGAGCACGACATTATGGCCTGGTTTCACAGACAGGGCTTAAGGCCCCAATATACTTTTTTTTTTTTTTTTTTTTTTCATTCTTCGTTTAGGGGTAAAACAGTGTCAGAGTCTTGTTTCATCAGAAGTACAACTTAATTTTTTAGTATAAAGCAGCTCTCCAGTGTTTCTCACTCGCGGATCTGACATCAACGGACTGAAAAGAAGAAATGAACCAGAAAAGAGGTCTCCACGCACACCTACCTATTATGTAATCACCACGGATCAATGGTAGTACAAAGGTGTTTACCAGCCAAAGCGAACTTTTCCGGAAAGATGTTTCGAACTCCCAAAACAAACTCCAAACGAACTTTGTCTTGGCCTGATTTTGTTTGAAATTACGTCACATAAGTTCGTTCTTTGATTTCGCTTGAAGTATATCGGGGCCTTTAGATTAAGCCAGGATTAAGCCTTAGTTCAATTAGGACATTTAAGTAGCTTTTATAAATGTTCCTTAGAAAGAAAAAAAAACATTACTGATGTACATTTTGAGACAAAACAATGGCACTGACATATTTTAAGATATGTCAGTACAAGTTGATTTCAGTTAAAACAGCTCAAACATGCATTTTAGTCCGAGACTAGGCTTAAGCATTGTCTGTAAAACTGGGGGTATGTCTTTTCAGATGTGTATGCATCCTTAAATCAAGCTAAAGACATTTGGAAAACAGTAAATCTGACAGCGAGGAAGCATGAATACACCAGAGATAATGACTGACCTGCTGTAGACCTTAATGAATATTTACCATGCGATCAATCCTTCAAAAGCTCTGAGAATCTCTTGCATTCCTTGGAACGTTATAATTAGAAATAATACCATAGAGACAACAAAACAAGCTCCTGTCTGGGATGAGAGACTGTATATCAAATCGGGAGGTGGGCTGTGTGCTGAAGCAAAATACAGTTTGAATCAACTCTGACATCGATGACACTGGAGTTCTCAGAGGAACTGACATACTTCCTTTGGTCAGTGCGATTTGTGGCCGTGGAAAGCTGACAAACTTTGCCGTGTCTAGAACCGCAGCATTGCCGACTCATCCATACACATATTTATCAATGCTGTCAGCAGAGAGATGCTGGAGCTCTGTCCCTGCCTTTTCTTAACCATGCTTGGAAATTCTGCAAACTGCTGGAGCCTGGTAAATTACGATCGGCCAGAGGCTCGCCGAGGCTGTTTTTGAGGGCAAGGGAACGGCACATAGCAACACGGCCTCCAGCTGTGGAAAAGCTAACGGTTTTTGCGCTTTAGTTACAATTTATGTATTACAGTCATCGCTTTTCTCTATAAAACCAGTGTTACTGCAAGGCTTATTTGTACGTTTACCAATGGACTTTGTAAATTAGGACTCACCACAGCAGCATTTTAGTTTCTAATCATCTATTGCCAAACATTTACCTAATCTAACCCAAGTTACCTAACTTTACTGAAGTTTATTTAGGTTACGATTGAGGTCACTGTGTAGGAACTTCAAATATGTGAACAACATTTGTAGAGCAGATGGCATTTAATGTCATTTAAGCCAGTTAATATTTATGGTCTATGAGAAAGAGCATAAAATAAAAAACTTTCAGTCAAGAAATTTTTTCCATTTCAAAATGTTCTAGCAACTTTGAACATAGGACAACAAAATACGCCACATTTTTTCCTGCCGTAAGTAAACAGTAAGACATTAAACAGTGACTATACAATAGTTTTAAATTAATTCTGTTTTAGGACAATTATGTCAACATTATCACTCCCTAGCCCACAAATATCTTAAAGGGTTAGTTCACCCAAAAATGAAAATAATGTCATTTATTACTCACCCTCATGTCGTTCTACAGTGATTCAGATTGCGTGTCAAAATGCCAAACTGCTGAAATCACGTGACTTTGGCTTTTGATTCGAAACAAAAGATTTGAAGCAGTGTTTTGAAATCGGCCATCACTAGATGAAACGATGAAAAGTAGTTATTTTGTTTTTTTTGGCACACAAAAAGTTATCTCGTCGCTTTATAATATTAAGATTGAACCACTGAACTCACATGAACTTTTTAAAATATGTTTTGAGTACCTTTGATTTCATCAAAAATAACTTAATTTGTGTTCTGAAGATGAACGAATGCCATACAGGTGTAGAACAACATGAGAGTGAGTAATAAATTACATCATTTTCATTTTTGGGTGAACTAACCCTTTAAAATACATATTAAACTAGAGAAAAATACTAATATGCATTGACAAAAGATTTGGGTTAATTTAAAACCTTATCATTTACTGTTATGAAAACATTCATAAATTTATTCAGTCCATGTTTAACCTGCTATGAGTCACAGAGCAAGGTCAAGTCAAGTCACCTTTATTTATATAGCGCTTTTTGCAATGCAGATTGTGTCAAAGCAGCTTTACAGTGGTAACTGGTATATAATTTTGGCTGCACAGCAGCTCTTAAAGAAAACGGTGTCATTGTCCATCTTAAGTAAATTCAGTATTGATTCATTCCGTTGTCAATAGAATCAATAGTTATTAATTTAGTTAATTTATCTATATCAGCACTGGAGTAAACTGTGATGTCACCATCCAGCTCAGTTTAGCTCGCATACAATGGTGTCAATGCAGGTAGATCAAAACATTGTTGAATATCAAATGTCAACTAAGCAAGCCAAAGGCAACAGCGGCAAGGAACCCAAACTCCAACAGGTGACATCAGGTGTCAAACAGGAGTTAAAATGGAGAAAAAAAACCTTGGGAGAAACCAGGCTCAGTTGGGGGGACAGTTCTCCTCTGGCCAACAGCGAACAGTGCATGATTATGATTCAGGCAGCTATCATAAGTCCGATTGGGATCGCATCAGTCAGAGTATTTATTCCAGTTCCATCCAGTTGAGGATCATATTCATCACACTGGTATGGACGGTTTGTTGAGGATCTGTGCCACTGGCTGTCGTGTCGCACAAGCTCACACAAGCTCTGATGGATTTAATAGATCATAATTTTAAGTAATTGTGCTTATATTTTCTGCATCACAATCAACTCCATCGCACAATGCATAAAGAAATCATTTGGGGGTTTTTTTTTTAGACAATTTTCCTCATTTTAAATACAAAAACAGTACAACTGCTAAATATTATTACAATTTAAAATAATTTTTATATTTTAATACATTAAAAATAATTATAATACATTTTATTTATTTCTGTGACAGCAAAGCTGAATCTTCAGTCTTCAGTGTCACATGATCCTTCAAAAATCACTCTAATATGCTGATTTGGTGATCAAGGAACATTTCTTATTGTCATTGTTGAAAACATTTGTGCTGCTTAATACTTTTTTCTGGAAACTGCAATACTTTTAGTCAGGATTCCTTGATAAACGGAAACTGTTTAGTTGCTGAATAATGAGTATTAATTTATTTAAAGGGGTCTTGACATGAGAAAGTGAATTGTCCTGATCTTTTGACATATAAGAGGTATTTGTACTATTAAAACACCCTGCAAATTTCAAAGCTTAAAATGGTCTCTCCTCATTATAAAAAAGCATTTATTTAATTAAGCTCCAAAAACAGCTCGTTCTGATATTGCGGGATCTGTGACGTCACACGGGCATATACATTTGCATATGACTGCCTCGAGAGCAAGACATTGACAAATAGTTATACATCATCGCACCATAAACTCCGCCCACTGGCACTCATTCACCTACACTGGATGTGAGCGTCACGTCAAAATCAAATAGAACACATTATAATCACTGACACCGTCTACACTGGATACAGTATACAGGTGTGCGCGTTCAGCTTCTGACATACTCCACGCGCTTGAGTCTGTCGACAACAGGGCAAATGGAAGCGTGAAAGAGCGTTCGCTTTGACGCGTCCAGTTTAAACGGCTCATTTGCGTCTCTGTACAGACTTCAGAAGGATCCCAGCGTCGGAAACAAGTGGATGGTTTAATTTATTGCCATCCCGGAATGTGCTGAAGGATTATATGTTTGTTCAGAACATTTTGTTTTGTCAGTGAGGCAGTGTAATGCATATCTGGAAAAGTTAAAATTCAATCAAATTTAGGTCAAACTAAATAAGGAGAACAAAAATTAATAATTCAAAATTCAGTGAATAGTGGGTTCTTACATATTTATACTAAATATTTTGTCAAATATCGTTTGATGCGTAAGGCAGGCAATGATGCATAAAAGGCAACGGAAAAATCTTTGAGAAAAATGGAAGCTTCCAAACATACTGTAAATCTCTGAACATATTCAACACATTAATTAAAATCAATTCCTCGATACATAAACTTGTTTCAGCCCTGTTTTGACCCAGAACTCAAGAACCAGTGCATCCTAAAAACCCACCAGGTGTTTCCCTGCGTTTTGTGAGACAGTTAGTCAATGATAGCACTTACAAATCACACTCATTCAACTCATTGAGACTTTAAAACAAACAATCTGATGAATAAAACACTCATTCACTTTTGTATTCACATGCTGAGACACAATGCGACCTGATCTGAGTGGCTGCAATAAATCTAATTAGGTCTGTGCTGCATACAGAAAAAGCTCTGGGCATTTAGAGGTGATTCATCACTTACGGTAATTCTGCAGTAACAGATAAACAAGCTCATATGAAACCATCCCACACAACTCATTATACAAGCGTCTACAACTAATGCAATGAATGGTGGCTCAAGTATTATACTGAAGGAAATGCGTAACATTGCCAAAGCCGCCAAAATGTAATACTCAGGGCCAAAAGCAAGAATTATATGAGCCATTAGTTTCATTTGAAGTTGATTGTTTGGGACAGCCACAACCCTTCTTTGAATAACGTTGTATGGTTGACATCATTGAGTGTGAGGAGATACTTGGATGCTCAGCTGGATTAACACTGATCCAGTAGTTACCACACAGGAAGTATAGTATTCTCATTGATATCTAATGACTCCTGTAGGTGAGCAGAAGGAGAAGTCAGTCATCCCATTCAAACAATCAAGCTCCCATCCTCTCCAGATGACTTCCTGCTATGAGAATCGAGGCATTGTTGCCTGGCAACAGAGTTGGTGGAGGGAAAGGATGATAAATGTCTTTCTAATCTCAAAGGAGTCATATTAGACAGACAGATGGACATTTATAGCTGAAATTTTGATAAGAACATTTCATGCTTTGAGATGACGCATTGGGATTCAGGTAGGTGGACAGGAATGGACTCAGGTCAGCAGTGACTTCACTGAATGGTAAGCTGGGAATTTAATCCAAAAAACATGAAAAAATTATTTCAAGTACTGTTGCTTTTTCTCCCTACAGTCTTGAAAGACATCACTGGGGTTGTTTCAGGGCTAATCGCTATTTTCTGTGATGGATGAACATTCAGATAAACAAACACTGCTGAGCAGTAGAGATGGCCACCTTTCTAAATGCAGTTGAATCATGTCCATTTTCAAATAAGATTGTAGTAAATGTATAAAGTGAAAGAGAGGGAAAACAAAGTGGTGGGAAAGAGCTGCTGCCGTCAGCAGTCTATAAACATAAAGTCAGCAAATCTCTGTGGCGTCTTCTCTTCATAACCAAGCTGAAAAAGTCACACCACAGATGGCAGAGCTGGAGAGGCTCAGTCAGGATCAAGGGTTTTATAGTTCCTCAAGAACAAGATGTGAGGATCATATGGCTTTGTGACATTAGGCTACTTCCAAGTTTAAGTGTATGTCTGTATTATAATAATATTATATATATATATATATATATATATATATATATATATATATATATATATATATATATATATATATATATATATATATATATATATATATATATATATATATATACACACACACACACACACACACTTAAAGGGATAGACTCACCCTCAAGCCATCCTAGGTGTATATGACTATCTTCTTTCAGACAATCATAATCTCTTCCCAGCTATATGATGGGAGTGAATGTGGGGGAGTTTGAAGCGCCCCCATCCATCCATCCATCATAAAAGTAATCAAAATGGTTTTAATAAAGGCCTTCTGAAGCAAAGCAATGGTTTTTTATAAAAAATATCCGTATTTAAAAGTTTATTATTAACAATAATAACTAGCTTACGGATCGATTTGCAGCAGAAGAGACGCAATGACGAACACGGAAAAATGTCGGAGGATTTCAATATAAGAGAAGAGGAGCTTGAGTTGCACAGCCATATTTGTTTAAAAACGCGAGAGGCATCTAAGCTTACGATAATCCTACATACTCTCGTTACTCTTTACTCTTGTGGCGCAAGATGACTTGCGCAGTATGTATATGGCCGTCTGCCAGAAGCTAGTTATTTTAGTTTATAAAGTTTTAAATATGGATATTTTTCTTACAAAAAAACTTCGCTTCGCTTTAGAAGGCCTTTATGAAGGCCGTATCGATTATTTTTATGATTGACAGATTTTTTGGCCTTCAAAATTTCACCCCCCATTCACTACAATTATAAAGCTTGGAAAAGCCAGGATATTTTTGAATATATCTCCCAACTGTGTTTGTCTAAAAGAAGATAGGTATATATACCTAGGATGGCTTGAGGCTGAGTAAATCATGGGATAATTTTCATTTTTGGGTGAACTATCCCTTTAAACTTGGGAGTTTAATGGCACTTTTAAAGTGAAATGTCCAGTGACTGCCACTAAATATGGTGTTCAATTTTCTCAGAAACTGTGGCAACATAATACATTGGCAATTTGGAAATGAAGTGTCCGGTGAGTGGAGCTGACAGGTTAAAGAGTCTTGTATTTCCAGTGAACCTGGGTTAGATTAATCACATACTGAAAAGCCAACATATTTATCTGATTAATACAGTAATGAGGGTTCATCGTCTTCCCACATGATTAGCAAACAATGGTAGAGTAATTAGCTTGGTGAGGATTGATGCTTAGAAAAGAGCTCAGGACAGACCGAAAATCAGCTCTGGGAATCTCTCGAGCGCTGCTCCAACTGCAACCTCTCCGTCAACGAGGCACTTTCCACCCAAACGTCGATCTCTGACACCCTCCAGAGAGGGGAAAAAAGCTTTGCTGACCTGATTCTTTATGAGAGTCCAATGAAATGTGAGTCAATTTTTATAAAATTTGCTCCCTTACCGGAGCTTTAATTCTAACACTGCACCTTAATGTACTGCATAAGGTTACATTTATGGGGTAACATTCAACCTGCTCAGTATGTGGTCAATATTCACATATAGTATACATATAGAGAACAACACAACCCATTCCTTAGTTAAGCAGGACAACTCATGAAACTTTAATCATTAATGTGCAGCTGCATCCTGAAGTTTTGTAACCTTCATTCATTCTTTAGACTAGACTGGGTTTAAAAAGGCCAACTGCTGTGTGTGCAGCCTTCCTTATTAGCAACATCAATGAAGCCCCCCCGCTGTCTTAATGAAGAGAATCAATCAAATGTTCCCACATTTGGAACTTCCACTGACAAAACTCCACATGCGATCCTTGCGTGATAGTCAGCTCTCAAAATGTGGCCACAGATAACCGTTTTACATATTTACTATTCAGGAGGCTTACAGTTCAAAATCTTGACAGCTTGATAGCACAGAAGACAGACAACAAGACTGCTCAGATGATAATTGTGAAAGCTATTAATATAACTAGGGGTGGGAAGTGAGAACCAATTCTCATTCAAAATTCAGTGTAAAAATATGTTGGATTTAAAAGGTTTTCATGGAATTCAGTTACATTAACCGTTCTCAAACACACATTCTTCCATTGGTGTGAATGGAACACTATCATACAATACTGAATCTACAGTGTGGATTTCACCGGCAACAATTTGCCTGAACAACAGTAAATGTCAATTAAATTCAAATGAATTTAATTGAATGAAAAATGACTGCACCTTTAGTCGGTATATTCTGAATCCCGAACAAATGACTCTTATGAACCAGATCTGTTCAGTGAATCAAAATACATGCCAAGTCAGTATAGCCTGATGGTTCTTTTTAGTGAATCAAAATAATAAAGTAACAGCATAGTCCAATAGTCTCAAACAAATCAATCATATGAGCTGTTTTTTTTTTTTTAATTGGTTTAATTGGTTTAATTTAATTTGATTGGTTGATTGATTGATTGATTAATGAACAAATGACTCTTATAAGCCAGTTCACTTTACTGAATCAAAAGCATACAGTACTAGCAGTGATGCCTGATTCCCAATCATCTGGTTCTTTTTAGTGAATCAAATATATTTATAACAGATGAAGTATTTGGAATATTTAAGATTTTATATCAAATCAAAAACATGATATACAGAATGAAAAGTATAGCCAGATTCCCAAACAATTTGCTGGCTCTTTTTTGTGAATCAAATATCATACAGCAGCAACAGTGTAGGCTGATCCCAAACAAATGACTCATATGAGCGGTTTTGTTTCTACTGAATCAAAAACACTTTGAAACTAACTTACTAAACCACTAGTTATCAGTCATGTCTGATTAAAAATGGAATCAGAAGTTAAGTTAAGAGTAGTCAGATTCTGAACCAGAATAGTTCAAATTCTTATTAAACAGAACTACAAAAAGCCTTAAACTATTAAAGTCAGCATGAAACGGAAGTTGTTAGTTTTCCCTTCCCTATTGTGACGTATATCCAAGTGAAACAGCTTTTCAAAACAAGAAAAAAAAAAAAAAAAAATGTAGGGCGGGACTTGATTTTGTCCATGGAGAATTGATTGGATCATTAAATGGTTGTGGTTTGCTATTGGTCGATCTCATGTGAGTGACAGGTTGTCCCACCCTCGCACCAGTAAACATGTCATCAGAGAAGAGAAGAGATGTCATTGCAAGATGGAGGGGAAGTTATTTTGATTAAAGATTATGAGGGTACATTAATAAAAAATAAAAATTATGTGCATGGATCAATCATTTATAATACATAATAATAATTTCATAAAAAACTTTTTGATTTCATGAGGACTTTAAGATTCACTTACATTCCAATGCACATCTTGTTAAACCATGTTAAAAGAGAGTATAGACAGCACGAGCAGACTGATGCTCTATAGCACTGAGATTCATGACAAACTTTTGCA
Organism: Elopichthys bambusa; assembly: GCA_037101425.1. Lineage (NCBI taxonomy): Eukaryota > Metazoa > Chordata > Actinopteri > Cypriniformes > Xenocyprididae > Elopichthys > Elopichthys bambusa. The sequence continues at coordinate 4,357,643 of CM074448.1, forward strand.
GAGATGAACAACAGAGTTAGAGGTAGAGAGGGAGCTAAAGAGATGCTGATGTGAAACACTTTCATGAAGTGCTTGTGTTCAGCTGCAAGGTCAATATCCACTCGGGCCCATCGAAAGCCCTCTAAAATACGAGTGTGAGGGACACTGATGGTAAATAACACTGATACTCAGCTATGATGTAACTTCCAGAAAGTGTGCAATTTTTAACCTTTGTTTTACCATTGTTGATGTGCACAAACAAGGCCTTCCCCACTTCTGTTCATTTACCTCATTCATTGCTCAAAGCTCAGCGCAGGAGATCTCTGAAGGGACGAGATAATGATAGTTTCATGTAAAATTCATGTAGCGCTCTGCATTATGATGTGACCTTTGAAGCGTTCCAGTTATGCTGCATTTTAATTCCCACACTGTGGTTCAAAGTTCAGGATTGAAGTGATCGCCATTAGCATACCTCTCGTCGTGTTTACTTTATGACGACTAGATGCTCAGGGGAGTTTGAGAGTCGGAAAGATGACGCACTGTTCATGGTGCTCAAGACAAATTCACCTGCAATATTTGCTTTGCTGTGAGATGAGAGGAGAGGAAAGACAAAATCTAGAAAAATCTGACTTGGGGGCAAAACCCAGATACAGGATTCATTTTCTTTCCCTCTCGGAGGTTCAAAGGGCACCGCATCCAGAGCGAAAACTGAAATGAGCAACACTGCGTCTAATTGAGAAAATGCTGTTGTCATTTTTAGCATGCGTTTCAAAGCAATGTCTCAGAGAAGGAAAATCAAAAGATTTTATCAGCTGAGCTGACACCTCAGGCAGTGACAACCCGTGTCTGAGTGTTAAAGGCATAGCGCACGTTGCCAAATTTCTTGATGGCCCCCACACAGCATGATCTGTCATGTTGCTACTTGTGAGATCAAAAAAACAAAATTTGGCAATAACAGTTTGTGTGTCAATTGCGGTGACCTGAGACCACATAAATCATTTAAAGGGGTCACGAATTGAGAAATAAAATTTGAGCATGTAAGAGGTCATTATACTATAAAAACATCCTGTAAGTTCCAAAAAAGCTTTTATTGAAACCAAGCTCTGAAAAGGACTAGTTTTGTATTTTGTCACATTATGATGTAATAGTGCGATGAAAGACTGCTTCTACATCATCGCGTCTTCGGGCCCGCCCCCACTGGCGCATTAATGAGATGAGAAGAGAGATACAGGATCACTGGACTAAAAATAACATTACCTTCCAAAAGATCCTAATGCTAGGAAAGTGGTTATTTTCAACTATGTCAGCATTATTTTCTTACATTTCACTGTGGATTCTTTGGTTAATCAGTCGCAATTCCGGCACAGGCATTGCAAACAGACTTTTACTGTAAGATATGGACCAGACAGTATTGCCACAACATAAGTAACTGTGTTAATTTTAATGTCTAATCAGTGATTTCTGATATGTAATGATTCATGTACAGTCAGACGCTCTTTGTCTTAAAATCGTTAATGCGTCAGTTAATCAAGTCAGTGACTAAACAGTAAACTTCACATCGTTTCGTTCACATCTGACTTTAGAAGCATGAAAATAATCTGTTGTTTAAATTGTGATTAAATTATATACAGAAAGCGATCAAAGAACGCTCTCTTTACAATTGCTGGAGCTGTCAATCACACACTCTCACGAGTGCTTAAATCATAACTAACAGTACAAACACGATGTAAATAAGAGATTCATTGTGCAGTGTAGACAGCGTCATTGATTATAATGGGAGTTTTTTGTAGCCAATGACAGACAGATATGCTCATTGCTACAACCTTTCATGCAACGGGAGTAGATCTAAATATAATGTCATAATCAACACTTTTCATGATTAGTTAATCTCAACAGATGTAATAGTAAAAATGTAGTAAAAGTTTTCAACAGAGTTTCACATGTAATATTTATTTCATATGCAAAGACGTTAGCCAATCACAGCAGTGGGCATTTACGTTAAAGTCTCACAGTAGACATGCCCCTTCCAACAGAGTGTTCACATCAGAGGGTTAAAATCAGGGAAAAAATTACCTTTTATTTCTAAATAATGCAATTTTTGATGTAAAAACCATACTGACATTATAAGTGCATCTCAGGAAACAAAATAATTTTTAAAAAATGCACTTCATGACCCCTTTAAGGTAGGCTAGTGTTCAAAAGTTTGGGGATGGTAAGATTATTTACTTTTTTTTTTTTTTTAAAGAAATATCTAATGTTCACCATGACTGCATTTATTTAATCAAAAATACAGTAAAACAGTAATACTGTAAAATATTATTACAATTTAAAATAACTGTTTTCAGCATCATTCAGTCTTTAGTGTCACATGATCCGTCAGAAATCATTCTAATATGCTGATTTGCTGCTCAAAAAACATTTAATCAATGTTGAAAACAGCGGTGCTGCTTAATATTTTTTATTTTTATTTCAGGATTCTTTGAATAGAAAGTTCAAAAGAATCTTTTGTAACAATGTAATAGCCTTTATTGTCACCTTTGATCAATTGAATACATCCTTGCTAAATAAAAATATCAATTTCTTATAACAGTAAAATATTACTGACCCCCAAAAATAGAGGGGCAAAACAAAGCTTCTTTTCAAAACCATTCACTTATGTGGCATTAATGCAAAGTGCATTTGGTTCAAACATCCTTTGATCGTACCAGCTGAACTTGAACATAAGGGCTGTGCTTTACCTCAGCTCAGCAGATAACAACAATATTCCCTTCTGACACTCAAATATAGTACAGCCAGGTGCAGCTAAGCCTTCGCCAACTATTTTGAGCTCTGTGCCAACAGCAGGTCATAGAAAGAATCCACGCGCTTCAACTCTAGATGTGGAATCAATGTACATATAGCCATAACAGAATTAAAGCGAAGTGGAATCAGTGCTACTACTCTTAAATGATTTGAGATAGTTAAGAACATCGTAAAGACACAAGACAAATAAGGTGAAAAAAATTCTTAGAAATGTACACCACCATTCAAAGGTTTGTAGTTAGTAAGATTTTAAACACATTAATACTTCTATTCAGCAAGAATGCATTAAATTGATTAAAAGTGACAGTTAAGACACTTTTCTATTTCAAATTAACTTTCTATTGATCAAAGAATCCTGAACAACAAAAATATTAAGCAGAAAAACTGTTTTAAACATTAATAATAATAATAATAATAATAATAAATTCTTAGGCAACAAATCAGCATATTAGAATGATTTCAAAAGGATCATGTGACACTGAAAACTGGAAAAAATTCAGCTAAAAATTCAGCTTTGACATCACGAGAATAAATGACAATTTAAAAATTGAAATCAGGTATATTCTAATAATATTTCACAATATTACAGTTTTTACTGTATCTTTGTTCAAATAAATGCAGCCTTGGTGAGCATATTTAAAAAGCATTAAAAAAAATCTTAAATATTAATCGAAAATAATATTAAAGAGAGGTAGTTTTCTTAAAAACTTTCCCCCTAAGAAATAAAAAATTATGCCAAACTACTTAAGGCTGTCAATAATTTAATTATTTTAATGAGGATTTTTTTTTTCTTCATTAAGATATCATGACAGTTGTATGTACAGGTGCATTCAAGTATGTCAAGACATAAACCCACTACTTATAAAATTATTTGTATGTTAAAAACATAGGGTGGAATTTTTTTTTTACATAAAGTAATAGCTATAATCTTTCAGTTTATAGGAGTCACATCTTTCAGGAGTCACAAAGAAATATGTAGGAAATAATTATTATTGGTAGTGCTCCATCTACTGGAGGAGCTTAATATTACTTATCAATTATATAATCTCCCACTGGCAATATCATACAGTAATAAAATCTGACCCAGAAAAGATGACTGCAATTTTGTTTGTGATCCAAGGGTTCAGCGCTTCTATACAAATGCAAATGAGAATTTTAGTATCCAGGCTGAGACTACATTTTGTGGAGAGTCACTACTTTGGCAGAGACTCCAATTTTTCCTGTTAACTCAAATTAATTGCTTCATGACTTGCTCATGAATGAGATCGCCTGCCCCGTTCACTGCGCAATATCTTTCCCTCTGACTACAGCTAGACAAATACACGTCATTTCCAAAGGCAAGAATCTAACCTATTTTACGCCTGTCTAGAGCACAATGAGAACGAAAACGACGAATGACTTCATGCGCGAGCAACAAATATGGCTCACAGTGACTTTTGGAAGTGTGTTTATTCACTAGTTTTCCTGGATATCTGTCAACAGGAGGTATTGGAGAGGATGGATGGGGAATGGGCATACCGTGCAAAGGTCCTTGTACTGCATCTTCTGGAACTTGGTGTCAGCGTTGCCGGCGCACAGCTCCACATATCCCAGCACTACCTGGAAGACAGTGTTGTGGATGGCCTGAGTGAAGTGCATGTGCAGCTGATCCATGGCCGTCTGGGGAGAAAGAAGAAAAGTATGGTAATGCTGGGTCATCTGTGCGAGGAGTTGGACAGATCATTTTTATGTTGCAAATTCACAAAGGCACCAATAAAAAAGAAAAATCAATACTACAACAGCTTAATGCTTTTTGCATCGATGTATTTTTTAAAATGAACATCTCATCAATAACATTAAACACAGCTTTCATATCATGTGACCACATTCACAAACAATCAAAGCTCCAGGTATACTCAACTCGGAAAGAAAGGCACAATCTGTCTGTGCTACATTTTCAAAAAAAAAATAATATATATTCATACATACATAAAAATTTATCAAAAGTGACTGAAATCGTTTACAACATAATACTTGTCTTTACCTTTTCAAATAAATTCTGTTCTTTTTAAGTTTCTACTCATCAAAGAATAAAAAAAAAAAAAAGTATAAATATTTTCTACAAAAATATTAAGCAGCACAACCATTTTCAACTGTTATAATAGTAATAAATGTTTCTTGAGCAGCAAAGATCTGAAGGATCATGTGACACTGAAGACTGGAGTAATGATGCTGAAAATTCAGCTTTGCATCACAGCAATAAATCACATTTTAAAATATATTAAAACAGAAAAGACAACAATTTTTACTATATTTCTGATTAACTAAAATGCAGCCTTGGTGAACATAAGAGTCTTCTTTCAAAAACATTAAAAAAAATAATAATCTTATGTATATGTGTGTATGTGTGAGAGAGAACAAATACTGGACAAAATATGGTTTGATTTATTTTGTTTCAAACAAGGAAAAAACACTGGGGTATGAAAAATAATAATAAATAATAATTTAACATTATCTGAAAAAAAAAAAAAAAAAAAAAAAAAAAAAAAAAAGGGCTTGTAAATGTACTTTGTTCTACGGATGTTAAGATATTTTTAATGGAAATCTAGAAGAAAACAATAAGAAAGCGTATTTTCCCTGCCAAAGGAGATCTGTTTGAAGGTAAAACTTGTTGGTCGCAGTGGGTCCGGCTCACACCTCACAGGAGATGAATCATTACCCAACTACATACTGAAGCTCAACACAGTCCCAGTGGGAAAAGAAACCACTTTGCTACAACTTAATTACACTTCTCCCCTCTCGCTTTCACTGCTTTCCTTCTTCCTTCAGCCATGAGCGTATCCCTCCTTCATCTTCGGCTGCATTCAATCAAAATGAATATCAGGATATTTGCAGGTCAGTGCGTTCAAATGCAGACAGGTGGAAATATTTAAATAATATATTCAAACTTATTTAAATGAAAATTATGAAGCTGATGGGGTCAATTTCTTTCTGCATTTGTTCTGTGAGGAAAAAGATAAAAAAAAAAAAAAAAACCTGAAAGCATCAACATATCTAAAAGACAAATGTGACCGAAATATTAATTGCGCTGAGAAAAACGAGCAATTACATCCATTACATGGATTTAAAAACAAGAAAAACAAAAACAGAAAAAGATGAAAAGATGGAGAATTAGACGTGCAGTCATTAGGCTAATTGCTGAGTTCATGGAAAAGAGCCAGAAAGAACAGAACCTCTTAAGAGGGACAGAAACTGTTTTAACGGATGACGTACATACTGAAACAAGGTTTGCGTTTGATTTGTTTTAAAACTTTGAAGCTAGGTAGTCAGCAAACATCTAGCTGAAAGCATGCTGAAACATTTAGGTCAGATTAATGAAGAAATATCCGCCAGTGACGTCTAGAGTCGAGAAAACGCAAAAAAAAAAAAAGGATATTAAATAATTGCAGAGTTACTGCAAAAAAGTGCATGCCCCAATTAACACAAAGCATGGGAAAAGTTTATCGGAACGATTTAGCCTAGGGCTGCTGGTGGTTTGATTTAAACAAAAATGAAAAGATCAGTAACACTTTACTTAAAACCTTTATATATAATGCATTAAAGTATTAATATGCTTTAATTAGAAAATATAATGCATTAAAACATGACCAATTTCAGATAAAACAAGGAATCTGTAAACATTATAGTGCATTTCAACTTTGGTTACAATTATGAAAAGATATAATGCATTATAACATACATTATGAATACATTTATAATACACAAAGGCTTTAAGCACAGTGTTACCAAAGTTTAAATCGCAATTTAAATGGTCAAACAGAAATCTAATATAACAAAATGTATGAATGCATGTTATACATTGTGCTTTTGCTATACAGAGGTCTATAAACATTTTATACAAATTGCAGATAGCTTTTTAGATCAGAAGCTGTAAGACTAAAAGTTTAAAATGAAATTATAAATAATATTAAAGAAAAACAGAAGCACAAACTAAGTGTTAACCTGTAGAAGCCAAGGAATAACATTCTGCAGGAACACACATTCTGAACAAAGTAAAACATTACTGTCTTCAGGGATTTTTCAACCTCAAATGTCTCACATTTATCACAAAGTGATGTGTCTTCATATCATATATATTTACGTATTTGAACAGAACCGACAGCACTGCAAGAGCTAGCTTACAATAAAAAACACTTAGCATCTCATCTAGAGTCCGAAATTAACACTCGCCAAGTGGCAAATGAAAGTAAAAATCGCCACTGGTGAGAATATGAAACAGTGTTACTAACAAATTGGTGCGAATGTCAAATCTCAAAGGCTGCAATTTATTTATATAAATATATATAAGAATGGCACTGTGTTCTTTTACACCCAATCTGGTCATTATTCAGTGCTTTCAGCATCTGGGAATATTTTGCAGTAAGTGCTGCTAAAATTATTAATTATTATTATTATTATTAAATACTCATTTTTTTACAATTACAGTACAATACTATTATTGCAATAGTAATATTTGTTGTCCTTCACTGATCACATGCCAGAGTCATTTATTTTACCTGTAAATATAAAGGAACTTTTTTAATATATATGAAATAGTACTAAAAAGTATTTCAAGCAACAATGTCCTACATTTCAAGTCCAACAATGAATCTTTTATAAAAATTAATATTTTAGTCAAAATGATTGCACTTGCTTTCATTTTTATGGCGTGTACAAGCTTTATGCCACTTCAATGTATTTAAAGTTTAATTAGAACTCGTAGTAAGGACAAGCTGTTTTGCAAAATGGAAATACTAAAATGACTTTGAATTAATAAGACAAAACATGCAGCTAATGTAAAGTTAAAGGGGACCTATAATGTCCCTTCCACCAGATGTAATATAAGTCTCTGGTGTCCCCAGAATGTGTCTGTGACATTTCAGCTCAAAATACCCCACAGATCATTTATTATAGTTTGTCAAATTTGCCCCTATTTGGGTGTGAGCAAAAACACGCAGTTTTTGTGTGTCCCTTTAATTGCAAATGAGCTGCTGCTCCCGGCCCTTTTCCAAAAGGAGGTGGAGCTTTAACAGCTCACACTTCGATTGCTCACCAACAACAAAGCTGGAGGATCTCACGCAGCTAAAATGATGATTGTCAGTAACCGTGTTCAGCCGTACATTGTTCAAACCAGAGCTGGACACTGATGGAGAGAAAAAAGAATGCATTTCTGAATGGTTAGTGGATAAATTTATGTTGTTGCTGTGGAGCTGATTTTAACTTTGCAGATATTGTTTATGCTCAAACAGCAACATTACGCACTAACTAAAGTTAAAAAAGTGAAATCATAATCAAGGACCCATTTAAACCAAGTCAAAGCACAATAATCTGTCAGCAACTCCATACTATACTTAGTTTTTTTTAAATAAATTAATGGTTACGCTTGTTTTTCATATTCTCTGGATGGATTTCATCATGTATCCCATTTAAGTGTCATGAATCTCCTAATAATCTCTTCAACCAGTCTATGGCCCTCTTAGGGGGTCTCCAGAGGGCCGACTCTTCAAATCAGACTCCATTTCAAGGGATAAGTATGAATCACACATCAGTCCTTCAGTAATTACGGGTTGATCGGCTTAAACGCCCTCGCTCGGTAACCTCTGATGACATGGCCTCAGTCTGGACTGCAGACTGCAAATAAATTAAGTTCTTAGAGGTGTGTGCGCGCATGTGAGCAAGTGAACGTATGAATGAATAAACACACCGCAGCTGCCATCTACCCGAGAGGCTATGGAGATCAAACTGACACGAGGAAGGCTCTTTCAGATGAGACAGGGGACGTCTCAGGACGCACATACTTGCATACTTATACGACACACACACACAAAGACACGCTCACAGACGGACAAAGAAAACACTATTTGAATAGGATTCATTTTCCAAATGACATTTCAGTTGCTAAATTGATTGTAAACAAGAGTTTAATATAAAAAAACCCCCTCTATATTAACTATATAATGTCTTGACAACATTACTAAATAATTATATATATATATATGAAATGTATTCCTGTGATGCAAAGCTGAGTTCTCAGCATCTTCAGTGTCGCATGATCCCTCTGAAATCATTCTAATATGCTGATTTGCTGCTTAAGAAACATTTCTTCTTATAATGTTAAAAACAGTTGTGCTGCAGTGGCCATTCTGAGCAGTCCATGATCGGACTGACCTTATTGACTTCATTTTCTTTTAATGATGGATGGGATGTCAGCAGTATTTGAACCAGAAAGTTGGCAAAAAGGTCTAAATCCATAATAAATGTGCACCAGTCCAGGAAGCACAACAACTTTGCTTTAGTCACGGTTTTCAAGGTCAAAATAAATGAGGAGAAAAAAAAAATAATATACTGCAAACTCATATTTATATCTGGACAAGATTTCTCTGAGGACCCCTGAAAAACAATAGGTAATTTGCTCCATACATTTTTTTCTGAAGTTGTGTGAGAAACACACGTGTTCAATGCACATGGAATTAAATCAAAAAGTGCATTCTCCTCAGAAAAAAACAAAAACAATCCTATTGGTATAAACCTAACGACACATACCATCTTTAAAAACATTCAAAAATTATACAAATACAAAGCTAAAATTTCAGGTTTTTGAAAGAGCAATGATCTAGACAGCAAGAGTTGATGCTTGGAGATCTCCATCTAAACAACATTGTTTTATTTGTTTGTTTTATTTGACTGTTCGTCCTGCTCTTATTTTGCCCTTTATCCAGGCTTCTCACACACAAGTGCAACCATGCGTGTCTAAATCTTAAAAAAAAAGTAGATCTTTAATCCTGTAGCTCAATGGCAGATCAACAACAGCAGGAGATTTCTACCTGCACGTCTTTTTATAAGGGGGCGGGGAAGGTACGCCGGCAGAGTAAAGAGTCGACTTATAATAAAACCAACAATGAAATATTTTTCCTGGATTCTGCTTTTAAATCACAGCTTTGCTTTCTTCTGGAAAAGAAAAGTGGAATGCAACAGGGTGCACTTTCCTTCTGGCAAATCCTGTGCCAGGAATGAATCATCTTCCCATTTTAAGGGAAAAAAGGAGAAGAGTGGCATAGAGGGGGAGATTGAGTCAAGAAACACTGGATAAAATGGCTGATTATTTTATCTAAATGCAAATATTTGTGATAACTGATTATTGTGCACTTGCAATTCAAAAATTTTACATGAATATGGAAATGTCATTAAAAGCACTTCAAATAAAAGAACAAAGTACAAATGTCTCTGAAGTGCATGTGCACCATCTATGGTTGTTTATGCCACTCTCAAAAAAGTAACAATTTGTTAAATGTCACATTAAATGCAAAGCATTTCATTTTCATCTTATTTTAATATTTATGTGTTTTATTTTAATATTTATTTAATGGCACATAGTTTTGGCTAGTCCAGGCTGGATCACTGTAAAACGACAAGTGAAAGTCAAGAATTCAGGACAGAAATATTACTATTGTGTGATACTGAAATAAAAATAAAATATTACTTAAAAAAAAAAAAAATTATATATATATATATATATATATATATATATATATATATATATATATATACACATACACATACATATACATATACATACACACACATATAATATATAAATTTATCAAATCAAACCAAATGACAAAAACTTAGCTAATCAGAGCTATTTAAATGACAGCCAAAATGTAAAAATGCAATATTTTACTTACTTTTTATGCAATATTTTAAATTAAACTATTGCATGAAATTAAAATACTGCATAAAACAAAACAAAAACCAAATCTAAATCCAAATCCAAATCCAAATCCAATTCCAAATCCAAATCCAAATCTAAATCTAAATCTAAATCCAAATCTAAATCCAAATCCAAAAACTTCAAATGGATGGGTGTAAATAAAAAAGTGGAAATATTTCACATTGGTAAATATGTTAACATTGTTACTGTTTATTATTATTACTATTATTATGTTATTCAACACTTTCTATTATTTGTTCACAAAGAAAATCATATATATTTTTGTATGACGTGTATGTGTATTCAGCACTAGCCAAAATGTCAAGGTCGTGACAGCCCTAGTGGCGATGACTCACCTGTGTCTTGCCTAGAAGCTTATATGCCAGTTGAACTTTGGTGTAGTGAGAAACATCAAAGTGCTTGCAGGTTTTGGACAGCGCCACATCTAGCTGTTCCTGCATGGATGAGCATGAAATCAGCAAGATCAGCATAAGAAGTTCAGTGGCATAATTAGAGTGCATATGAAAAGCAGAAATAGGCAAAAGAGCTTGAAATCCTAATTTTAAGGTGCTTAAAAGTACAATTACCACAAATGAATAAGGGCTGTGATAATCTGTGGTTTAAATCACTGATGATACTGAACGCACAACTTCATTTTGAGCTCAAAAGATAAGCATTCACATTCCTAATGAGTTGGGAACGTGCGCTACTATAGAAATAGAAAAGTGGCATGAATCATTGTCATTTTGGTGGCAGCACTATGAGTTGGAACAGGCGTCGTGCTATTCGCTAATGCACGTGATGAGACAGCAAACGAGATAAAAAGACGGGGAGGAAGGGAAGAGAAAGAGTGAGATACAGATATTAAGAGAGAAACATGAAAGAAGATGGAAAAAAGAGAGCAAGTCAATGAGTAAAGGGGTTGTATGCGAGGCTGGGTGCCTTCCAATTACATCTGCCACACAGAAATCTCTGCATAATACAGAAGATGCTACAAACAGCACTGCTGGGTAAATTGTGTGTGTGTGTGTGGCGGTATAGGCTTCAACGCAGCTACCAAGTCCTGAAAGCCAGCAAATTATTTAATAAAACACAGTCCATCTGCCTTGGGGCCTTAGAGACGAAATGCTGGCAGACTGACACCCTGGGCGCCACTGTTAGACATACAAACGCATGGTCAAGTGTTCCTTCCGATCTGTTTAATTCATATAATGTTGAGGCACTACATCAGGGCAACTGCTGTTGTTAAATCTGTCAAGGTTGCGTGAGTGTCTCTAAAGGGAATAGGGTGATCTGAGATTGAATGTCTGATTCAATGAAGAAGAAGGTCACCATTCTGGATTCTCAATTTGTCATAAGCCTAAGGACAAAAAAATTAAAAATCAATTTTATTTCTAAAAGTCACATACCTCGATTTGCTCCAGAGTGTCTTGCAATTTGGAATTCAACTCGCTGAAGGGGGGAAAAAAAGACAAGGATGACAAAAGAAATGGTTGAACAAATAAAACAACAACAACGTTGGTTCACTGTGCAGCACAGACAACCGTTGTATTCTGTTTGCAGAGCAACACAACAAACCACCAAAAACATTTTAGCAACATGTTGGAGGAAAAAGCAGCTTGCTTTCTTAGAGAAATTGGCCATCAGAGTGAGAGAGCACTAAACAACACAAAACCAGCATCATACACCATGACATTTCTGTGAAAGAAAGAAAAAAAAAAAAAAAAAAAAAAGGCACTGACATTTGAAAAGCAAGGATATATTCTTACTAAACATGGCTTCTTGCTTATCTTGTGCAGATGGAAGAAGACAGATGTGTGTTGTTAGTGTCAAGAGGGATGTGCTAAACTAGTCAGTGGGTTGTCTGAATGAGGGAGGAGGAGGAGGAAAAAAAAAAAAAAAGCAAAAAAAAAAAAAACTAGTTGGTCTTACGAAAGCCATGAATAATAAGGTAGATTTAAGGTCATGTCAACCACACACCAATCATGGTAGAATGAATGTATGAATATATCCACACAAAACAAATGTCAGCCAATGTGTTTGGGGGAGAAAAAAAAATAAAAAAAAAAGCATAGTAGGTTTTCTAGGGCATATCAACGTAAATAATTACGTATTAATAATAAAATAATTGTTTCGGACATTATTATTCCTAAGAAACTTTGCGTTTGATTGCAAAATGTTTGCGGTTCCCCGAGAAACTTTGCGTTCGCTCGTAAAATGTTTGCAGTTCCCCGATAAACTTTCGTTCATTCGCAAGATGTTTGCGTTCCCTCGAGAAACTTTGCATTCACTCGCAAAATGTTTGCAGTTCCTCGAGAAACTTTGCATTCACTCGCAAAATGTTTGCGGTTCCTTGAGAAACTTTGCATTCACTTGCAAAATGTTTGCGGTTCCTCGATAAACTTTGCATTCGCTCGCAAAACGTATGTTTTCCCCTGAAAAAACGTTTTCGTTCACTCGCAAAATGTTTGCAGTTCCCCGATAAACTTTCGTTAATTCGCAAGATGTTTGCGTTCCCTCGAGAAACTTTGCATTCACTCGCAAAATGTTTGCGTTCCCCGATAAACTTTCGTTCACTCGCAAAATGTTTGCGTTCCCTCGAGAAACTTTGCATTCACTCGCAAAATGTTTGCAGTTCCCCGATAAACTTTGCATTCACTCGCAAAATGTTTGCAGTTCCCTGATAAACTTTGCATTCGCTCGCAAAACGTATGTTCCCCTGAAAAAAACGTTTTCGTTCGCTCACAAAAAGTTTGCATTCCCCTGAGAAACTTTGCATTCGCTCGCGAAAAAAAATCTAAAGGTGGTTAAAGTTTCTCAGAGGAACACCAACGTTTTTGCAAGGTTTTTAGAGTGAATGCAAAATTTCTCTGGAAAATGCAAAAGCATTGAAATATTGGCAGATATTAAGTAGACAGTCTACTAATACTCTAATGAGAGTTAGTTGGCATGTAGTTGCAAAGTTACTTACAGAATGTCTACAGTGGACCATCAAAAAGTGTTAGCAGTTCAAATTTTCAGTTCAAACCAGTACTACTCTCCACTGAAAATAAATTACTTCTGACTTCTATTTTTTAGTTTTAGGCTTAAGGATTTTTTTCTGATTGTCCATTTAAGCCAGTATTTCAGATTTGTGCTTATTGCTCACAGAAGTTGACCTGAAATCCGACAGTAACTATTGCATATAGTGGATTTGTTACACAAGTGCTGCTTTGATGGCTGTAAAAGCAGTGCTTTAAAAGGGACGAGGCAGCAACATTTCTAAATTTATCCCCTTTAAAGCACTGCCAGTAAAAATACTAAAGCTAAAACAAAAATTAGAGGAGAGAAAAAAAAAAAAAAAAATTCAGACCTATCTGATCCCATTAGTGTCTAAAGGAGCCATTGCTTTTGGCAGCAATGCCAGCTGAGACTTAAAGCAACATGATATTAGTAGCAACTTTGCCAGTGGCCATGCATAATCATGATCTGACAATTAAGAACAAGTGCATTTCATTCCACAAGCTAACTCAGCTTGACATGAGGGATTGCCCGGCCTCTGTGGGCCAGTGTTGTTGAAAGATTAGACAGAATGCATAAAACTTTAATTAAACTACCTCTTCCTTTTCCTCATCCTTCCCCTTTTCCTCTTTTTCTTTCTCTTTGAAGGCACTGAATGCAAACTGTTCTAATAAACTCTCTCATTTTGCCATAATGCACGATTCTTGGCATGAAGAAAATCGTGCAAAAGCAGGAGGTTACTTAATATGCAATGTTGTTTGTGTCATGCCAAAAAAAAAAAAAAAAAAAAAACAGCAGGAGAGGATGCAACCTTTTCATAAAGAAGCTTATTCCTGCAGACAAATACCTTTGAGTGCTAGTGTTCTGGATGAGTTCTTGCAAAGGATGATGCCTCGATCTATCACAGTGGGCTCTGACTCAACGTGGGTCCCCCTTTTCCTTCGGGGCCCTCAGAGGAAACCCAGCATCACGTCAAGCTGATCAATTACTTCCGACTCGCAGTTCGTCACCACCTCTCCAAAATCACATTTTAATGAGCTTTCACGACAGGATCCGTCGCACAGTAAAAACATTTCCATTCAAACAGTCTCATATCATTATCATTCCATTAGGCAAGAAAGAGCAGAGAGGACAGACCAAGAGACTTATTTTTCTATTTCGGTTTTGGAACATGAATCCTGTCCTAATAGCAAGGGGGCAATGATGGTAGATGTGATTAAATTAAAGGATGTTGCTGGATTTGTGGACAGTGTTTGTACAACTTGAGTGTGCTGGGCTGTAAAACCACACCGTTGGGCACTTTTGCAGCTTACGCCTCTTTGCAATTAAATCCACTTTCTTGCACCTGAGTGAGCAGACAACTGAAGTATCCATTACTGGCAGAATAAGCGCTGATATACAGTCCATAACTAGCTGCAGGAAAAGGAAGCAATTATATGAAGAACTCTCAAAAAATCCAAAACAGATTTAACGGTTTGCAAACTGGTTTTTGAGATGGAGCAACGTGAATCACAATTTCGTCATGTTGCACAGATCATGCCAAGAAAGCAACTGACGGACATCTGCTTTGATTTTATAGATGTCATTTCACGAGAAACCAAATTTCCTTTGATCTTTTGAGATGAGATTTTGACATAGTAGGAAAACATTCTGTAACTATGAGAACGTAAAACTTTTCATCCAAAAAGATCAACTATTTCTGAACTTCTGCATCTGTCTAGAATTTGACAGATGAATGCAATATATGACTGTCCACTTTAAACATCAATTGGACCATCACAAATTGTCCCACCTGAGTAAATAAGGAGAAAACTTTTAATCCTAAACACCAGAAGAACTAATGATAATGGTTGTTTTTAATGTGAAGGACATGCCAATTTATTTAAAAATGAAGTCCCAGATCATTTAAGTCCCATCTATACAAACACAATGTGAAGCGAGCTTTGCAAAAAAGTTTTTGTTAAAGGGGACCTATAATGCCTCTTTTACAAGATGTAATATAAAGTCTCTGGTGTCCTCAGAATGTGTCTGTGAAGTTTCAGCTCAAAATACCCCACAGATCATTTATCATAGCTTGTCAAATTTGCCCCTATTTGGGTGTGAGCAAAAACACGCCATTGTTGTGTGTGTCACTTTAAATGCAAATGAGCTGCTGCTCCCGGCCTGCTTTCCAAAGGAGGGCGGAGCTTTAACAGCTCACGCTTCGGTTGCTCAACAACAACAAAGCTGGAGGATCTCACGCTGCCAAAATGAGGATTAACGGTCAGTAACGGTGTTCAGCCTTACATTGGTTTAAACCGGAGTCAGACACTGATGAAGAGACTCAGGAGGAAGTTACAACTTATAGAATGCATCTGGACATTTCTGAACGATTAGTGGATAAACTTATGTAGTTGCTGTGCTGCTTAATTACTTAAAAAAAAAAAAAAAAAGTCTTAACCCAAACTTTCAAAGATAGTGTACTGTGAGTGTACTTCAAAAACCAAATAAATAAATAAATGATGAGACACCTTTTCAAATTCAGCTGAGAGTGGTACATGTGGATTGTTTCAAAAAGTCTCCACAAAACACTGCTTCGAATGTTTGAAGGTCAGTTAGCAGGCACTTTGACAACCACACCAACAGAAATTCAGCTTTTGACAGTCTCCCCAGACAGTACGAGTCATATTGCATGTGCTTGTGTTCAGAAATCAGTGGGTATGCGCATTACGGTATACCCTGTCAATTCTCATACTCTGTAGGTGTGTTAAAATGTTTGTATTTAAAAAGGAACAGGGAGACAGAGATCTTAAATCTGAGTATATCTTGGGATTTCAAAGGCTAGAAATAAAGAAAGTTTTACTTTAGAATTAAGGAAATAACCAAGTCAAATTTAATTCCGTTATATTGATTGCAGGTTTTCGTAGACTCCCTGAACTCAGACATGGGGTACGATTTTTGTGCTCTGTTGCAGGCAGCATTACCCCACAGAGACATCTATATCTGCCCACACAAAATGCCTCATAGCTCAGAATCTCAATGCATCTAATTAAACATCTTATCACTTTTCACTGCAGGGATCGAAATGGGCAAACTACAATACTAATCACCATTTGACTATTGAATAGCACAAAACAAAACAGAAGAAAAAAAAAAAAGAAGCAAAACAAAATGCAAAAGCAAAGCAAAAGCATAAGCATCTACCAGCAGGACCATACTGTCCAAACCAAACTCTGACCTTTTGGAACTTACAGGTATATTATCTGAATGTAGTACTGCATCTATAAAAATACTGTTCAATTCCGTCTGCCATACTTTTGTCAAAATGTCAAGAACCAAATTTCAACCTGACTCGTGAGTAATGCAGAGGCTGACGTCAAACTTCCCACAGACAGCCATTTTCACCTACCTCACTGCTTGTTGGAGACTAATTGCCTGAAAAAACATAAGACAAGGTGGAAAAACAACATAACATAAAACACATGGCTGCTACCTCCTGAAGACTACATCACTGCCAGAGTGTTAAAACCCCATCATGCCAAGCCTAAAATGCCTTTGATATTCACCGGGTATAACATATGAGAGAACATTACGCATAATTACATAAACGAGTAATTGAGGAAGCAGAGCAAGTGGCCAATCAGCTCCATATTGTCTCCTGCTCACATATATCACAGCTATGTCTTTATCAAGACAGCCTGGCTTCTCAAATGTTTCCGCTGCAGGTCTTATTATTTCTGCTGCAGCAATGACGGTGCCTTATGGAGAGTGGTATGTCTGTCTATACAATCTCAACCCTATTAAGTGTAACAGGCGAGGGTATAAAATCCAAAAGGGAAAAATGGCACTAGTTCCTTTTTCAAATTACATCTAATTATATGGCAGCCCAGCTGTCTACGATCAACAAATGAAACACATGAAACACATGGATAGGGGCAGGGTCCAAAAACAACAAGGCCAAATAGGAGAAAAAAACTTTGCAAGCAAATTAAAACAGAGGTACTTGCCTTTACTTTATTAGAAAATGCAGAAACGCATGACTATGTTTGTAATATCCCCAATTCTCCAATTTTGTCCCCACATATAACATTGTAAAATTAAAATTAAAAATTAATAATAAAATTTAATTAATAAAATAATAAAAATATTAAAAAAAAATACAAATATTTTATTTTCTTCATTTTAATTTTTAAAATACAAATAAAAAATACTTCTAATTACATTTTTACTTTTAAAATAAAAATTAAAAAATAAAAATTACAAAAAAAATTAATTTACTGTTTACTTTTAAAATACAAATAAAAATTTATTTTCATTTCAAAAATTAAAATATTTTTATTTTTAATTTTTTTAATTTAAAATTAAAAATAAAAAAAAACTTAATATCTGGCCTGAAAATTTGAAATATAAATTTTTATTCCATTCTTTCTTCAAAGCGAGAGACTTTAAACAGAAGGAAATCACTTTAGCAGGCTTTCATGCACTTGCATGGATATCAAAGCAGAGCAGGCTGACTGGAGGCTGATCAGATAGCAAAGACTTGCTGTGCCAACTTAAACAGAGCAGTATTGCAGAGTCACAAAAAGGCAGGGAGAGAAAAAAAAAATTGTGCAAATATGTATGAGAGAGAGCTAAAGACTGGTGAGCAATTGCTAGTATCCTTTACAAGAGCTACTCTGACTGTACCGTCCCTGTCTCTAAGGCCACATCTTTATGAGATAAAGACATTCCATTAGTGCGGGTCGTGACATATCGATCACTGGACAGCAAACAGGTGCATTTGATCCTCACATCATACCTATTGAAGAATCTTCACAGCTTAAGCACCATATCCTTTAACATAGACTACAGAGTGTTTTACGCCAGACTGAGAACACCTTGATTAATAAAAGCAATGTAATACCATTAGGACAGCATGGCTACAAATTGATACTGGTATTTTTAGCACATGTAATAATATATGTTCCCAAAGAGCTGAAGTGGGAAAAAAACTTTGCTAGAGGAAAAGAAAAAAAATCAAAATACTGCATAAATAGATGTTTGCTATAAATAAAGTTGATAACTACTACATTTTTGGGGGGCAAAAAGCATCTTTCTTTATTGACAGCCATTTAGAAATATAATAAACAAGTTTATTTAAATGGTTAGTTCACCCAAAAATGAAAATTCTGTCATCAATTATTCACCCTCATGTCATGAAGCTTCAAAGCTTTATGAATCTTTTGTTTCGAATCAGTGGTTCAGAGCGCGTATTAAACTGCCAAAGTCACGCCCCCCAGTGGTGAACCACTTAAATTTTGAAACACTTATGACGTAACGAAGCCTCGTTTACTGAAATCACGTGACTTTGGTGCTCCGAACCACTGATTCGAAACAAAAGATTTGTAAAGCTTCAAAGCTTCATGAAGCAGTATTTTGAAATCGCCCATCACTAGATATTGTTTAATGAAGTCGTTATTTTTAGTTTTATTTTTTGGCGAACAAAAAGTATTCTCGTCGCTTTATAATATTATGGTTGAACCACTGTACTCACATGAACTGTTTTAAATATGTTTTTAGTACCTTTCTGGATCTTGAGAGGTTCAGTGATATTGCCTGCAATGGAGGCCTCTCTGAGCCATCGGATTTTATCAAAAATATCTTCATTTGTGTTCTGAAGATAAACAAAGGTCTTAGGGGTGTGGAACGACATGAGGGTGAGTAATTAATGACAGAATTTTCATTGTTGGGTGAACTTACCCTTTAAGATGCATTAAGTGATTTCTGAGATATACTGTTGATATTTAAAATTGACAAACACACCCCTCCCCTTCATTGCTCCGCCTCCAAAATAATGAACATGCTATGCAACACAGGCAACCACTAACAGCTGTGACAAGCCAATCAGATGCCAAAGAGGTGGGCATGGGCTCTGTCAAAGAAGCAGGCATGTGACCCAACAAAGAAGTGGGCATCAGAAGACTGCTGCATCAAATGAAGTCTGAAGCATCATTATATAGTAAGCCATGTGATAAACAGTGGCCTTACAATGGCAGAGGCTGTCAAATTAAATGTAACTCAACCAATCTGAAAAGGTCGACTACAGTATCAATACAGTTACAGTATACTGAGCATGAAAAGAAAAAAATTACAGTAAAACAATAGAGAAAATGGCATTACTGTATACATTACTACAGTAAGTACTTGCTTCACAATTCTTACAGTATCATTTACAGAGCTGACCAAGTTAAATAGTCAGAATTGGCACAAAATCTCATGGCAGGTTCATTGATCACAGCTTGATAACACACTGGATAAATATTACAGAGGCTATGGATTTTATTTAAATATGGTTGGGTAATGTAAGTGTATGTGATGACTGATTTAGGATTATTTTAAAGTTATTTTGATTTAAGATTACTGGGCACACGATGTGCACGGATAATTCATTTAAAACTCTCAGATCAAGTTTAAGCACGTGTCATACATTTACTGAACCTTAGGATCTGGATCTCTAACCAATCCTGTCAGCGGTTGTCCACCCACCTTATACAGTTGTAGTGTTTGAATGTGCTGGCGGCCTTTTGGCATTCTAAACACAGCTGGATGGCGCCTGGATAGTCCTCCTCCTGTAAAATTAAGTGCTCAGTTTTACCTAAAAATTCTAGACATTTTTTTACAGGGCCAAAATAGAACAACTGAGCTAACAGTTTAATGAATGATGTTAGATTTCTATCATTACCCTCACAACGACAGAATAAAGCTCAATTTACATGTGAAATTTACATTTAGAGGACATAAACAGACTAAACACTTCAATTAGAGGGTGTAAGAGACAATCTTATACCAAAGCATCGAATACCTTCCTCAGTTGTTTGTGAGTTCTCTTTCAAATATGAGGTGTATCTGTGCATTGCACATTTGGACAGATTTTTGTGCCAACTTACCTCCAGCATTTCACTCAGTCGAACATCAGTTCTTTGCTGTATGAAAAGCAAAAAGATGGTCAGAGTGTCTGTGAATCTGGGCAGCTGGAATTTAACATGCACAGTACAGAAACTCTCTGTTTAGCCATTAACAATGTTGATAAAGTGATTACCAGAGTCTTTATGGTCCTCAAAGACTTCAGCAATCCTGTCAACAGCTGCCGGCGTCTCTGATTGGCCAACAGCCCAAGACTGGCTTCAGTGAAGCCTTCTTTAGCAGAACGAAGCTGCCTGGAAGCAGAAATACAGCATTTGCGTCTATTCTACAGCTCATCAAAACTTAAAGCAGTAGTTGGCCTTGTGTGGTTTTAAACCCGTTTTGACTTTCTTTCTTTCAAAGAATACAAGAATAAAAAGTTCCCCATGTTCTTTTTTAAACAACTAAAATCTGTGAGGACTAAAAGGAATAGTTCACCTAAAAATAGAAATTATCCCATGATTTACCTTCAAGCCATCCTAAAGTTATTTAAAACTTTATAAACTTAGCTTCCAGCAGACGGCCGTATGTATCGATTTACGCCAAATGAGTAACCTCTGACGTGACGTAGGTAGGATTAGCTTAAGCTTAGATTAAAACAAATAGGGCTGTGCAACAAACTCAAGCTCCTCTTCTCTTATATCGAAATCCTCTGACATTTCTCTTAAAAAAAAAAAAAAAAAAAATTTAGACTTATATTTTGTGACCGGTGTTTTGTTGTGTTCTATCCTCTGCGCTTCCGCGTTTGTTAATACATCATGCGTCAGATCAGGGGTTACTCTTTCGCTGTAAATTGATGTGTACGGTCGTCTGCCGGAAGCTTGTTATTATAGTTTATAAAGTTTTAAATATGGATATTTTTCATACAAAAACCCAACGCTTCGCTTCAGAAGACCTTTATTAACCCCCTGGATTACTTTTATGATGGATGGATGCACTTTTTTGAAGTTCAAAATACAACGCCCCATTCACTACCAATATCAAACTTAGAAGTGCCAGAATATATCATGTTCAACTGAAAGAATATAGTCATATACACCTGGCTTGAGGGCGAGTAAATCATGGGATAATTTTCATTTTTGGGTGAAAAGTACATTTAAAGTAGTCCATACAACTTGTGTGCCGTATTCTGTGTCTTCTGAAGTCATATGACAGCTTTTTGAGCGGAAAGAAAGAAATGCAAGTTGTTATCCACCAAAAAAACTCTAGCTCTAATTGAATCTACGCACATCTACATTTTCTGCTAAAATCTCAGTGGTACAGTATACTCCCATACTTTCATTTTTCTAATAACTAGAGCTAATTATATCATAATATAGTATATTACACATATTATCAATTATAGTAAAAATAACATTTTAGTATATATTAAAAGATAAGATTTTAATAATGAGTTCCAGATGCTTTAAAAACCTTTGGATCATATCAATATTGCTTTGTCCTGTTGTGGGATTCATCCTCAAGATTTTATTTTAAGCTTATTTTTCCTCAGGTCCCATACACTGAACTGCACCATAAGTTGCAATAATCACTAAGGCTAAATGGCAAAACGATCATACACAGAGTCCGTTGGTGCATTTTTGAGAGTTCAAGAGGGAAGTGAAGAAGTTCATGAAGAAATTCTTTCACCAAACCAGTCAGAAAGATTTGTTCTGGCTGATCCACTTTTCAAGATCAACTCCCTGACAGAACGGCTCACTGAAGTGAATAATGATGTAAATCTCTTGCATGTCTGTTTCACACATAAAGCTATCGCGTGACTTCAGAAGCATTGGAATATAGTGCATGGGTCGTATGGAAGATTTATAGACCTTAAACTTTAATCCCCATTCAAGTTAATTTTTCTCTTATTTTAGTTCCACTAAAGAAAGAAAGTCAAGTTGGAACAACACATGGGTGAGAAATTATAACTTTAATTTCAATATTTTATAGCAATAAAAGCTCTCTGACCTTCGTGCATTAGTGCAGATGACTGCAGCCAGCTGCAGGTTGGTCTGCAGAGACGTCACTCTCTCAAGCTCCTACAACAACAATGATTTTCAAGTTTTGTTTTTTTTATCCAAAACATTAGGTAACCATTACTTTGGTATCCTTTGAAGTAGACAAGACAATTGAGACAATGGCTATGACCTTCCTTTCAAATCGCTGGATATTACCTCTCACGGATAACTGATTCTAACCTCTGTGCTTAATGGGTTCGGGCCAAAGACAGCCTCTTCTATCAGGCATGTTTTTCAGGCCCATTATGAACAATAAAGTGAGAGAGATGATAATGGCGACAAGCTTTCATTATGGGAATGAGAAAAGCAGCACAATGAGAAAGAATGTGCACCTTTAGCCCAAAACGACATGTCCACCAACTAATAGACAGTTGAAGTTCATGGCTTTTTGCAAGGTTTTTTCTCCCCCCTTCATACATTCTCGGTTTTGAAGAGCGCAGCTGTCACAGCCTGAGGTGAGCACACGCTGAGTGACCCAGTCTTTCTACGCACATTAGATCTTGCCAACAGAGCCAGCCTTCAGCACCGAAATATCATCCCACTGTCACGTTAAAGACAATTATTTGACCAAAGAATATGAGGTGGAAAAAAATCGATTTCACAGAGAGGGCAGCAGAAACAGAGGCTCCTTATTCAAAGTGGAGAACCGTTCATTCTTCAGAAGGCTATCAGTAGCAAATACCCTGAAGAATGCTGGAAGGTTTCTGAGAGATGAACAGGCCGTATTGAGCTTCAAGTTGAGTGCCTTGAGAATATCCTGCAGACTCCAAAGCACCGCCGAATAAGTGACAGTACAAACAGGAATTAAACAAAAGTGTAGTGTTTAATTTGTTCTTGCATTCGGTCTACTGACAAACACATGGAAGGCGTGAGGTTAACAGAGTGTCTGTGCTGAGGAAACACAGGCTGGTCGTTTAACCAGACATCTGCAGAATAAATGTGCAATTTATTCAGAGGAATCTCTGTCTCTGTGAGACGGAGAGCTTTTGAAGTGCCCTTGGAGTTGCCCTCGCTAGAACAGGAAGCTGAACCCAGCCATAGCCCTGTTGAGTCATAGGGTCCTTAAGGGATCCAGGGGGCTTCGGAGCTCAAACATGAGTGAATCACTGTCTCCACATACACACTGCAGCTAAACACGGCTGTCACTCCTCTTCTGAGTGATAAATCCTGCTGAGTTTGACAAATTCTAAAGATTTTTGTCATTTAATGCACTCCCTAATGTTATTAAATATAACCAAGACCTACAACTGTCAAATACAACTAACATCAAACAGCTTAAACGGTTTGCATAAACCTTGCTTACTGGCAGCCGCAAGACCAAAATGTTGCCAAATCAATCTCGATCACTGCAATTTCGGAATTTTGTTTTCCCAGAATTACACAAGCAATTTCAAATGAATTTAATTTTTAAATTTCAGGTTTCATGGGATCAAGTGACATGTTAACAGGCCTGGGCGATAAAACGGTATCGATATTTATCGACGGTACGTCTTATTCGATAACGATAGGAAAAAAATGTTCAATATAACTCTCGATATAGTTTCACTTAAATGCATTAAAATGTAAATAGACATGAAGTTCGGTTGCATGAACAACTCTCAAGCTCGCTCCGTCCCTGGATCACAAACAGACGCGCTACGAGTGACACGCAAACAAGTTGCTCTGGAGTTCAGTTACGCAATCGCCATGTGAGATCAGAACACACAAACACATGAAAATGAGTGCTGTACCTGCCGGTGAAGAGGAGATTGTGAATAAAAAAAGGACATATCGACTTGTCAGTGTGGCAGTTTCCTTACGTCTTACAGTTGATCTACTTCAAAGTTTTTGAGAGAGCAGTTGTCATGTCGGTATTAACAGCTGCACCAACAGTGTTTTCAACCACACAGTATCTTTATTTCTGTTTTACAAATATTCAAAGATCACAGAAGTACTGAGATAAAAGTTTATAGTTCAGATATAAATACTAATGTCTGTTATCGATCAAAATAGAGCAAATCAGAAACTTGAACATGCTGAAAATGACGCATTCATCGATAACATTTTCACCACCAGGTGGCGATAAGTGACTGTTAAAAAATTTTATTTGACGTTGAATCTTCATTCAACAGATTCTTTCAAATACACTGATTCATCCAGTAATGAAACAAGAGTATTTATGGGCGTGTCATTGAATCATACATCCAAACAGATTTTTTTAAAAAAAATAATTAATTCAAATATATTTAAAATTTAAAAAAAGACTGCAGCAATTAATATTTTGTCAGAACCTCTAGTAAATTACGTTATTTTGTTTAGTTGACATTCAGAATTGTGATCTCGGTTTGAAACAAAAAAAAAAAAAAAAAAAAAATCTCACTTTATCCAGAATTGTGCAGCTTTCTTTAACACTTATGTATTTAATCTTCATATAAAATATAAGAAAGATTTGTTTACATTTTATTTAGCTTTGTTTTAAAAAATTATTTGTTTGCCTTGCATTGGTTAAATTCAAACTTTTTTTCTACTAAAATTTTTTCAATAATTATCGATACCGATCAATGTGAAACATTATATTGTGATAATTTTTTTAGCTGTATCGCCCAGCCCTACGTGTCAAGTTAAAAATAGTTATACTTCTAAAAACATCTCAAGGCTCCAACATTAGCCGCATTTCCACTATCAGGCCAAACCGCTCTTGTTGCTTAACCGTTCCATTCCATGCCGATCCGGCCCAGCCGGTACGAATGTGGTTTCATTTTCCACGATGGTGTTGAAAACAGGGTCCTTTGGAATGTAATACAAATGCGTCAGTCATTATGCAAGAGTTTACAGATGTATATGTAAGGAGTATGGCTGACGAAAAAAAAAAAAAAAAAAAACGATTCACCTATTTTTTAACGATTTAAAATTGTATTTATTTTTTTATTCCAGATTCAATATTAATTCATATGAAATTGCTTTACTTCAGTCAAGGAGGAGGAGGTAAGTTCTCTCTTATTTCAGCAGGGGCAATATGTGTTATGTGTGTGTATGTGTGTATCAGTGAGTATTACATGACGTTGTATCTCTTACTAGTGGACATGAGAAAGTGAAAAATGGCGGATGGAGAGACATCTACGGATATACGACCTGCACAATCACGTATAAGCGTATAATCATTCAACTTTTCCCCATAGTCTAGAGTTAAAAAAGCAAACAAAACAAAAAATGAAAAATTGCCAGACATAGCAATATCGAATCGCAATACTTGTAGAATCGCAAATCTTAAAAAAAAAAATAAAAAAAAAACATTATGATAAAACATCTTTCTAAATAAACTTTAGTTTTAGTTTGAAAATATAGCACCACAACTATAATGATAACGACACACATAAAGCAATTTTGTTGGAATCACTTACAGAACTTTTTTTTTTCCAGGTGATGAATCATAAAAGCCAATCAGAATCCATCTGACTATAAAGAGCTCAAACATTTAAAGTGACAGACAACGTAACTGCAGAACGTACTTATAATAAACAGAACATTATTGTCCTTTGCTATCTATCATAATAGTTATCTTTATAGTTACCATTCTTGGTGTGAATTAGCCTCATGTTTATCCATTACATCCTCATTATCAACCACGTAAAAGTTTTTGAACACAAAAATGCGTCCTATGTGAACACCCCCTAAGAAACGCATCTAATTGGGGTCTGGTGTGCCTTAACCAGAATAAGTATGGTTAGCTCACAAACATGATAACATCAATCTTTATCAACTGTAAATAGAGTTACGGCCTAGAGGTTTCATTTCAGTCAGGATGCCGTCTTAGAAGTTGACATACGCTGCCTACGGATGCTTTTTAGGTTTTAGAAAAGAGCCCAAGTGATGTGATACACCACTCTTTGACTATTTGTATTAGGCACAACAAATTGTATCACAAGATATCTAAAAGCATGGACAGCCTATAATACAGCTCAAAAGCATGGCTGAAATCCCATTTTATCTCTGAAAGGCCTGGGACAAACGCAGGCTGCTGAGGTGTAAAATGGCTTGTGGCAAAGCACCAGCAGACTTAAAAGCTCTTCAAATGAAGGGCACACTAATAACCATAGTTCTCTCTACATCTATCTGGCAAACACTTCCTGTCCGTTTTTTAAGACATCAAGGGTTTAGCGCTTTCTATTCATGTGTGCTTAGGTGGCCCATTGACTCCCATTCTTTGACCATGTACCGTATGAGTGGGTTTTCCTGAAGCGTTCTCTTGCTAAGGTTACGAGACTAGTCTATACTTAGAACTTCAAAACATCAACTTTAGTTATAAATAGGTAAAAGGAATGTTTTTTATTCAACGTGCATTCTCAATGTTGTATAAAAGCATCTGATAAGGCATGAAATATATTATTGTCCACCTCAATGACTAATACAAGAAGAATATGTATTGCTTTTTGTGTTGCTGTACAATGAGTCAAGGGCAGTTTGCTGTGACATGACTCTAGCAGTAATCTTTAAATGTTTCACTGTCCATTACAGAGGCTGAGACTGAGGTCAGAAGATGAATATCTTGATTCCATTTTGGATAAAGACACTTTCAAGGTGAAGCATGTAATTTCTGAGCGACTAGCATCACCAAATGGAACTGTCTAAAGTTTAACTGTATATCTCCCAAACTAGCCAGCTCACGGTAAACAGCACATCTGAACAACTTAGCCTGCTGTGCTATTGTCCAGTATGACATATACAGTTGAAGTGCAAGGGGACAATAGAAAATGTATTTGTAGTTTCTTAAGGACAGTTGACATATGAATATTAAACAGATTGATGCTGAAATGAGATGTAGAATTTGCATTATCCCCAACATAGTCTTTTCTTCACCAACTTCTTAAAGAAAGTGAAACATTCTTATGATTTAAAACGTCAAAAGGATTACATATTCTTAAGGCTTTTGTCCAATCCAATTTTGTACAACAAAAGACATGGGGAGGGAACTCAATTTGACCCTCTGATGTTATAATTAAACTATTAAAGCAAGAAAAAAGTGGCTATTACCTCCATCAATGAACATGATACATCTTTCAATCAATCAGGCTTCGTCATGAAGAAATCCAAACACACCAAACAATTCCACACAACGAATGTGAGGTAAAAATCCTGGCACAGGATCAAAGCAGAGCATTTCAGGATGTGAATATCTTTAAGAGAAATTTCAAATTTCAAAGTGATCCAAAGTGATCCATTTTCAAAGGGATTCACAGTGATTAAGGATGTAAGAGAAATATGACCACAGGCAGGAGGACACAGAGCCTTGGCTATTTCTTCTAATTCCACTTTGATCCCAAATCGCACGGAAATACTCATATGAGACAGAATCACACAGTATCTTCAGCCTATCTGTCAGAATCATCTGCAAAGCACACTGCACAAATATTTTTTTAAATATATACTTAGAGGGTTCAACGGTTTAACCTGCAAGGTAACTAGGATGCAGTTACAGTCATCATGAAACAAAAGTCAAGGTTGCAGTGAGGCAATTACAGTGGGAGTAAATGGGGCAAATATTTGGAATATTTAAAAGCAGTAATAGGAAGTTTATAATTTTATGAATGCACTCTTTAAAACTTGTGTATTATTTGAGCTGTAAAACTATTTAAATCACCAATTTCATAGTTTATGGCAGGGGTCCCAAACTACGGCCCACCCCCACATTTGGACTGGCCCTCTGAACAATGCCAGAGACATGTTTTGAAAATTTCATTTTAAAATTTTTATCATATCTGTATTTGATTATAAAATTTTCCTTAGTTGTTAACTATTACAATTTCCCTTAGTTAACTAAATTAACTAAATATTAACATAGCGCAGCCTAATTATTTGATAGATTTACCCACCAATAGAATCGCACATTCAATAAACGTTTCATCGTGAGCGAGCAAGTGCGCGCGAGCCAGCAAGAAAATTCAAAGAGACAATAAAATGGCCGGTTGGGAAAGAGAAAAGTTGAGTCAGAATGCAGGGTATTTAACCAAAAGTGGACGAGTGATTATTTTTTTGTTCAATGCAAAGAAACGGCTGTTTGTCATCTGTCAAGAAACAGTGTCTGTGTTCAAAGAATACAAACTGCGCCGACACTATGAAACCCGCCACAGAGACAAGTATGCTTGCAAGGCCAAATGAGAGCTGACAAAGTGTCAAAGCTAAAAAGTGGACTATTAGCTCAGCAGAATACATTTGTACACCAAACCCAGTTGAACCAGTCAACTGGCACTGGCAACTAGTGGTAGGCCATTCAGTGATGGTGAGCTCGTCAAGAAATGTATGAATGCTGTTGCGGAGGAGGTGTGCCCCGATAGGAAAGACGTCTTAAATGCGGTCAGTCTGTCGGCAATTACAATCACCAGACGAATTGAAGAAATGGGGGATTATGTATATGCCCAGCTTAAGAAGAAAGAATTTGAATTTTTTGCATTAGCACTGGATGAAAGCAATGACGTGCAGGACACAGCACAGCTGCCAATTTTTCTTTGCAAACTTTGAAGTGTCAGAGGAGCTGGCAGCCCTACAAAGTCTCAAAGGTACAACGACAGGGGAGGATATTTTTGGCAAAGTGTGCCAAACGTGTGCCAGGGCAGAGTTTTGAGGCTTTTTTTTACGAGCTGCTGCCCGAAATCAATGCCTTTCTTCTGACAAAGGGCAAAACTGTCCCAGAACTGATCGACACAGAATGGAAATGGGACCTCGCCTTTTTAACTGATGTGACACAAATGTTGAATGGCCTTAACTTGCAGCTCCAAGGCAAGGGGAAATTAATATGTGACATGTATTCCCACATAAAAGCATTTGAGGTGAAACTAGCACTGCTTATGGGACAAGTGCAAAAGCAAGCTACACATCCACGCTAAAGAAATCTGCCTTTTCCAGAACCCCTTTGCTGCCGATATTGACAAAGTCCTGCCTTCTTATCAGTTTGAGTTGGCTGAGTTACAGAACTGTGATTTAAGAACGCATTTAAGCCCAACAGTCTCATTGAATTCTATGCTGCCCTCCCTAACGAGACATACCCAAACATCAAAAGGCATGCAATGAAGATGTGCAGACTTTTTGGCAGCACGTATATCTGTGAGCAAACCTTTTCTCGTATGAAACTGATGAAAACTCAGATGAGATCAAGACTGATGAACACTTGCATCAGACTTTGAGACTGGCTGTGACAGGAATGGAACCTGACATTGAACTTCTCACCAGCCAGAAGCAAGCCCACAGTTCACACTGATTAATAATATGCATAAGTAAGTAAATGTTTTGATTTCAATAGCAATGACTATGAAACATTTTTATTATGATATATATATATATCTATCTTGTAAAGTAATACTCATTTGTCTGTATGGTGCATAACACAATAATAAACTAAGCATTAGGAGGCATAATAAATACATTTAAAATCATAATAAAAGCTCCAAAATAATAGTCACTCCGGCCCATGTAATTTTCTGTGACCGACCCGGCCCCCCATTAAAAAAAGGAACAATAATGTGGCCCTATGGTTTATGGCAACAAAGACTTGACACAGATTATTTTTTTAATTCATTTTTTCACTACATAATTTCACTAAAATTATTGTTTTTACATCTTGCTGTAAAACTGAGCCGTGAAATTAAATAAATGAAATGAGTTTGTTTCACTCAAATAATAATGAAAGTTCAAAATGAAATTTCATTGTAGTAAGCTGAACTTAATATCATTGAGTTGAGTTGCAGCAGATTTCTAATTCCCAGCCTGTTTTGTCAGACTGTATAAATAAATGTTGAAATGAAGTGTTATTTTTTGTGTTTTTGCACAAGATTAACATAGGGAGACATAAGTTAGTGTTTAATGTTGTGTTATGTTGGGGTTTACATGGGGTTCTGTTATGTTAGTATTGTAGGGTTACAAGTAGAGCCTGTGGTTTGGTTAAGGATGGGCTGGACACCTGTGCATCACACTGGCCTTGCTCCGCTTCCACGGCTCTCGGCCCCGCTCCACTTGTCACAGAAATTTTAAGTTCTACTAACTTGAAAAAATGAGTTAGTTTACTTAAATGTTTTGAGGTAATACATAATTTTACAGTGTGGCTATACTATTGAAACGGTGAGTATTTTAACATTTACGAACTGGCTCTATTATATCATGGAACAATGCAGCAGACATATGTTAATTAAACCCATCCTGCAGACCCAATTTTCCTGGATGTGACAGACTGCTTACCTTAACATAGGAAGGCTGTTTCTCCAAAATGAGGTCTGCCACTCTTTTAGATACCTGTAAGATGAGAACACAAGCTAAAGGTTAACATCTGTTCAACATGTCCAAGCTTCACAAGACTACATAATCTGTTTGTGCATTTAATGCCTCTTTTTTTAATCGTCTGAGGCATTAGCTGGGGCTTTAAAGGTAGTAAAAGGAAAAAACAACATAAAACGTGACACCTTTAATTGAATTGGACTCTATTTTAGGCTTTTTATGTCTTCCACATCTGCAACAATTAGTCTGTAACAATATAATAAATGTTTTCTTCGCACATTCAAACATTCAGTGGGTAATAATGGCTCTGTGGAAGGTCAGGCCATAAATATAAGGCATACTGTGGCACGCTCAGATCGATATGTGCGTCACATGGTGGGGCTGTCAGGAACGAGTGGGAGGGATGGCTGTGAAGTGTTGGCGTGTCGGTGAGAGCTGAACAGATGGCAGACTCAGCTGAGCAGCGGCGTATGTTAGCAGATCACACTGTGCGAAAAGCTGAGACCGACTGGCAGGAGAGCGCTGTGTGTATGTGTGATAAAGACAACTGAAAGAGACGTTTTCAAGAGCACCTCAACTTGCTCTTACATATGCATCAGCTCCTGGCTCTTAAAGGGATAGTTCACCCAAAAGTGACAATTCTGTCATCATTTACCCTCATGCCGTTCTAAAGCTGCATGAATTTCATTAAAGAAAACATTATTAAGGATGATCCATAGAATACTTTTCAGAAATTTTGGCCGCCGATAATTACTGGCCAAAAATGTTTGGTTTTTGGCCAAAAGAGAAAAAAAGGCAGAAAATATGCCGCCCCACCCCTCCATGTTCAGCGATCCGGTTTCATTCTCACTTAGCATGTTTTGAAACTTTGTTTTATTGGCTTGGTATTCTTTAAATTCAGATTCAGTAAAATTATTGAATTTAATTTAAGAATTAAAAAGTAATATTTCAAATATACAAAAAAACTAAAACTAAAAACTAAATAAGAAATGAATAATTATATTTTAAAAAAAAGTCTATTTCCATTCCAGATTTTTTTAATTTCGTCCCAAAATTTACATTTCGATGCATCTCTATAAATTTCAATATATGGAAGAAAAAAAAGTTTTTGAAAATACCTTCTTTTATGTTTCCGCATTAGAAAAAAAGTCGTACAGGTCAGGGTGATTATAGCTAACTAAAAGTAAAACCATAAAAAAAGTTGTTACTTGAAATAAAATAAATGTTAACTGAAATAAAAAAAAAAAAACTTGCTTAATTTTATTTCAGCTATAAGTGAAACAAATTTTTTATAAAAAAAAAAAATCTATATAGACATATACTAAAATAACACTGATACAGGTTTAAAAGGAACCTATGATGTTCCTTTTAAACAAAATCAACACTTTTTCAAAGTGTTGATTTTGTTTTTGGGGTACACTATAACATGTTTTCATGCTTGAATGTTTAAAAAACACATTATTGTTCACATATTTGACATTGTTGCAGGTCCTCTCTTCCCGGTCTGTCAGTAATCCTTTGTTTAGTTTCTGTCTCTATGAAGCCCCTCCTTTCAAAAAACAAGGTGCTCTGATTGGTTGGCCAAACCAGTGTGTTGTGATTGGTCAACCGTTTCGAGCCTGTTTAGGAAAGTCACACCCCTTACTATAACTGCGAGTTTCAACACACTACTAATGCAACTCAAGCAGGCCACACCCCCTTTTTTGCATTTACCATGGGTGGGAATTATTTAAATGAGAAATACTATGACATGTTCATTCCCGGAAGTAAACTCAAGACTACAATGGAGGCGTTTCAGGGAGTTCATAAACAGTGCGCACTGATATAGAGAACAACTCCCTTTGGAGTGACTTTGTTCTTTGTATTTTTGACAATCTTTTTCATGCTCAAACAGCAACATTACATACTAAAAGTTGAAAATGTAAAAAACCGTAATAGGTCCTCTTTAAAACAACATGATTGTGAATAAATGATGACAGAATTGTCATTTTTGGGGTGATCCTTTTAAGCCAAATTTTGATTATTAAAATCACAAGCGCTTAAAATGGAAAGATACAGTGTTATTAACACCAAGCGAACCTGTAATTTACTTATGGAATAAGTGAAGGCATTTTCACATTATGCAAATATGACCAAAAGAGACCTCAACTCAGGAGGATGGAACATGATTTTCACAAAGCTCATTGCTCCACCTATTGGTCATTCATTTCTGTTAAAGACCCCACAGGACGGATCAAGGCCAGAATGAGAAAACAAGCTGTGAGGAGCCATCCGGTGTGCTATTTCCAAAAACTAAAAGACAGAGACTCTGAAAACAGGTGGCCAACACACTCTGTCTGACTTCGATAGGCCGAACACAATGACAACCGGCAAAGCTGTCTGTCAGCGAGGCACAAGACTCTCTCTGTATGCCTTCCGGCAGCCAACTGTGAGTGATTCCTGCATGGGTAATAACTCTAATTAGAAATCTATTAACCAGTGCTTTCACCAGAGCAGTAAACAGCCTGCAATTTTCTCTACCGCTGGTTCTACAAATTCAAATTACAGCAGGGCGGACCTGCGTTACAATTTAGACTTACTTACAATTCTAGCTTATTTTCTAATTATGACAATCTGTCTTACAATGACACAAAATTCATTAGCTAAAATGAACAATATTAATAATGACTACAAGCAAAGACTTCCCCCAGTCTTCTAATCAGTTAAAACAGCATTACATTAAATTAGGACTGGAAAGAAAAACTCCATTAGACAGAAGAAGAGTGAACACAAAGGCCAGCAGTAAACAAGATATCTGTTGGGCCTGGTCAATACAGCTTTATTCATATTAGTGAATTGATTGACATTCATTGCCTGATGTAACAGACAATGAAAGGCTAATTTAAAAGCATGCTTTTAAGAATTAATCACTTGAATGCTTTTGTGCCCTAAGGTAAAATGGGGGTAAACTTGTGCAGCGTTAAAAAACAGATCTCAGTTCGTAAGTCATTCAAAGATTAAGTTCCAGAAGAGTGTAAAGCG
This sequence comes from Elopichthys bambusa, assembly GCA_037101425.1. Classification (NCBI taxonomy): domain Eukaryota; kingdom Metazoa; phylum Chordata; class Actinopteri; order Cypriniformes; family Xenocyprididae; genus Elopichthys; species Elopichthys bambusa. Next base: position 4,391,336 of record CM074448.1, read on the forward strand.
TTTTGAAAGCGGGAGCGTTTGAAAGCAAGCATCTATCAGCGGACCGGTCCACCTGCTTTCAAATGCTCCGGTGTGTATCTGTCTAAACACTTGGTGAAGAGCGTCATTGATGTCTATTTACAACATGTTTTTGAAGCGTTGATTATTGTAGCCAATCACAAACATATCTGATGAACACAATGGCCAATCAGAGGTGTTTTACGAATCCGCTCAACAGCGCTCAAAGTGTCACATTTTTAAAATGTCAGTACCGACTTGGTACCAAAGTCGGTACTTTCAAAAACACTACTTCATCCTTGCCACAACCAATAGTGTGATTATGGGGTTGCACTTTGGAAACAATCAATCTAAATTGCAATTTTTTCCCCAAAATATTTTCATTAAATATATTAATGTTCAGGGAGGGAGAAACTAAATTTCAAAAGTTTGGCATCAGTAAGTTTATGTTTTTGAAAAAAAAAGTATTTTATGCTCACCAAGGCTGCATTTATTTGAACAAAAATACAGTAAAAATAGTAATATTGTGAAATAATTTTACAATTTAAAATAGCTGTTTTCTATGTGAATATATTTTAAAATGTCATTTATTCCTGTGATGCAAAACTGAATTTTCAGCATCATTACTCCAGTCTTCAGTGTCACATGATCCTTCAGAAATCATTCTAATATGCTGATTTGCTGCTCAAGAAACTTTTTTTATTATTATCAATGTTGAAAACAGCTTATATTTTTATGGAAACTGTCAGGATTCTTTGATAAATAGAAAGTTCAAAAGATGCCTTTACTGTCAAAATATTTTTGGGGAAAATGGCAATTTTTTGGACAGGATAGTACAGTACAGTTCTCTGAACACATGTCCTTTAAGAAGAAAGTTTTGATTTAACCTTCTCTTTTGTTGCCATCATTTTAATGACTAATAAAGAATAATAAGGAATGAGTTGGTGTGCCTAAATCTTGGGAAAAGACTAAAATCCCCCTTGCTGAGAATGTTATCAGCACATAAAACTTCTTCATGCCTCCAAAAAAAAAAGAGAGAAAACGTAAAAGACAGACTTATTCTGAAACACACTTGCACCGCAGACAAGCAATTAGCTCAGTGATGAGTTCCTGCCAAAGAAGTGTCAGAGCTGCATGTTAGCAGAAGAATAGGCTGCCACCTCCAATAGACCAGATGGATTTCTCTCCCACTGACCCATCAAATCCACAATAACCTACATCCAGGGACACATTCCAGAGAAAACCATCTGCAAAATCATTTTAGATAAGCTGAGGAAGAAAGAGCATCATTACTGTCAATAAGGCCACATACTCTTATGTAAATGACACTGGAGGAGCTGTTTTAATCATGAATAAAATACCACATTATGTGAGAATGAAGTAATGGCATTCAGCGGGAAGTTCGCTTCACACAGAGCTCATCCTCTGATGCCTGCAGCTGTCTGTCATGACCCGGGATCAGCGTTCAGGGACAGGGCCCCTGTGGTGACCTCGGGGCCGCTGCATTGCCAGCAAACGGTCTACTCGTGGCAGACCACAACGCATAGCGTCAGACTGAATCATCGGGTACCCCAAAGGATCCTGAGGGCCGCATCTTTCACCCTGCATTATGCCGATAGGACAGCTATGCGTAAGCAAGCATCTTAAGCATGAAACAACAAAGACAGAGGGTGACATTCCTCTTTAAAAAATTGTTTCTAAGGCTGCAGTGAACCAAGGATCACCCCGGATCAAGACAAAATGTACTGACGCATTCACAAGCACGCTACACCATGCACTGGGATGGGTAAACACATTAATAAAACTGATGTTTGAAGCAGGATGATATATGAGCTCTGAAATGGGTCAAAATATGGGATTAATAATAATTAATAATAATTAACTCTGGAAACAATCCTTATAAATTGTATTTTTTCCACAAAAATATTTTCATTAAATATCTAAACGTTCAGAAAAAACTACAGTTTAACAGTTAGGGGTTGCTAAAAATGTTTAATGTTTTTGAAAGAAGCTTATGCTCACCAAGGCTGCATGTATTTGATCAAAAATACAGTAAATATTATAGTAATATTGTGAATTACTATTACAATTTGAAATAACTTTTCTGTTTTTATAGATTTTAAAATATTAATTTTAATTATTTTATTTATATATATTTATTATATTTATATTCTTATATTTTTAAATATTTATTCCTGTGATTGCAAAGCTGAATTTTAGGCAGCCATTACTCCAGTATAAGAAATATGGGATTAATAATTCCCTTGGTCATGGAAAACATTAAAAAAAATCCAAGTCATAATTTTTTTACCTAACGTTTAAAAACATTATATGAAACGACTTAATATTGTTACAATTTATTATTATTATTTATTACATTTATATTTTATTATTATTATTACTTAAATTTGCCAAGTGCCTGAAAATTCCCTTACTGCTTTCATATAGCATACAATTTCTAAGACATTTACAGTAATTTATTTATTTTTCTAAAGTTAAGTATAAGAACAATGTCTAATGTGAAAAAAACAACCTGAAAGTAATTAAATATATATATATAAAAAAAATTCATCCCTTCGTGTCACTGGTGACGTGTTTGAAAAGTATTTCCCAAGTCAAAACTCAGAGGAAAAAGAGGCTGTTCAGACATGCACATGGTGATTTCCCCACCACAATGAACAAGTTATTAATTCATCTTTAAAATGAATTTCATTATTACATTTTTAAAAAATAAAAAATGTGTTCATTTTAATTAAAATGTATTTAATCTATTAATTTTAGTCTGATCAGTTGGAGATAAAAATTTAAGAATTTATCAGACAAAATAAAATAGTTATAAAATGAATATTGCCCAATTAACTTTTGCTTCTTAATAATGTCAATATATACTTGCAATCAGCTTTTATAAGAGGAAACTAAACTGAACTCAGTTGAAAACTTCAAATCAAGTCACAAAGTCAAGAATTTTTATTTATCTATGACCGTATCATATACTGTATGATATCACTGATTCTTCTGCATTATAACTGATACTGTTTGTCACAAAATGGGTGCTGCAAACAGCCTCTGAGAGAGTGGACTGTTTTTCAAAGATCTCTTTGAATGCAATACTTACAGCTGCTTGTTGTCTCTTCAGCTTATCTCTGTACTCCTCAAGCTCCAGAAGGTTCAGATCCGGAGGGAGTTTCTGTTGGGCAAGCATACACAAATAGAGAAAGATCTGAGATTTAAGAATGTCTTTTATTCTGATGGTATTATATGTAAATTCTTGAGTTTGAACACGGTGACAGATATCACTTACACAGACGCAGGCAAATCATCCCCAGTTCTTAACAACTCAATAAACAACAGCAGCTGAACAGCTCAAACAAACTTTTACTTTAATTAAAAAGCTGATGCAGCCCAACTTTATTATAGAGGAATAAGTGAATAACATTTAATGCCCCATCCGTAAACAGAGAAACAACAAAAACCCAAAAGTTTGGACTCAAATGACAGTAGTTCCTTTCCTCTTGGCTATAATTCTCACTCCATGCAGCTTTTGAAATGCACCACCAAATTTAATGAGATTTCACATTCGTAGTATGTGAATAATCCATCAGTTGGGTTTGGCTGTAAACTGCACAAAAAACCCTGGCTGTCTGCATGGACCCTGCATCCTGATGCTCAGAGCGGTGAGATGCACAGTTTCTTGGTTAGTAGAGAACATACACTGTACAGTGGACAGCAGTGCTAGGGTATCCAATTCACTGATGCATTGAAATTTTTTCTCAATTTATAAATCAGAATTTTAAATGGTTAGTTCACCTAAAAATGAAAATTGTGTCATTAATTACTCACCCTCATGTCATTCCACACCCGTAATGACTTCGTTCATCTTCAGAACACAAATTAAGATATTTTTGATAAAATCTGATGGCTCAGTGAGGCCTCCATTGCCAACAAAATAATTAACGCCCAGAAAGCTACTAAAGACATATTTAAAACAGTTCATGTGACTACAGTGGTTCAACTTTAATATTATAAAGCAACGTGAATACTTTTTGTGCGCCAAAAATAACAAAATAGCAATTTTATTCCTAACAAATCATTGGTTCAGAGCACCAAAATCCCATGATTTCAGTAAACGAGGCTTCGTTACGTCATAAGTGTTTTGAAACTTCAATAGTTCACTTGACTCTGGCAGTTTGATACACGCTCTGAACCACTGATTTGAAACAAATGATTTGTTAAGCTTTGAAGCTTCATGAAGCAGTGTTTTGAAACACTAGATATTGTTGAACAAAGTCGCTATTTTGTTATTTTTGGCGCACAAAAAGTATTCTAGTTGCTTAATAATATTAAGATTGAACCACTGTAGTCACATGAAATGTTAAATATGTTTTTAGTAGCTTTCTGGGCATTGAAAAAGGGAGTGTTATTGCTGGTGATGCAGGCCTGACTGAGCCATCGGATTTTATCAAAAATATCTTAATCTGTGTTCCGAAGATGAACAAAGGTCTTACGGATGTGGAACGACATGAGGGTGAGTAATTAATGATAGAATTTTCATTTTCAGGTGAACTAACCCTTTAAATTATTTTGATTTGAAAAAGCATATGCAATACAAAACATTATGGATACAGGAAAAGCTATCCAATGTTCAATATTCTTTAAAAAAAAAAAAAAAAAAAATACTCCAAGCCCTATAAAATCTTTGGTTTCCCAGCATATATGTGTTTTATATATATATATATATATATATATATATATATATATATATATATATATATATATATATATATATATATATATATATATCTTACAGATTCTGTCAGTGGTATGTAGACATGAAAAGATGAAAGAAAAAGAAAAGAAAAGACATGACTTTCTCTCATATACACACCTCAAGCTCGAATTGCACCATGTCAAAGGAGTCACTGGAGAAGTACACTTCCTCTATGCTGTCAATGATTTCCTGTTCTGCCAGTGGATCGGTGGGCTGCTCCCTCAGTTCCCTCAGCTCTTCCTGTGTGTAGAGAAAGAGAAATGAGAATGAGTATTGGCAGGGAAATCTCACTGCTTCTGGGACACCATCGTGGGGAGGCTTGCCTTGCACCTAAATACGGGGTCTAAACATTGATTATTTCTCACGTCTGACTTATAGCCAAGCTGAGTGCAAAGATTAAGTGGTCTTAGCACCGATCCCTGAGGAAGACCCTTCATGAACCTTAATGAGAATCAGCACAGGAACATCAAAATCACTCAAAACAGCTTGAAGAAACAAAGTCGTCCTTTTCTTTGAAGAGAGATGCTGAGAGACTCATTACGCATGATTCACAAGACGTGATGCAATGTGGTTAAAACAGCTCTGCGACCAGGACTGAGACAAACTTACTGAGCCATACTGACTTACAAGAGCAGATGCTGAGGCAACGCTTAAAAACCCTTTAATTACAGCCGTCAGCCAAATTCACAGAAAGCGATCCACATCAATAAACCACTTATTCATGTTTGAAACTACTGAAAGAACCCAGAGTTAGACACTTTAGTAATATATGAAAGATCTTCCTATAAAGACTGCAATTTGATGTCATTGAGATAGAAGCTGAGGAATGATTTGGCCTGAAAACCTTTAATCTCCTCAAAGACACACGATGCAGAGTGTGCGTGGTGCAGGCTGATGTAGGCAGCGCTGTGAGGGAGCGTGGGTGAACTCGCTGAGGGATGGCATCAGCATCCGCAGGGGGTGGGGCAGTATGAGTCACTCTCCACTGGTACACACACAGCAAAAACAAAAGACAAAAATCTTTGGGCTCACTGGTTACCATTAGGGCTTAAAAGACACCTTGAAATCAAAAGTTTTGCAACTTTTAGTCCAAGTCTATTATCTATGAGGTCATCTGTAGGTTTTTAAATGTATTTGTAAACAATAACAAAATTAACTTTCAGCAGAGGATCATTTAATTAGGGGAACTTTTCTATCCTTTACAATAATTTTTAAGAACCAATTTTTATTTCTAAAGATATTGGTTGAATTTAAAAGGATATATTATAATAGTTTAAACACATTTTATCCCCTTAATCACTTTTTCCTCATTTTAAGAGTGTTAAAAAATGAATTGGGTTATATTATATATATATATATATATATATATATATATATTTTATTTTTTGGACTCCACCCAGAATTGCATATTTTAACATAACCTTCCGCTGACCCTCCATTTTACTGTGGGTCAAATTTTATTAAAGTTAATTAAATAGATTTTTTTTTTAAAAAGTGTTGAGTTGAAATTCAAATAGCTACTCCATCAAAAAAATAAAAAATAAAATATTAGTAGTAGTTGCAGTAGTTAATACAATAATTTTTTGAGTAACACAATGAGTAAAAATAAATTTAGGACACAACTACAGCAAAGTCTGTCTCGTTTAGCGTTTAATGAATTTTTGGCTCTTAAAAGGTATAGTTCACCTAAAAATGAAAATTACCCCATGATTTCCTCACCCATATGACTATCTTCTTTCAGACAAACACAATCAGAGTTATATTAAATAATTTCCTAGCTCTTTCAAGCTTTATAATGGCAGTGCACAGAGGATGATATTTTGGAGCCCAAAAAAGTGCAACCATCCATCATAAAAGATATCCACACGGCTTCAGGGAGTTAATAAAGGCCTTCTGAAGTGAAGCACTGCATTTGTGTAAGAAAAATATTCATATTTAAAACTTTAAAAGCTAAAATAACTAGCTTCCGGCAGACGGTCGTAGGCACGTCAACTTGCGCTAAAAAGAGTAATCCCTGACGCGACGTAGGAGTAGCGCAAGCTTTGACGCCTCTCGCCTTCTCTTATATCAAAATCCTTCGACATTTCCCTTTAAAAATTCTCGTTTTAGACGTCTAATACCTGACTGTTTTTTTGTTTTGCTCTCTCCACTGCACTTCCGCGTTCATCAATACGTCAAGCGTCGGGTCAGAGTTCTAGCTAGATGTTTCAGTTTTTAAAGTTTTAAATGTGGATATTTTTCTTACACAAATGCATTGCTTCACTTCAGAAGGCCTTTATTAACCCCACAGAGCTGTGAGGTTATCTTTTATGATGGATGGATGCCTTTTTTGGGCTTCAAAATCTCATCCTCTATTTATTGCCATTATCAAGCTTGGAAGAGCCAGGACATTATTTAATATAACTCTGATTGTGTACGTTTGAAAGAAGAAAGTCATATACGATGGCTTGAGGGTGAATAAATCATGGGGTAATTTTCAGTTTTGAGTGAACTAACCTAAACTGTGTACATTTTTAAGCTACTATACAGTTTGTTATAGAATACTTTGCACATATCACTACTTTAGCAAACCATTTGTTTCAGTACTACAGGTGTTTAGGAAAGTGCTGTAATGCTTTTGAAGTGTTTTAGTAGAAAATAACAGCCTTTTTCCCCCCAGGGGAATACATATATATTCTTAGGGTGTGTGTTTGAGTGGGGCATGTGAATACATATCCTGGAAAAATCAGGAAAACATCCAATCTGTGGGAGAGATCACTCCCAGGGGGGTTGAAGAACAGTGCATGTGAGGGGCTAAATCTTAGAAAATGTCACGTTTCTGGGGCAAATTTGATTAATTGATTTACTAAAAACTATTAAAAGCTGCACAACATCCAGAAAGGCTAAGGTGAAAGACCATTGGTTCTAAAAATATGGTTTCACAGATGTAGGTCTAACTTTTTTTAAATGGGTCTTTCTATAAAACAGAACTGTGTTTTTCTTTACTGAAAACCAAAGATATGCAAGAGTAGCTCTCTATTATATTTCACATACATATATCATTCTCATCACTATTAATCTATATTTTAATTCAGTCTGCGGGGTCTTTTTTTTTTTTTAAACATAAGTTCAACATAAATAATAATACAACCAAAATGTGAAAAAACTACAAACTACTCCAATTTCTTCCAACACTGTAGTTTAAGTTTGTGTTTTTCATTAAACTTTTTTATTATTATAACTATTATTCCATTCATTGTTTATTACCCAGAAGAAATAGCACTGCATTTAAAATGCGAAGAACAAAAGTTTTGTGTTTGTTGTTTGTCGATCTTCTATTTCATGTGTTACGAATTTGCAGGTCAGAGTTCACCAAACTTTGGATTGGAACGCAGTGAAATACGAAACTTCTTCATATGAGCTTGCGTAAGAACAGAAGTCAATGGAACGAAAAGTGAGGTGTCCCTTTACTCAGCTCAAAAAAATATAGTGACAAATTAGGTGGGAATGAAGTCCACGATCCGATCGGATGAGACTGAAAACATCAATCAGTTTCCATCCAAACGGTCACTTGGAATATAAAACAAAAACTCTGCCACACTAATTAAAATGGTCACCGAGCCTTTGTTCAATTATGTTTCCATCCCATGTAGACTGACAATGTTTACCAAAATTAACACCTCTTGTCCTTTTATTCCCTGCACGCAGACGGAGACGAACGCGAAGCTATTTGCACATAAAAGTGTGACAGCAATCAAAGCTTAGGATGAGTTATTGAATGACGCTGATCAAACGCAGGAGAGTGTGATTGAGGCATATTAAAAATAACAATAAGCATTCATTCACGTGGACCGAGATGAGAGGGAAGAAACGTACAGCTGCTGTGAGATGTGAGCGAATCCGACTAATTTGTCAGAACACTCCTTACCTGCTCCAGCTTTTATTCGTGAAAGCTATACAAATATAAGTCTCTGTTAAATATAATGATAAATTCTTTTAGGCTGCAGTATGCAGGATATGGGGGGGAAAGAAAGTTGCAGATTAAGAATTTGTATGTGGGTTTTAACCTGTAAAAGCACACCCATGCTTGAGAATGAATCATCTTATGAATAATATTTCACATATTACAATTTATTCTTCATAATTTGATGAAGGTGATGACGACATTAGACTAATGACGTAAATAAACTGCATAAATGTCCATTAATTTTCACAGCAATTCATCAAGAGGCGTTCAAGACTGCCTGATGTCTTATATGATTATAGTGCCATCTAGAGGACATTGGAGATTGCGCAAGAGAAATGGGTCCTTTCGATGGTTCTGGTCACGCAGAACATCCCAAAGCACATTTTACTATATTTAATATTCATCTTGTTATGTTGACACAAGTAAAAATGGCAAAACTACTTCAGTGTAAACCGCAAATTCATACAGGGGAAATGACAGAGCATTTGTCAGGCACACAAGCCCCCAAATGAACACTTACCAAAAGCTAAATGAGAATACAAGATAGCCTTTTGTCGAAAAAAATAAATAAAATATAGGCTCAGTTAGCCAGACATTTTTAGGAATCACAAAATAACAGACGGTTTAAATTCACAATATAAAAGTGACCGTAACACTTTATGGTCTCATTTGTTTGCATTAGCACACGTCCTGGAAAGTGAAGCCAAAGCATTTTGATCGCCCCCTGGTGGCTGGCTGCAGTATAGGTCATAAACTCCGCCCTCTCCACGTAATCGCATGGGACGCGAGGCAAACTAAATGAATAAATTACGCTTCAAATAATTGTTTTCCAAAGATGGCTTCTGACATTTTAGGTAGTTCTTATCACGTTGACAAATGTTGAAGTGTTCGTTTTTCCAATATGTTTGCAGACTTTGACTCGAAATGGCGTCATTAGCACAATATGTCAACAGTTATTTCTAGGATATTTTGGCTTCATTTTTATAGTGGAAGGCACGTCGTCCTTTTTTTTTTTTTTCTCCCAACAGTCTATTGTTTAACAGACTAGAACAAATCAAACACATATGGTCTACTAACTAACTAATACTGAAGAAAATCCTTCTTGTTGAGTCCTAAACTGAAAATAGTGAGGGAAAATGTATGTCACGAAAAAAGAGGGAAATATCTTGTTTCCTTATTAAAAACAAACTGTTCAAAAGCAGCATGCTCCCCTAGAACGTCCCATTTTTAAGAATCTGATAATCTTGGGGTAAAGACCAACTTTCAAAGTCTATTTTTTCCTCACACACAATCCTCATTAATGACACAGAAGGCTATTTTAGAGGGCTAATCCATCACTTTCCTCTATGCTGTGGACAGACCGTTTGTTTCAATGATCAAACACATTCTCACTGCCTCAGTTGTTTCAGAAAAATTTCAAAAGTGTTGAAACAAAGCCCACCGGGGATCCAGGCCAGATGGTTCTGAAAATCCTTTTCTGAAGTACATGTAAAATAACATAAAAAGATAGAGAATAAGAACAAACTTTCTGTGCTGGTGGATATGAGTTTGTTTGATATGGATTATGTAGTCAATAACCAGGGATTAATATAAAAGTAAAAAGTGTGAGCAAAAAATATGAGCTGTGGTCGAGAGTGCTAAAACTCACCTAAGAAAAAGAAACCCACAGCCAGAACGTCTGAAAGGGGCAGATCGCAGAGTGGTCCAAATCATTTAATGGACCTGTGAGGTAGTGTTAAAACCAGTGCACTGGACCATGACCAATGAATGAAGGTCATAATACAACTCAGTGCACTAAAGCTCAGTCTGATTAACTTTTTTATGCTCTCTAAAGCTGCATGATTAATGGTTAAAAGATTGCAATCTCGATTCAGACACCCATCTTATTCCTAAATGACAATTATTCGGCTGTGTCTAATAAACCTTTGACAAGTACAATCACAGTGAACATTCTCATCTGCGTTGGTGCTGCCACTGAGCCAGAGAGAGCAGTTGTCATATTTAGGTATGAAACAGCTTCACAAACAGTCTGTTCAGCCACACAGTATCATTATTTCTGTCTTACAATAATTCAAATTAACCGCAGAAGTACTGGAATAAAAGTTTATAGCTAGGATATAAATACTAATGTCTATGGTAGCGATCAAAATAGAATAAATCACCTTTTGAAAGTAACTTGGCACTTCAAATAAAGATTGTATCAATTACATTGTTACACCAGTAGGTGGCGACAAATGACAAGTTTAAAAAAAAGTATTTGTCATTGAATCATTCATTCAAGAGACTCATTCAAAAACACTGATTCATCCAGCAATGAAACAAGTGTTTATGAGTGAGTCATTGAATCATTCATTCAGCCTGAATTTTTTAAAAAACGAATTGAAATTAAATATTTTTTAAATAGTAATAAACATTTTGTCAGAATTACATGTTATTTTGCTTAGTTGTCTATTCAGAATCGTGATCTCCATTTTAAACAAAACACAAAAAAAAAATCATGATTCACAATTTATCCAGAATCGTGCCGCTACTCTCCCTTATCCGTAAATATTTCAGAAACATGGTAGTTACATGTGAATAAAAAGGTATGTCTGGTTGTCTGTTTTATAGATCAAATGTCACTTTACAAAGGTCATTATTCATAATGTACATTTACTTAAATAGTCTTTTTTTTAATTACACTATGATTAATACCCAGGAGGATAAAACTCAGGTTATGCTGTGCATATCTTCCACTCACAGCCGTCTGAGTACAAGAAAAACACTAGGCTATGCAGCAGCCTGCAGCGCACAGGACAAGTTATCAGATGTGGTCTTGAGAAGAGCGTTGTCATCCAGACATAGACTTTAATATACAAGGAGGATTGGTTCATCTAGTTGGTAGACATTTTTCAGCACTCATTTGACAAGCTTCTTCAGTGAATGCTGAGACAGGCTGCTGTGATTTTTTTTTCTTTTTTCTTGACATAACAAAAATCTGCTTATAAATGTGAGGACTAATGCAGATGCGGCGTAGGTTAGGTCTGAGAACAAGAACTGACCTGGCTGGGGCTCCTGAAGCTTTCCACAGGGCTTACTTCAACCACACTCTCCTGAGGACTTTTCAGACCCTGGCAAAGAAAATAAATAAATAAGTAAACTATAAATATTAGGCATCGATTTATGGGAGTTTTTAGATGCTGCAGACACCTAATAAGATCATCCCCATTAGCAATAACAAAAAAAAAAAAAAAAAAAGAGGAATAATCCACCTGACAATGTTGGGTCCAAACTGCACAAAAACAAAATAATGTTTAACGACACATACGTCTACAGTCTAAACGTCTATTTATGACAGGTTTAAAAGGAGGTTTCTTTATTGATTTGATTCATTTAAACTCAATAAAGTACATCTCAGCAGCATCTCATTCTACTGGCCAAGAGCCTTTTTATATTAATCATTCAGTTATTTTCGTTTATGATTCCAAATGCACTGATTGAATGCGTTATGACACTATGAGGAAATGTGCAGATCTATAAGTTGTACATGAGCTGTTTTTCTGTTTATTTTCATTTTAGCTAGCAGGCTAGCTTATTAAAAGGCTTCCGGATTCGTCAATGAAATCAAGAAGCAGACTGATGTAGGATGAGAAATAACCCACCTGACGGGACATCAGAGACTTGATTTTCTGCATCGTATAGTTGAAGACACTAAACAGTAAAACCCAATGTATCCTATGGTCTTTTTCTGTCAAACGGCGATTCAGTTCCTAGAGTGCTAGACAGTTGCCATGTTTCACTGTTGGGCTCACGTGACAAGTGGCCAGTGCAGCATGGGATATGTAGTTCCTCGGAATAGCATCAAAAATAGCTGAATGTGGAACTCCCTTTTACGAAACTTTTTTTAATGCTTTGGTACATCACAATTTTGACATAAAAAGTCAAAATCATTACATAAGGTCAAAATTATGACATAAAAAGTAATAATTATGACATAATTTAGACTTTTTGGTAATTGTTTTTATCATAATTACAACTTTTATGGCATAACTATGACTTTCATCTCAATTATGACTTAGCATCTCACAATTTCAGCTTTTTATGTTCCAATTATGTCACGATCCTACTATGTATTTTTTCTTATGTAGCCTATTGAAAATGGGCTTTCATTTGTTAGTATACTTTTGTTGTGATGTTATTATCAGCCATTTCTGCAGACAAAACTAGGTTCTCATGCTCATTTGTTTAATCAGTTTTACATTTAAGGCAAATTAAAAAGCTGGAATGCCTCAGAGAAAGCAGTTAGGCTTATATTTGTATAATGCTCTGTAGAAATCATTATTAGAAATTTCCACATTTTGCATATAGTATTTTTTGAGAGATAGGCCTACAGGAATGACGAAGTCTTTTCTAACCATTTCTAGTTCGCCAGCTACACTAAAATGTTAATTTCTGTCTGTTATAGAAGACTGCATTGTGTGTTGCACTTGAGTACAAACAGACACATAAAATGAATCAAGGATTCTTGGAAAAGCGACAATACCTCATTTGTTTTGGGTGTTTACGTCTCACGACTCAGAGACAAGTTTACAGCAAATATATGTGCTACCTGACATAAATATTCTAGCGTGGGTGTTTGAGACGAGGCCCTCTAACTGGCGGTTCATGCTGATATGAGCACACATAAGAGAGCAAGTGTTTTCCGTCAATACGGCGCCGCTGATATCACTGATGATTTCCCAGTCAAATGAGGGAGTGGCACCTCCCCCGGGCTGCCGAGCTGTTGATATAATACTACTGCTCTTCCCGCGAAACAAAGAAAATAACACGCAGTCATATTATAAACCTTCCTTTTATGACACACAGCCTGTTTGTTCAGGTAATATGCTTTTGTATCAGACAATCTCGCTGGGTAGAATACCATTCAGTGCATAATGTAATTTATCAGCTTAATATGTGCACACTGCCATACTTACCAAAATTTAAGTACAAAAAGAAAAACAAATAGCCAAAAGAAAAAAATAATTTAAAAATAATTTAAAGAAAGTTACTTTTAAAAGTAATGCATCACAATATTGCATTACTGCCCCCCAAAAAAGTAACTCATCACATTAGACATTACTTTTTATGGAAAGTAATGCATTACATTACTTTTGCTTTACTTTTTCTCATCTGGGCAATAACCATTATGTTTACACAGCACACACAACACCTCTGCACTTACTCCTAATTTCATCTAATAAATGGAAGAACAAAATAACTTCTTATAATATATTTTCTTTAATTTAAAAGTGATGCATTACTTTTCTAGATACTTGAAAAAAAGTAATCTGATTACATAGTTAGCGTTACTTGTAAGGCATTATCCCCAGCACTGATTATATCTTATACTTAATTAATAAAGGAAAGAATGCAAAAAATATTTCTAAAAACCTTTATTTTCAAATTACAAAGCATCCATCTGTGTTTAAAATGTGAAGAGGTGTAACACAGAGAACAAATCAGACAGAAGATGTCTGTTTTACATTCGAAAACATGAAATGTGGCATCTTTAAAATGTAATGAGCAATATCACAGAATACACTGCAGTGTGCAAAAAAATAGTTTCAATGTACAAAACGCATACATCATATTTACATTCAACAACAACGTTAGATGACGACTGTATTTATATATAAATACTCTTAGTTTTTCATTAAGCATGTTGCTACAGAATAAAATCTCATAGTTCTCTTTCTTATATATATTTAAGACAATAAAAACTTCAGTGCCCAGCACAAGTTTATAAAATGTATGATTTTCAGACTTTTGGAAGTATAAAAAAGAAGTATAAAAATGATTAACTGTAAAGCAAAAGAAGTGCTTAAATGTGCGACTGAGGAAAAAAAAAAAGGCAAAAAGAAAACATAGTAAAATGCTTTTCATCTTTACATCTGAGCACACGTGACTCTCCACCTCTCTCATTTCAATAGACTCAGTGTTGGAGTTTCAGGCACATGTCTGATGACATCATAGATGGTGGTATGCAAATCTCTGACTGAATCGAGCCGTGCCAAAGACCTGCAGGATGCCTGGAAAACAAGGGGGAAGAAATAATAAACTGTTCTGGGGCAAAACTGCTCATGCAAAATAGCAATGTGTTGTTTTTTGTTGTTTTTTTTACCTGTGTTGACTCCATTTTCCCAGGTACAGAGACAAATTCATAGATGCCAAAGTCTTCAGCTGCATCTTCATGACCTGCAAATATTATTCAGATTAGTGTATGTATATATATATATATATATATATATATATATATACATGGGCACCCTGACTGGTCTGCAGCTATGCAGCCCCATACACAACAAACTGCGATACACTGTGTTTTCTGACACCTTTCTATCAAAACCAGCATTAACTTCTTGAGCAATCTGAGCTACAGTAACTTGTTGGACCAGACCACAAGGGTCAGCCTTCGCTCCCCACGTGCATCAGTGAGCCTTGGCCGCCCGTGACCCTGTCGCCGGTTCACCACTGTTCCTTACTTGTACCACTTTTTATAGATACTGACCACTGCAGACTGGGAACACCCCACAAGAGCTACAGTTTTGGAGATGCTCTGACCCATTCGTCTAGCCATCACAATTTGACCCTCGCTCAAATCCTTAAGCTTGCCCATTTTTCCTGCTTCTAACACATCAACTTTGAGGACAAAATGTTCACTTGCTGCCTAATATATCCAACCCACTAACAGGTGCCGTGATGAAGAGATAATCAGTGTTATTCACTTAACCTGTCAGTGGTCATAATGTTATGCCTGATCAGTGTGTGTGTGTGTGTGTGTGTGTATATATATATATATATATATATATATATATATATATATATATATATATATATATAAATACGACGCTAAGTAAGATCCGTATTATGCAATGTACTAAAAGCTATTTGTTTCCTTGCTAATAATTAGACAGCATTCAATTCATTTTATCCACTATTTTAGTTCACTAGCAGTTTATCTTAGACAGTAAGTAGTTGGTAATATCCTATTTATTTTCAAAGGGAGTGACTGTGTACGTGGCCAAGTAAAGCCAAACCCGGAAGGTGGGAAGTATGTTTAAAGTGTATGCTGACAGAAACCAAGCAGATATGATTATAGTTGTAATGTTAATGGGTTTGGGGAGGTTGTTTGTACAAAGAGGCAGTGTACACATCACTGCTTAACAACACAGGTATATTATAGTCCGTGGCATGCAGTAAACGTACCGGAGCGGTGCAGTCCTTTCTGCTCTGTCATAGGCCTGGAGGACAGGATCAATCCATCAATGATGTCACAGAAATGAATAAATGTGTCATATTTATCAGATGTTTGTATAAATCAGAATTATTTTCTTACCGCCTGTAGATAGTTTTTATCACTGTAGAAAAATAAAAATCAATTAAAAATTATTTCTGTGTCTCAGTAACTGTGGCTGATTTAAATAAAGCCTGACAAACACTAAATTAATGATTAAAGACCACTTAAAAGCAGTTGACACCTTTTTTCTGTCCTGTGTTGACATATTTTTATACTTTTTAATTAGATAATTTGCATATTTGTAAGCCAGTAGTCTTTAGTTACCCATTACCCATAAATAGTTACCCATTTAGTTAGCCATTAATCATGATTTGCTATGTGTCAGTCGTTTGATGTGGTATTAGCCGGAGGAACATTTTCATTTTCATTTCAGATCTTTATGTCCTGTTTACACCTGGTATTTAGATGTGTTTTCGTCAATTGGATCAGAAGAAAACGAGGGAGACACATTCCTGTTTACACCTGGTGTTTTAATCCGTCTCTTTTGTCCACTTTCAACCACTTCCGTCCTGATTTCTTCGAGGGGAGGGTCTATGGGTGGGTAAATGTGATCTTTCGATCTAATGGACAAAATAAGCTCGCACAATTTAAATATGAACACAACCGGAGATGGCGGAAAACATACGGAGAGCATCAGCTTTCGTTTCTACTGACAGCCACAAGACCACGCCGAACACTGTGAGTGTGTGTTAGAAATTAGGAATGGTGAGAGAACATTGTGTTTGGTACATTTTTCATCTTCAAACCAAATTTGGGTCTTCAGCTGACAAAGTTTAAATCCCCTCTGGCTAGTGCTCTTCCCATAATGTTTATGTGTTAGGTCAGTAGGCGGAGAGTAGGCAGTCTCTTGTGGCTGTTCAAACACATTCGACCACATGAGCGTTTACACTATGAAAGCAATCCAGTCTAATGTGTTTTTTCGACTTCCTTTGGAAGTGGTCGAAAGTGGACAAGCTCAAAATGTTTTAGACCCCTGATCTGATATTTAGCATGATCAGATCAACCAAAACAAATCTTAAAGGGATAGTTCACCCAAAAATGAATATTTTGTAATTACTTACTCACCCTCAAGTGGCTCCAAAAGTTTTTTTCTTCAGCTGAACACAAAAGAATGTGGGTAACCAGACAGTTGATGCACACATTGCATTCCATAGTAGGAAAAAAAAAAACTATTGAAGTCAATGGGTGCCATAAACTGTCTGGTTACCAATATTCCTTAAAATATCTTCTTTTGCGTTCAACAGAAGAAAGAAACTCATACAGGTGTAAAACAACACAAGGGTGAGTAAATGATGACAATATTTTTGGGTGAACTATTCCTTTAATACCAGATGTAAACAGGGCCTTTGATTGGACAAAAATCTGTGTAGTACAGGGTGAGTAATCAATATTTTTTATCTGCATTCTCATAAGATAATGACTGTTTTTTCTACACGTATATATTTCTGCCAAAAGTGAATTTTGACAACATTTAGGAGTGCAGTAGCATATAAATGGCAAACACACATGGACTAAAAGCTACAAATCTTAAATTTCTTGGGGACAAATATTAACCATCAGTAGGGCTGGAACAATACATCTAGACATAATGATTCTGGATCGATTCTGATATTTTCTCTCTCGAGTCGATTCTGAGCAGCAGATGGCGCTCTAGGCTAGTTTTTAACCGCATACTCAAATGCTCACGAAGAAGAGCACTGGGCAGCGATTGTGTGTTCGGATGAGTCATGTAAGTGGTTAAATATACTTGCACTCATAATGCTTTTTTGATGGAAGATTAATGTAAACACAACACACTGCGAACACACTCGTAATTCGCTTCAACCTTTTCGAACTTTATGACTGATTATTTTAGGTTTAAGTGGTGTGTGTAAAGGAAGTGGAAGCAAACAGAGTACGGGTGTTTCTAAAGCACGTAGTGCCATCTGCTGTTAAAAACTAAGCTCAGAATCGATTCGAGAGAGAATCGCGATACATCAGAATTGCTCCAGATTCTTTGTATCGCAAATCGAGAATCGATGTATTGTCCCAGCCCTAGAGTGATTTAATGAATAATTCACTTTGTTCAAATGACACGTTATTAAGGTGATACCTGAATATCATTAAAAAGCAGAATAATCTCATACTTCTTTTTGGATGGCAGCTCTTCCTTAGGAGCACAAACATCATACACACTATGATGATGGCTGAGAAGACTGTAATAAAAGTCAATGGAGACAGCGCACTCCCTTCCTGGATGTATTTTGCTTTTCCTGGAAACAAATCAATATATCAGCGTTATATTTTATCTTTTGAAATAAATAATTTCTAGTGTATGATCTTCATCTTTAAACAACCAGGAACTTGCATTGCATGTTTTCTTTTTTTTTTTTTTTTATACAATATCCACACTGAAACAAATTTCACGGCCTGTAACGATGTAAACAATAAGAACAGGTGCTGGCCCCTATTTACTTTCCAGTGAAACAGCAGGACTTAATCACAGGTGAGACAGATTTACTTAGCAACTGGAGAAAAAAAGATAGCTTGCCACGACCATGCAGTGTGACAATGGATGGAACAAAGGAACAACAAACAGGACTGATTAACTGAAAACACCAAAGCCAGTGGCAATTTTCGTAATGTATTTCATAAGTTCAATAATGTCTGTCTACTTTGGTTTGATCAGGTCAGAAGAATTTAAAAAAAAAAATTCGAAGGTTAATTTTGAAATTACTGTCATTATTTTTACATGTTCATCAATAGGAGTTTTTGGGACTCCAACACAAACACAGTAGAGACAGATCAACAGAACATGAACTAATGTACAGATCCAAAACGGTAGGTGAAAGTAAGCGTACCTGTGCCGAGACTGGCCACCACCAGTGTGAACCTGGTCTCGTCCTGCTTCTTCGTCACATTGTTGAATGCTCTACACAAGAACTCTTTACCCTGGGGTAACTCATACGGCTTCACTTCAAACCGTGGTCCAGTCATGAGAACCTCTGTGCTGTTCTTTGTTTTAGAGATCCAGACGCAGGTGTTGGGAGGGTTCGAGTCCGCAATACACTCAAAAAAGACCAGTTCACCTGGGTTCACTGTGAACACGCCTCCAATTTTCAGACCTTGATCAGAATTTACTGCCAGGTTATAAGGCCCGTCTGAAAAATTTGGTAAAGTTGCGAAGAACATTATTAGTGGTTTGTTTTCCAACATTCTTTTTTTTTTTTTTTCATTTATACCTAACTTCATTGCAATTTTCTATTACTTTGCTTTGGTTCTACTAAACTAAAGTCTTAGTTCTTCTATTAACTCTTTCCCTACCACCGTTGTTTTTTTTGTTTTGTTTTTAAGGTTGCGAGCCACCACCAGCATTTTTGATCATTTTCACAAAAATTGCATGGCCCCCAGAATATTTTATTGTTTGAATATCTGAACATGCAATATATCAAAAGAAAGAACAGAGCCTCTACTTTTAAACCTCTGGTGCTGTTCGAATGTCGGTCAAAAATTACCGATTTAAAAAAAAAATTATTATTATTTCAATGAAATGATTGTACTACGTTTTAGTTGTTACATTTATAATGTTTTTTATTTAATATTTGGTATTTTTAGGACATTTTATGGTACTGAAATATATTTATGCAGTAGTTATAATCCATTTATTCACTTTTTAAGCCTGTACCTGAAAATGAAATTTCCAACATAAACCGTCATAAATCTTGAATGCTTTGGAGCACAGACTTAAATTTGGGATGACACTTGGCAGATTATTGCTGAAGTGAAAAAAAAGTTATAAAATTTTACATTTATTGTTATGAAAAATGCACAATTTCAATTTTTACTTGAAATATATATTTTCCAAAACATGTTTTACTCTGTTTTATGCTTTACGCTTTTAAACTATAAGAAAATCAAAGCAAATAAATGAAATAAATCTAAACAAGCTGTGCTTCAAATCTGAGGTTGATATCTCAAAAAATGAGCTTTCAGTAAGAATTTGTTTGGGTGCAGTACCAAATGTTTCCACTAGATGAAATTCCTCTTCCATTCATTTCCAATGCGGTCATTTTTAACTGTGAACAATACAAGTGTGACTATTTTTTTCAGGACCATTTAACTTTTTTGAACCATGTCCATGATTTGTGTGTGTGTGTGTGTGTGTGTGTTTACACAGCAAGTGTCAAAACCTTTACCAAGTTTTATGCCATTCCGAAGAAGTAAAAAATTCTAAAAAAAAAAAAAAAAAAAAAAAAAAAAAATGTTTTGGTCAAAAATGACCCAACACCACCAGAAGGTTAAACAAAAACAGAAATCATGTTGTTGTTTTTTTCAAAGACTACAACGTACATACGCAATGCTTATATCGCTTGTTTCTCCTTTTTTGCCTGTGTTTTGATCTGGAGATTCTGTACTCTTTCAGAAGATGCATAATAGCGCACCCTACTGTATAACAATGAAAACACAGACAATCAGAGAATTCTGTCAATGGCGGGGAAAGAGTTAATTACTATAACTAATTTTATTTCTTTATTCTGTAAGTGATATTTTACAGCAACAGGAAGGTTAAGGAGAAATGCTGAGTAATTTATCAGCTAATCATGTGGTTTCAAAATGGCAGCCCCCATGAGGGGACCCTCTCGATGTAAAAAAAATCAGCTTTTATTAAGCTACTGAAATGAATTAAGTCTTCATCTTATGTGAGTGTATGTGACTTTTAAACATATTTTTCAAAAAATACTATTGATTTCATTAAAGGTAAAAAAAAATTTAAGAAGGAAAAATTACGCTTTGCACCCTTAATAGCTTGACCCACTTTCATCTACCTTTGCTTTAATATAAATGACGTGTCAGGACAGATCGTGTTTAACGTCTGAGTTACAATGCAAACAGCAGTTAATTCTCAGGCTGCAGGAGGAACCTGCCGGACAGTATGCAATAACGATGCAATGATTTACACACGGGATGATAACAGATGATAAATGAGCTTGAAGTCAGAGAAGAATGACAGATACTCACAGAACACACTGA
Source organism: Elopichthys bambusa (assembly GCA_037101425.1). Taxonomy (NCBI): domain Eukaryota; kingdom Metazoa; phylum Chordata; class Actinopteri; order Cypriniformes; family Xenocyprididae; genus Elopichthys; species Elopichthys bambusa. Next base: position 4,412,375 of record CM074448.1, read on the forward strand.
GATCAGCCTGTTTGCTTTGGGTTTTGCTAATGTAGTTTTGGGCCTCACAAATGTATTGACCGATGTCTTCTTTCTTGACAGGGTTTATAAAAAGCGTTCTATGATCTTGTGAGAATGTATGCCGGTCACTTGGACCAACCAACATGTTGTTCTTTAGCCATTTGAGCTGAACATTTGTCCCATGTTCAACAGAGCAAGTCAGAGTCACATTGTCCCTGTCTTCCACGATTTCTGAGTCTGGGGTCTTACTAATTATGGGGATGGACACAGGCACTGGAAGCAGAAAAGACATCAAATTGAGTGCTTACAACAAAAGAGATTCTCTGAAATACATGTATATGGCAGCCCGTTTCCATCTCAGAGAAAAAATAAAATAAAACATTAATTGTATGTTTTAGTTTATCTAATAAATATGACTTAAGTCATCATTTTTCTTTTTAATATCATAATTTAGATTTAGTGTCATAATTCCGACTTTAAGTCAATTTTAAGTATCTAATAATTATGACTTTTCAAGTCATAACTCCAACGTTTTAAGTCATGATATCGATTTAGTGTCAATTTTGACTTTTTAAGTCATAATTTTGATTTAGTATGCCATAATTTCTACTTTTTAAGTGAATTTTGACTTAATATATCATAATTCCGACGTTTTAAGTCAGGATTTCGATTTAGTGTCAGTTTTGACTTTTTGTCATAATATTGATTTAAGTCATAATTTTGATTTAGTATGCCATAATTTCTACTTTTTAAGTCCTAATTCTGACTTTTTTAGTCATAATTTCAATTTAGTATGGCATAATTTCGACTTTTTTAAGTCATACTTCAAAATTTTTAAGTCATAATACAGACTTTTAAAGTCATAATTTTAATTGTGTCAGTTTTGACATTTTAAATCATAATATTAAGTCATAAGTCATAATTGTCTTTTTAAGACAATTTACAATTTAGTGTTATATTTTCTACTTCTAATTAATTTGTCATAATTTAGACTTTTTAAGTCATCATTTTTTTTTATTTAGTATGTCATCATTTTTAAAGTCATAAGTTCAACTTTTCTTCTCATAATTATGACCATGTCATAACTTCGACTTTTTATGCCATAATTATGACTTACCAGAGCACTTTTTTTTTTTTTTAATTATGTGGCAGAAATGGGCTTCCATAGGAAGCAGACTTGTATTTGTATATGAGAACCCCAAAAACACTCAAACGCTCTTACCGCTGACTGTGATCATCACTGTTTTGGTGACATTCACTATACTGGAGGTTCCCGGGAAGATGATGTTGAACTGCAGCTCGTATTCCCCCTGTGTGTCCTCTTCCAGATGCTTAAAATATAGTGAGCCATTAGGCAAAATAAGCTCCGGATTGTTCTTTAGGCGCAGATTTGGGATGGCTTTGGTCTCGGTGAAAGTGACCAAATGAGTGTAAACAGGCTTAGTTTTACACCAGGTACCCTGGAACGTTACATGCTGAACATCAAAACGAGTCTCTACTCTGAGGAGCATAGAGTCGCCCATTTTCCCATGCTGTGTGGACTGCAGCGAAATGTATTCAGAGTCTGTTCCTGTCCAAAAGAGAGTGTAAAATGCTGTTTAATGTTTAAAAAATATTTAAAATAGGTAAAATGTTCACATATAAACAGATTTATGTAATGTCCTTAGAGCTGTTCAGTCAAGTTGTCACTGAATCCACTTAAATGTGTTTTCAGAAAAGCAGTGTTAAGGTCAATGGACTTCGAGACATTCATATTTTGTTCTACAGCATAAATGAAACCGTCATAGCTAAAATGTAAAGTTTAAATGTATGTTCACATGCTTTTATGTAGCAACTTAACATCTTGCATTTCTCTTCTAGGTTTTAGGACTAAAAACTAAACAGCTCTATTGTCTCTTGTGATGAACTTGAAAAAGAAAATCAGATATTTTGTTTAAGTGGTACCATTTTTGTGAGTAAAAAGGAAGATTTTAACAAAAATAAATCACACCCCTTGTGGAAAAAATATACACTTTAGCATTCTTCTAAAAGAGTACTTAAAATAATATACTTTAAAAGAATATTCTTAAAGGATTAGTTCACTTCAGAATTAAAATTTCCTCATAATTTACTCACCCCATGCCATCCAAATGTTTATGTCTTTCTTTCTTCAGTTGAAAAGAAATGAAGGTTTTTGAGGAAAACATTCCAGGATTTTTCTCCATATAGTGGACTTCAACAGGTTGAAGGTCCAAATTGCAGTTTCAATGCAGCTTGATCGGCTATTTTCTAAAAAAATAAATAAAAATGATATACTTTTTAACCACAAATGCTCGTCTTGCACTAGCTTTGCGATGCGCCACGCATTACATAATCACGTTGGAAAGGCCTTTACAAAAAAAGTAAAACAACGATGTTGGACGATTTTTAAGTTGGAGGAGAAAAGGAGTTGAAGTTTTTCGCCCCACCACGGTACTTCTGCCTACGTCATGCGTGACCTTTCCAACATGATTATGTAATGCGTGGCACATCACAGAGCAGTATAAACGAGAATTTGTAGTTAAAAAGTATATAATTTTTTTTTAAATTTAGATTGTTTCACTAGATAAGACCCTTATTCCTCATCTGGGATCGTGTAGAGCCCTTTGAAGCTGCACTGAAACTGCAATTTGGACCTTCAACCCGTTGGTAGCAGTCCACTATATAGAGAAAAATCCTGAAATGTTTTCCTCAAAAACCTCTTGGATGACATGGGGCTGAGTAAATTATCAGGAAATTTTAATTCAGAAGTGAACTGACCCGTTACGTGCAAACTGAATGGACACTTCTTTGCATGCATTAAATTAAATTGTATTGTAAGTAGAACTTAAGTACATCGTTAAATGTCATTTTGAAGGTATTGTCTTTGTAATAAAAGCAAAGCAAAAGATTATTAAAACAATGATTTAAAATGTACTTTAAAGTAAAACTTTTTATTTTGCTTAAGTGTGTTAAGAAACACAGTTGTGAAAGTGTACACTTAAATGACATTTTATTTTGTTACTATTATATTATCTGAAAAGTTTTTTATTAGCACAGGTTTTTAAAAATATAGCCTACTTTTATTATTTGAAGTACACTACAAATGTGCATTCAAAATAATTAAGCACACTACTTTTTCCACAAGGAACTACACACACAGAACTTTCCACAAAGCAGAAAAGACCATCTATATGTACAACATACACCATCTTAGCCCTCAAATACTCAATATTAAACTTTCGGTCACTCGGGCAGAGCGGTACAGCATAAAAACCGGCAATGTTTCTCATTAACAGTAACACTGCTAAATAAAACATAAATCGAAATCCATTGCTAATCTGAGCAGTTTTCCTCCTTTGGTTCACTTGGAAATTTGCAGAACGTACCCTCACATAATCTGCAATTCCAGCATTACACTGGATTTTCCCATCATTAATTAGTTCATACACACAGATCTACACTTTAATCCTCACTGCCTTTGCCCTCGCCGCTCGATCCTATACCTGCACGAGTAAATATTGACCAGCTTCTCAGAATGATAGTGATCAAACATCAAGTCCTCTCTAATTTGTCTGAACTGGTCCGTGAGCAAACACTCAGGTAGTGAGGAAGAGCGTTATGCGTTATGGGTTATGTGTTACAAGAAGTCACAGAGATCTCCGTATCACTGATTGCAAAAGTAATGCTCTGATAATGCTGTAAAGATAACGTACTGCACTCTACTGAACTCTAAACTGACCCCTCATTTACTTAAGGATAAGATTTCTTTTGCATGGACATAGTGATTGTAGGTTTCAGAGGCCCTGCTTTAACTGACAGCTGTTAATCTGCATTTCGTTGCTAGGCAAGGCCGTGTGGCAGCAGGCAGGTAGGCAGCAAGCAGGTAAACGGTCTCATACACCTCCCTCTCTATCATTTTCAGGCCCCTTAACTACCCGGACACAGCCATCTCCACCCCCTACTCGCTTTATCGGCCTGCTGACAGCCAGTGTTGTGCATTACAATAGATGACTGCGTGGCTCGTGTTGTGCGTTAAATAATAAATAAAGACACCCCTATTGCACGCACAAAAAACAGAGGGCAGGTTCAGTGGAAGTGAAAAGTGTGCATGCGTTTACGCCACACTAATTGCTAATAAGTGTGCTTGGCCTGTTTTGGTTTTATTGTCTCCAAACAAGGTGAGGATTATTGTGGGGATAGCAACAGCACATCTAGACCACCACCACAACAATAGGCATTAGGTATTGAGCTATTCACACCAACAAGCAAACGACCAACGTCCTAAAACACAAACAAACACTGGACTATTCACACCCCATGATCGTCCAGTACAGACATTACCAAAATGCACATACAAATGTGTGGACTGGAAAAAGAACAAAAGCCTGACTGTGAGTAATTCACTAAGCCTTGAATGTTTGTGTTTGTCATGTGACACAAAAAGCAAAATGTAGGAAGCATCTGAATTTGAGTCACACACACACACACACACACACACACACACATATATATATATATATATGTGTGTGTGTGTGTGTGTGTGTGACTCAAATTCTTGTGGCAGATGCTTCCTACATTTGCATATATATATATATATATAAAACATATTTGAATCTTTATTTACTATATTTAAAATAGCATATAAAAATAAATATACAATCTGTAAAAATATTTTATTTGATTTGTGTATTTATATATATGTGAATTTGTAATTTATTTTTGTTTTAATAAAACAAATTTAATAAAATCACTTAATTATTCACAATATTTTTTTTTACGGATTGTATATGTACTAATTTATATACTATTTTAAATAAAGTAAATAAAGATACAAATATTTCATATATATATATATATATGTGTGTGTGTGTGAATTTGTCTTTGTAATTTATTTAATTTTTATTAAAAATTAAAACAAAAATTATTTACTATATTTAAAGTAGTATATAAAAATAGTAAATATACAATCTGTAAAAATATATTGTGAATAATTAATTTATTTGATTTAATTTTTAATAAAAAAGACAAATTTACACACACACACATATATATATAAAACATCAATATATATAATATTTGTATCTTTATTTACTTTATTTAAAATAGTATATAAAACAGTACATATATAATATGTATAAAATATATTATGAATAATTAAGTGATTTTTTTTAAATAAATTAAATTACAAATTCACACACAAACACATACACACACACACACACATATAAATATATATGAGAGAGAGAGAGAGAGAGAGAGAGAGAGAGAGAGAGAGTGTGTATGATTGAAAACTATGATAAGACAACAGTAACACATGGCACAGATATTAAAATTATGATAGGACAATATGTGTTTACGTTATGTTAAAATGTTCAAAAATTAATTCTGCACACAATAAAAAAAAACTACATTCCCACATTTAAAAACATTAAAGTAAAATGTTTTTGTATGAAATCACAGATTTGTTTATATAAAAAAATCTAAATAAAATTCATTTAGCTATTAAAAACATATCTTAGAATATATAATTGTTTTACTTTTGTCCTATAAACTGAAATGGAATTGTGAATTTCAATATAACACAACATAAGGACGTATACTGACAGTCACAGTGGGAATATATTCCATCGAAACTTTCAAAAAGGAAGTGAAAATTTCCAAATGTAGGATGTAATCACCAAACTATATAAGAATTACAGAATTAAAATCAAACCACATGCAGTTTTAGTCTTTTAGATTCTGCACCACATCGTTAATGTGCAGAGAAGGATGTTTTTGTTGAAAGTAAACAGTCATCAGCATAATAAAAAATAGTAATAATAAAAGGTATCCATCCGTCTTCTTCTTTGAGTATATGACAACTTTGAATGACATTGCAATTAAATTAATAAACATTTATTTCACTGTGAATTTTACTGTAAATTTACCTTAAAAATGTTTACTGAAAGTTTTGGTTTGTAACATCACTGCTGCCATAGTCATTCAAAAAGCAATAAAAAACATCTTACCAGCAACGATGAGAAATAAGACACACATCAGCAGAACCATGGTGACTCGGACACATTCCATTTCTGCTATATAATCTCCAGAAGCTGTGTGACAAGAAAAGGGAACTGGTGACAGTATTTGCCAGGGAAATGAGAGCACCTAGTCAGAGCCCCGCCCATGTGCCATTTGGACATACATACACCTGGCTGAGCTTCCAAAACACTGCTGTCACCCTGAGGGCCAGAGACAGTCTCACCGATACACATTCACTGTATAAGCTATACACAGCTTAAACACAGTGTCAGATCACAGAGGGGGACTTCTCTTGAACAGTTGCGGTACACACACAGAAACCAGCGCAGACTGACATTCAAGTACAAGACGGACACAGGGACATCCAGTGAAGGGACATGCAAAGTTTCGTCTGAAACCAAGCATTACTCATAACACAATGAGAACCATCACACACAAACTCAGAGATAAATAGCCAGAAGTGACCTAACGTCCACAGCAACGATTAAAATAGCACTTCTCAAGGTCTCAAAGAGCTACCGAAGAAAAAGGTTAATAAATCATGTTCATAAACCTCAAATTAAGACTAATGTATCACTGAATACTTTTGAGCAGTTGAGAAATTAATTTCAGAGATCTCCCCTTCCATGTCAAATCGATCCTTTAAACTAATTTACATTCATTCTTCTTTATTTTCTGAATAAGACTTGCTCTATTAATGATTCAATTTCTATTCATCAAAGAATCCCGAGTCAAAGTTTCCACAAAACACTGATAATAATGAGAAATTTCTTCAGTTTCTTGAGCAGCAAATCAGCATATTTGAATGATTTCCGAAGGATCATGTGACACTGAAGACTGGAGTAATGATGCTGAAAATTCAGCTTTGATCAAAGGAATTAATTATAATTTAAAACATATTAAAATAGAAAACAGTTCTTTTTAATGATCATAATATTTCACAATATTACTGTTTTTACTGTATTTTTTAATTTAAAAAAAAAAATGCAGCCTTGGTGAGCATGAGACTTCTTTATAAAAAAAAAAAAAAAAAAAAATTGAAAAATTAAATTGAAATCTTACTAAGCCCAATTTGACAGTTCAGTTAATGACCAATTCAAACCGGTACGTTTGTGAGTGTTTTCAAACAATTTATTAAAAGATCTGGCTCATAAGAGTCATTTGTGCCATTTTTGGCAGTACAAACACTCACATTTAACACAGACTGCGAACTCACATTCACAACCTGGGGAAAATATGATTTGTTTTGTTGTGCCGCTGAAGATCGGTGCAGGAAACACTGGTGCATTCTGACACCACAGAAAGAAACCAAATATCAGTTTATATGGAAAAACAGAAACAAGAATTTTCTAAAAATATTTAATGCAAATCGACTGCCTTTACATCTCGTAAACCAGCATTTCTAACCCACATCAGCACAAACATACTGTACACAGGGCCGGCGGTGATGTAAATGACCTTTATTTGGACTGAGAATCATCTGCTTTAAAAAACAAACACAAAGCTAGCATAATGAACCCCAAACCCCTTTCAAGTGCCCCACCACATGATCCTCTCATCCAAGTCGGCAACACAGCCGCACGGTGCTAAGAAGCACCCGCATTTAAGAGTCACTTGGACAGATATCTAATGGGTTTTTTTTCCCCCACAGCCTGGCCAGAGCTCCATCTCCATTCCCACTCACAATTCCAGCCGCCCGTCACACAGGACGCCACACTAGCCCTTCAGTCCAACTCGGAGCCAGAAGTCTTCCTCTTTTTCTTTTTGCTGTGTTTCTTATGCTTCTTCTTTTTCTTTTTCTTCTTGGACTTATCCTGTAAATATGAAGACAACAAGTATGTCATTATTAAAGTGCCCTATTGTGCTTTTTCGAATAATATTTCCTTTCATGCAGTGTGTAATATAGCGGTTTGTGATTGCAAAAGGTCTGCAAAGTTTTGAAGATCAAAGTGCATGACAAAAAGTTATTGCCTCCTAAAAGAAAGAATTGATTCTGAACTGCTGAAACAAGTCGTCAGCAATTCCAGTTTCACTTCCTGTTACATACCTGCATAACAACGTAAGAAATTTGCATAATACCAGTTTATGGTCTTCATTGGCTGCCTGCGAACAACATCTACTTTGAAAAGGATGAGGATTCGGGCTGGAATTGATACAGTAAAACTGGCGCCATTGTTACTGTTCATATCACTGTGTATTAAGCACTAAGGAAGCCTCCAGAGCTGAAATTCAGATATGGTAATGGGCACTTTGTTTGCGACATGCACTGTAAGCGGTCGATTATACTGAACATACACTGTGTGTGTACGTTGGGCGGCCATTTTTGCTGCGGCACCCGGGGAGTGATTGTGGGTTAGGTGCCTTGCTCAAGGGCACGTCAGTTGTGGCTAATGAAATGGAATGGAAGAGAGCACTGTTCATTCACTTCTGTCCTGCTGGTACTGAGACTTGAACCAGCAACCTTCAGGATACAAGTACGACCCTCTAACCATTAGGCCACAACTGCCCAATGAGATGAATCTTAATGAGACTATGTCTTTGAATTAACCTTTTTTTAGAATCTTTTGAGAAATGAGGTGATGCTCACTGTACAGTATCTCACAGAAGCGAGTACACCCCTCACATTTTTGTAAATATTTTATTATATGACAACACTGAAGAAATGACACTTTGCTACAATGTAAAGTAGTGAGTGTACAGCTTGTATAACAGTGTAAATTTGCTGTCCCCTCAAAATAACTCAACACACAGCCATTAATGTCTAAACCGCTGGCCACAAAAGTAAGTACACCCCTAAGTAAAAATGTACAAATTGGGCAAAATTAGCCATTTTCTCTCCCCGGTGTCATGTGACTCGTTAGTGTTACAAGGTCTCAGGTGTGAATGGGGAGCAGGCGTGTTAAATTTAGTGTTATCGCTCTCACTCTCTCATACTGAGAAGATGGAGGAGCGCAAGTTCTCTAACATCCACCAGGTCCGTGATGTCATCATGGAGGAGTGGAAGAGGACTCCAGTGGCAACCTGTGAAGCTCTGGTGAACTCCATGCCCAAGAGGGTTAAGGCAGTGCTGGAAAATAATGGTGGCCACACAAAATATTGACACTTTGGGCCCAATTTGGACATTTTCACTTAGGGGTGTACTCACTTTTGTGGCCAGCGGTTTAGACATTAATGGCTGTGTGTTGAGTTATTTTGAGGGGACAGCACATTTACACTGTTATACAAGCTGTACACTCACTACTTTACATTGTAGCAAAGTGTAATTTCTTCAGTGTTGTCACATGAAAAGATATAAAATATTTACAAAAATGTGAGGGGTGTACTCACTTCTGTGAGATACTGTATATTATGAGAAAATGTAATTGTTTTTTGACCTTGGATGCATGTAAACTTATTGTAGGAGACCTCTAAAATTAAATTACTTTTAAAATAGCATAATAGGGGTTATGTTTAAGTTCTGTTTTGCGAATCCACTATTTCTAACTTTTCTGTGAGTGATGCGGGTAGCATGTTCAGTCATTTCCGCCCTCATAAGGGCAAAAACAAGCCAAAGTCATGAATAAGCTGCTTTACACTGAAGACTTACTGTAATTTTTTCCTTCTCTTCACTACTGTGTTTCTTTTTTTTGGGCTCACCCTAAAAAACAAAAACATTCACAGATGAGTTTTGCATGTCACATGGTATTTGCTGTGCTAAAACAGTTTAATGACACGTATTAAGGTCACAGAGGGTTTAAATACACTCTTACATCTCTATCTACATCAGACTCGTCTGAAGACTCGGATTGACTCCTTTCAGCTTTCCTCTTCCTTCGACCATCCTTTTCATCCTTTCAAATGAAAAAAAAAAAATGTTTATGATACAATACAAAACAATACAAATGTTTTGGGTCTGTATGATTTTTAAAAAAAATTATTTGATCAAAAATACAGTAAGAACAGAAATATTACAATTTAAAATAACTGTTTTCTATTTGAATATATTTTAAAATGTCATTTATTCCTGTGATGCAAAGCCGAATTTTCAGCATCATTAAGTCAGTCTTCAGTGTCACATGATCCTTCAGAAATCATTCTAATCTATTATGCTGGATATGGTACTATGAACTGTTGTTAAACTGGAAATAAAAACCTCAAAAACTATTTTTGTTTGAAATTAAATGAAGGTGATTGAATGTTTTTTTGTTTTTTTTCTTTAATGTCTTTAAATGAGTATAGTACCTTGTCTTTCTCTCCATCCATTTTCTTCCTTTTTTTCTTGTATGACTCCTAGAGATAAAAAAAAACAAAAAACAACAGGACTCAGTCTCACAAGTCCTGACAAATCTCTTCTGTATCACCAGCGATTTAGCTTTTATGTTAATTCAGCAGTGGAAATGAATATTCATGAAGACAATTCAACAACAATTTCTAGAAGAGTGGCCAATCTAGAATAATGTGTTATTCATTGTGGATAATTAAGGCCCCAATATACTCAAGGTGAAGTTCTTTTTCGTTCTTCGCTTAGGGGTAAAAAGAAGTTTGCAATAACTTTGCAGCAGTATTCTGTTAGCAAACATCCTGGCACGAGTCACATCATGTTTAATTATACCCCTTTATTCAATAGATTGCTTTAAATCAAGCAACTTTACAGTATTAAACAAAAAAAAAAAAAAAAAACAGTGCCAGTGTTGCTTTCTATTAGAATTACAACTTCATTTTCTACTATAAAGCAGCTCTCCAGTATGTTCATGTTTTTGCCTGTGGACGTCTGACCTTAATGGACTGAACAGAAGAAATGAACCAGAGAAAATTTCCACGTCAAAGAAGGCGGGGCCTTAGAGCCACACCTACCTATTACGTAATCGCCATGGACCAATAGTAGTTCGAAGGTGTTTACCAACTTTTCTGGAACGTTCGCTTTGGCACCTGTGTTCAAAATGAACCTACCAGTTCGTTCTTCGATTTTGCTTGAAGTATATTGGGGCCTTTACAGTTAGTCCAAATAATTCCATAACTGACATTAATCCTTTTAAACTGTTTTTCCTTGTAGATATAAAGCAACAATACCCTGCTATCAGTCTCAGACTCCGTGTCAGAGTCATCAGACGTTCTCCGGGCAGAGGATTTTTTTCTCTTTTTCTTCTTTTTCAAATTTTTCTTCTCATCCTGAAAAGGCAGTAAACAAGAGAATATTTAGCGATAATGCATTTTAACAATGCTTGCAAATAAATGAGCATATAAATAGCAAGACTTACATCAACTTCAGAGTCTGAGGGGGAACTGGAGGAGGAATCAGAACTCGATGAGGAGGAGGAGGAAGATGAGGAATGCTTGACCAAACACAACAGAAGCAGAATTTGTTAGATTTTAAGTCACTTAAAACTGACCCTGTGACCAGTGGATAACAGGCCAGGTTGATCCTGAATACTCTACAAAAGCAAATCCCTTTTCCAGTATGGAACATTATTTGAAACTAGTGATGGGAGAAATGAAGCTTTTCAAAGCTTCAAATTAATTGAACCAATTGCTTTGCAAAATGAAGCATTCGAAACACCACACGCCGGTGACTCCTGCTGGTCAGAACAGTGTAAATTCAACAAAAACCCAGGCCAAACATGCATAAAAACAGCTTTAGAAATGTTTTATTGAAAGTATAATCTTTCAGATGCAATTAACTAATCATCTAATACCATTAAATATTAAGTGTCTTTATAATATTTATTCTTTTCAGGGCTTTTTTGGCTTGATCTATGGATGGGTCGGCTAAACAGACTATTAACTACTATTATTCATTTTAATTATACAAATACCCCATCACTTATCGGAGACCAGGTTATAGACACTTTGACATTTAATACTAAGGTAACAGACAGACACTTATTCAATGATTCGCCGCCCCAGTGGTGAACCATTGAAATTTCTAAACGTTTCGAAACAGTTAGGACAGAACAAAGCCTCGTTGACTGAAATCACGTGACTTTGGCGGTTTGAAACACGCTCTGAACCACTGCTTCGAAACAAAATATTCGTAAGGGTTTCGAAGCTTTAAAAGCACCCATCACTATTTGAAACCAATATTCCACTTTTCCATAATCAATTAATTACTGGTTTACAGTTGCTCAAGATATGAACATGGAGAGCTCTCCTCACCCTACTGGACTTTTTCTTCTCCTTCTTCTTTTTCTGGAAAACACAAAAATAAATATCAGATAACCGTAAGCAAGCTTTTTAAAATATAACAAACCTTGAGCCTCATTTATAAAGACGTGCATAGAACAATCCTAAAAGTGATTGTACGACACTTTGTTTTTGACACAAATGCTCCTCTGAATGATTTATATAACGTCTGTATGCACAAAAACGCAAATGCATCCCTTTTTAAAAATAAATAAATAAATAAATCACACTTCATCTTAAATTCAAGCACAATGTGAACAAGTATATCAACTCAAACGTTAATATAATTAATGAATTAATTTCAGTGACATCATTATCACAAAGCAGTTAAAATGTTGCTCATTTGCACATATAATAAGAATTTATCTTTAGATTATCATAACCGACTTTGAAAACTTCAGAACATTTTCTTCTCAGTTTTTGCCTTCATAAATCATGATTTGTTTCTCACTTTTGATGTAGGATGAAATGCATTGAAATTGGGATCAAATCTGACTGTACTTGCGTTTTACAAATGAGGCCCCAGATCACTACACCAACTCTTACCTCCTTCTTTTCCCTCTCCTTGTCTTTTTCTTTCTTTTCACCTCCACCAAGTACCTTCTCCCTGTTTTTCTCCAGTTCCTTCTTCCATCGCTGAGAAAAAAAGAGTGCATATGATCCAAACAGTAGATCTAGGTCTATTGGAAATCCACTGACTTCTGAAACGCAGAAACAAATCATCTCTACCTCGTTCATTCTGTCCTCAAAATCAGCCAGGGCTCTGGAGCCTTTTTTCTTCTTCTCCAGCTGTTCTTTTACCTCCTCCCTGATATACAGAACAAACAGACATACGCATAAAGAAATATGACATCAAAATCACATATATCCACAATGGATTCATCAGTTATGATCATAATCATGCCTCCATCCGTACCATGATGGCCGTGGTCTGCTGAGATAATCCTGAATGGTGGTTCCGGTGTTGGGTGCAGGTCCTCTGGCTCTGGCAGCAGCTATTGGATTCAAGTACGCCTGAAACACAATCATATTTCAACATTCATAATCCAGCCAGCACACACTTGAAAAATCACAAAACAGAGGAATGATAAACACCCTTCAGCATCCAGCTTTTAAAATAACTGCATACTACATATTATCATCATTTCACTTTTGATCAGTTTAAACTACGAATGCATTACTTTTCACATGCTCAACAGAAATACAAAAGCAAACAGTCTGTATAACGGGACATTTAAGTTGAATTTGTGCTAGCTGAGTTAGCATGTCTGAGCCAGATAGCCACATACATTAGCCATACTAGCATACTATCTAAGCAATAGCTACATTTTACAAGCTGTGTCAGACTGCAAACATAAACACAATGTATAATAACATCTGTCTTGAGCTGGCTTATTCATTCATTCTGTGAGTGGACGAGGCTAATCTGTTTGGCTAAGTGTTTTGACGCGTTAGCATTGCGGTTTAAAGGCCTCTTGATTATTTTCCTTGAAATATTAGAAAGTTGCGAGTCCGTAAACTATCTTTACTTACCACTCTGTTATCTCGCTTTCCCATTTCTGCAGATTTTGCCTAAAACCTAGAGGCCAAAATCTATTGAATTCTCCTTTTGTTTACATGTCTCTGGTGCTGGCGGTGGCTCCCAGTGTGCAGAGACAATTTCTGAATAATTGCTAACTAGCGGTTGTTCAGCAGCACGGTCACTAGGGGGCGCTTCCTCCTCTTATTTGGTAATTAAATTTACCATGAGATCCAAATTGACAATTGATATTTTTATGGAATATTGCCGTTTTTATTATAAATGATTTATCCGTGCACATCTTCTTTTTTTTTTAATGCATGTGTGATCGTAATCTTAAATCAAAATAACTTCCTCTCTCCCTCTTGCAGTGACATCTCTTCTCTACTCTGATGAAGTTAGCGGCGCGAGGGCGGGTCAGCCTGTCAGTCGCTCACATGAGATCGACCAATAGCAAACCACAACCATTCAAACAATTCCTAATAGTCAAAATAAAGTCATTTTTTCTTTGATAAGTTTTTTTTTTTTTTTTTTTTTCACTCAGATATATGTCACAATAGGTAAGGAAAACTATTGCAACTTCTGTTTTATCTCAATTTAAATGCAATGTATTTTTTTCCCACTCAATTGTCATTATAACTAGACATTGTGTGGTAAAACTACATATTATCTAGCAAAAAATAACATGTGATATGGTAAAAATGCATTTTTTTTTAGATATGGTTTAAATAGGAGATATTTTCTAAAGGAGTTATATATCTTAGTTATGACATCTGATCTGACACATTTTTTAGAATTATTAATATATATCATAAAAAGACATTTTCCTATAATTATAATTCTTTTGAACTTTCTATTCATCCAAGAATCCTGAAAAAAAAAAGTATAATAAAAAATTGCATTGTTATAATAATAAATGTTTCTTGAGCAGCAAATCAGCATATTAGAATGATTTCTGAAGGATCATGTGACACTGAAGACTGGAGTAATGATGCTGAAAATTCAGCTTTGACGTCACAAAAATAAATGACATTTTAAAACATATTCAAATAGAAAACAGTTATTTTAAATTGTAATAATATTTCATAATATTACTGTGTTTATGAAATGAATGCAGCTGTAAACCCCAAACTTTTGAACCGTAGTGTATGTCGTAAAATGGTACATTTTTGTTTGAAAATAATTTACTTGTTATTAATTACTTGTTTATAGAACTACTGTATAAAAGCAATATCAGTTGCAACTGCGCTGTAGCAATACTATCTAATATTCTGCTAATAGTGATAAAAATGCAGAAGAATGGATTCAGTTTTATATATCCCTAAGCCAATGTGACACAAAGACTCGTCAGACAGTTGATCTTAGTCCTGCTTTCATAAAAGCCCTCAGAGAGACCCTTGCAAAAAATCAATGAAAGCACAAAAGGAAAACTACTGAAGACTGGACAGAAATTACAACACAAAAGGGTATGCTGTCCCTAAACAGAGAAAGCCTGACCACACGGAAAGTACCAAGCTGTATATTCTTCCCGTAGAATAAACAATTACAATTATCAATGACTTGATATTCACTTTGTAATTGATACTGATTGTGGGAGTTTATCATCATTTAAGATTTGTAATAGACTTGTCCTTTAAAGGTAGGGTAGGCAATTTGTTTCATAAACACATCCTGATCTCTTCACATCATGATAACAATATTAATAAAATGGTCTAAATATTAAAACCAAGCGGCAACCTTCCGGTCTCTCTTGAATACAACACAGACAGAAGTGACCTACACTGCAATTCATCCACTGGCTGCTAGAGACAGGCTCCAAAAGGGAGTCAATCCCCTAGACCACCCATGTTAAAATGCTCAACTTTACAGCAGAAAAAAAATGTTTACAGCCTGGTACAAAAGAGGTTTTGGTCTAAATAGCTAATTTTGCCTTGTGAGGGGGTGAATTTTATAACTCATATTGAGCCTTAAAGTTCTGCATAATTTAGAGGCGTGGCCACTTGAGTGACAGGTGGATTGCCGCTGCTGTCACTATTTGTATGCTGTCTCAGCTCCACTTAGTCCTGCCTCTTTGCCCATTTTCAGTTATTTGGGAGTGACACGTTGCCAGTATGGTGATGGCAGCTCCGCCCACTTTGGGCTTCAAAAAAGCTCTTCAGAAACCTACGGGTGACATCATGCGCACTACGTCCATTGTTTTATATAGTCTATGATTAAAACATGTATATATCTTCTGTGGAAGTCTCAGGACCCAAAAATGTTTGAATTTGGTTCCTCCTGAACCAAAACAACGAGCTTACGCCGTGTTCTCATAACCGTAACTGTTCAACCCGGAGCTGTTCACGTCCTCAGACTCGGATTTATGCATTTCTGTGTCAACACTATCCACGCCGAAACGAATCTGCAGCAGTCAGGTGGTGCAAGTAAGAGCTCTGTAAATTGTTTACGTTCATTATTATTGTAATGATATGTGCTTTGAGACATGAGGTAACTCATGACACTTTGCAGACTCTGCTCTGGCTGTGCACGTTCATGTGTTTTGAAGGAGGTGTGGCTTCTGAAGGGAGGGTGGGATCTTATGCTTCAAAGCTAACTTGCTATTGCTAGCCTCTCCGAAATTGCTTACCCTACCTTGAACACTGGCTATAATTTATCAAATTACGTCTACTTCATTAGAAGAGCTGAAGTAAAATAATGAAACGAGGAATTATATGTGGGAGATTTAGTGAAGCATTTTGTTCTCTCTCATCACAGAAGTCAATTTTACAACCCAGTTTTACACAGTGGAATATTTATTTTACAAAAATATGAAAATGTCAGGCAGTTACAGATATAAAACAAATGCAAAAGCAGCTTTTTTTCTCAATGGCAGCAAATTGGAATCTTTAGGTGGGCCAGTTTAATAAAACTCATACAAGAGCCAGAGCCTAAGACAAACATTAGCAGCAAAACCAGTCCAGAAAAAAACAAAGATACAAAATACTACCATATCTCATTCACCCTTTTTCAAACAAAAACACACTAATATGGTTCTGTAAGGGCACAATGACTAACTCTCTCTTCAATTTGGTTCTTGCAAAATCGTACAATTCTTTGCACTTTACAGACAAGAGTAGCTCAATTAATGAATTTAGCAACAAAACATTTGCTTTAAAACTTAAGAATGTGCTGTTTTAACAGAGGAACATAGCTTAAGAGAGATTCATTTTAAACTGAATTTCAGTATTTCATAATAAAAGGAGATACATTCTACTTATTGTATGATTAACCATCATTACTAATCATGACTAGATGAACCAGACAAGACTTTTTTTTTTTTTAAACAAAATTAAAGATATGTCATGTGATCTACAGTACGTCCACATGCGGTTTCATCGCTCAAAACAAACAAACAAATAAACATTATATATATATATATATATATATATATATATATATATATATATATATATATGCTAAAAGCAGAAGAATGCAGAATGATTTAGCAGTAAAATTACATACAGTTGAACAAGACTTTCAAATCAAAGCGTTGATAAAGAAAAAAAGTATTTCCATGTACACATTTTTCCATCCCCACTTTAAAAAAAACGAACCTGACAACATAAACCGCTAAAATGAATCATTTACACCACAGATTGGGTGCTTACAAAAAAAGAAAACATCACTCTCCAGCCAATGTAAAAAAGAAAAAGAAAACCCTGACCAAAACTTCCCACTTCTAATCAATGTGCACAGTTAAAATAATTACTTTTAAAATGATTACATAAATCCATAAAACAAAGAGCAACATATTATGAGAAATTATAAGATATACATTAATGTACATGATTATAAAATGGAGATACATCATAAAACATCAGAAATCATTCCACACAGTTTACCTAATTACTCAAAAAAAGAAGTAGAATGAACCAAATACATGTGATGCAGTCTAAAGTGATATAACACTTGATTATCCATTAATAAAGTATAATAATTAAGCTGCTGATAAAAAAAAGAACATTAAAAAGTCATAATATAATGGTAATAATTTTCATACACAGTGTCTGTGCAGCAGCTAAAATGAATGAAAACATTGTGCACATTGATTAGAATATGTATTCATTGTTGATGATTTAGCATATTAGATTATTGTGTATAGAATTTTCCAGCTTAATGATTTTCTGTCTGGGATACATTATAAATTACTTAAATCAGAATGGGAAACCATAGCACAAATGAAATCATGTAAAAATGGTAAAATATAATACAAATAAAATACAATAAAAAGCAACCAAAATAAAATAATAGAATATTTAAAAAGATACTTTTATTGTTTGCTCTTCTTTTGAGAACAAGTTTGCCTAATTGATTACAGTTGTTCAAGTCAGCAGTGACACGAGGCACAGCACCATTAGTTCATCACTGTCCAATCAGATACAAATTTGAATATTACAATTGACAGAATGCCTTTTTGAGCATTACAGTCAACTAAAAAAGACGAAATG
Source organism: Elopichthys bambusa (assembly GCA_037101425.1). NCBI lineage: Eukaryota > Metazoa > Chordata > Actinopteri > Cypriniformes > Xenocyprididae > Elopichthys > Elopichthys bambusa. The sequence continues at coordinate 4,430,561 of CM074448.1, forward strand.
TCAATAAATAAGAACAAAATGTATAGGGAGCAAAACATTATGTACCAATGTCCAGCAATTTCAAGCCGTTTCAAAAGGAATTTGCTTAAAATGATATCCGATTACATAAACCGAATTGATTATAAAAATGACTAACTAAAGAATATCATTTCAAACAACAAAAGACATTTTCTTTAAAACAAAAGTTAAACGATCTACAACAGATTTACTAAAAAAAAAAAAAAAAAAAAGAAAAACGAAAAAAAAAACATTTTTCATGGGGAAAAGCACTGAGATGGGTAAATATCAAAGGTGCTATTTTTTTTTTTTTTCAGCATCACATCATGCCAAAATTCAAATTCCATCACTAACAAAAACGGGTCGTACATTCGAAAGCCTAACATTTAATACATTTATAATGTTAAAAACACTATGAATTATTCACCAGGCCAACCAAGCTAAAGCTAAAAAAAACCAAAAAAAACAAATCAGATTAGTTCTATACAAGACCCACAAACATTAAGGCATACAGTTACATTGTTCGATATCTAATGCCCTCTGGATCACCAAATCCAATCACAGACTTATTTGGAGAAGGGTAAAGCTGTGTCAGCGTAACATCAGTACAGTGGAGATTTGAAAAATGGTGGCGTTATTCACCAATGATCAATTGAAATCATTTGTTAGACTGATGCAGTGAACTGATCACAGAATCAGAAAATGTTAACAGTACAAAAGTTGCCACACAACAGTGATCTAATACATAAAATATAATATTAATATTATTAATAATATTATATAAATAAAAAATAAATGCTGAAATGACCACCTGTATGTTTCATTATCTTTCCCATTAATGGAAATTTAAGTGAATGATATAAATAACCCAACACTATTGTATCCAGATAGCTTTGAGACCATAAGTATTACTGGTTAAGCTAAAACCTGAACCCTTGTTGAATCTAAAACTAGTCATAAATAGACCTGAGCATGGAATGTGACAGAATGAGTATACTGATCCTGAGAGAATGAATCAAGCATCAGTGCTTAAAGGGATAGTCCACCCAAAAAAATCATTCTGGCATTATTTACTCACCCTCATGTCGTTCCAAACCTGCATGATTTACTTTTTCTTCCACTGAACACACACACAAAAAAAATGTAGTCTCGGTGTTTGTCTTGTCCACATATGGAAGTCAAAGGAAACCTGTTTGGTTACCAACATTCTTCAGAATATCTTCTTTTGTGTTTCGTAAAAAAAGTCGCACAAGTATGATACAACATGAGGGTGAGTACATGATGTGAGGGGTGAACTATCACTTTAACTGTGTGAATGTTTTGTAGTACTACAGTGCCTGCCTATAGCTCCTCATCCCTCATCAAACAGCTTCACCTGGATTCACCAGGCTATATTCTAAATCCTGATGCAGCGTCCGTCCTTCCTTCCCTCCACTTTTTCGTCACATGCTAAACACAAAGGCACTGCGGCTTGGTACATGTTTTGTGATGATCTATCCGGACAATTAAGTGAAATGGGAACTGGAAGGATGTAGCATTGCGTGTATATAAAAAGGACCTGGACTTAAAGGATTAGTTCACTTCAGAATTCAAATTTCCTGATAATTTACTCACCCCCATGTCATCTAAGATGTTTATGTCTTTCTTTCTTCAGTCAAAAAGAGTAAACATTCCTGGATTTTTCTCCGTATATTGGACTTCGATGGTTACCAACGGGTTGAAGGTCCAAATTGCAGTTTCAATGCAGCTTCAAAGGGCTCTACACTATCCCAGACGAGGAATAAGGGTCTTATCTAGTGAAACAATCAGTCATTTTCTAAAAAATAAAAATTGATATAGTTTTTAACCACAAATGTGCCACGTATTAGGTAATCTCATTGGAAAGATCACGCATGAGTCGTGACATAGGCGGAAGTACCGATCCAGTGTCTACAAAGCGAATGTACAAAGACTAAGTCAAACAGCCTTTTCCAAAAAAAAAAAAGGTAAAACAACGATGTTGGAAGATTTTGAGGCCTACGTCACACATGATTACGTAATGCGTGGCACATCGCAGAGCAGTGCAAGATGAGCATTTGTGGTTAAAAAGTATATACTTTTTTTTTTTTTTTTTAATAACTTTCGCTAGATAAGACTATTATTCCTTGGCTGGGATCATGTAGAGCTCTTTTGCTCTTTTAGAGCTGCATTGAAACTGCAATTTGAACTTTCAATACATTGGTCCCTGTTGAAGTCCACTATATGGAGGAAAATCCATGTGTTTTACCTTAATTTCTTTTCGTCTTAAGAAAGAAAGACAGACATCTTGGATGGCATTGGGGTGAGTAAATTATCAGGAAATTTTAATTCTGAACTAATCCTTTAATCAATTATGGGATAACATCACTCTCCGAGCCTCTAACGAATCTCGCAACCTGACTTCGAACATAACACTCACCAACTCTATAGCTACATTAACTAGACTTTCATGACTACGCGCTAACTCTTTCATACATGTATCTCTGTTACCCATCTCTAAACCAACCCTAAAGTCAACATGCAACCCGGCGCGGGTCATCCTTCGACTATGTCTAAATCCCTGACGACAGGGTGCAGACTGTTTGGTACACATCAACGAGTCTTCTACAACAACCTACACCTTCAAGTTCACTAAAATTAAGACATAACATGCCAAAATAATGTCAACAATCAACACTGACATAATAAAATAAGTGAACAGGATGTGGAATTTATATGGAGAGAAAAAAAAAAAAACACGTTGAATTACATTATAATGTTAAGGAAATGTGGTGTTAAATAGTGCTTCAAAGCATCAGTCCTGGACGAGAACAGGATGCTTGTGACAAAATGCCATATTAAATAGAGCACTAAATGATTCTGTGTGTCCGTGGTTATGCAGTCATGAGATAAAGTCACACGTGGAGATGTGTTCACACTCTCCTGCTTGAACTGCAGAGTAACAACATGGCAGAAAACAATACAAAAATCCTCCTGGCCTGTGACCTTCGAAAGTGAGCTCAAAAAAAAAAAAGTGAAGTGAATTAGCGATTATATCTTAAGGTGTAAAATAAGAGGTTCCGTTCAACGGGCCTGAATTTGCAGTAGTTGTGGTTCTACATGTGCTCAATCCGAGTGAGACTGACAAGGTCCCACGTAAGACCTTGCTGGTTCATGGCAGTGATATGCAGCTAAGACTCAGTTTAGACCTGTAAATGTACTGTGCATTGCATTCATGGAAACAGACGGACAATCCCTGGCAGTGTCGTGATGCGCATTTTCCTCTGAGCAGACAAACTTCCTTTGAGGAAGGCGGGTGGGAGACGAGAGCAGCTTTTGATATTGTAAAAAAAAAAAAAATGTAATTCCAGGCAGCATGTTGTTGGTCTGTATTAGCTGGCAGTAGTGAGGGCAAAGAAAAAATACGATCGACCAATAGTTGCAGTGATATTTCTAAAAGCAGCATGTGATGTTATGCTATGGAAGACTAGTTCAAAGGTGGGGGAACCGGATGGGGGTCTGTGTCTACAGTGGGAAATCACGTCTTTCAAGCAGCTCTCTCCTCCAGGGAGGGCTTTTTGCTGGGGAAGGGTTGGGCGTACAGACTCTTGCTGGTGCTGTCAAGACTCTGGAAGTATGGGTGAGACAGTGCATCATAAGCTGATATCCTTCTGGAGGGGTTAAATGACAGGAAACGCTGTGCAGGGACAAAACGAGAAGAGAAAACAATAATTAAACAGTCTATGGCACCTTTATGAAAAGAATGATAAACCCACATGATAAAGTAAATTAAATAAAAAAACAATTAAATCTTGCATTTAAAAATGACGTCATTATCCTTTCATGAAATGAAACGTTAAAGTGCCCCTTTTAAGGGGTAGTTCACCCAAAAATTAAAAATTCTGCCATTAATTACTCGCCCTCATGTCATTCCAAATCTGTAAGACTTTCGTTAATCTTCGGAACACGAATGAAGATCTTTTTGATGAAATCTGAGAGCTTTCTGTCCCTCCATAGACGACTACACAACTGAAACTTTGATGCTTCAAAAAGTTCATAGAGATCGTAAAACTAATCCATATGAATTGAACGATTTAGTCAAAATTTTCTGAAGAGACTTGATCGATTTATATTTTGAACTGAATTGAGGCTTTTATTCACATATAAACATTGAGAAGCGAACATAAACAGAAGCTCAACCGAACCTGAATGACACGCGAGAACAAACCTCTTGCCGAAGCTCAAACACAAGAATGAACCTCATTGGTTCTTGCACAAGTCAAGGAAACACGCTTGAGCTTCCATTTAACACAACTGATGTGTGAGTTGATGAATGTTTATGTGAATAAAAGCCTAAATTCATCATATAAAGTGATGGAGACTCTTCAGAAAATTTGGACTAAACCATTCAATTCATATGGATTAGTTTTACAATTTCTTTTTGAAGCATCAAAGTGGTAGTGCCGTAGCTGTCTATGGAAGGACAGAAAGCTCTTGGATTTCATCAGAAAGATCTTCATTTGTGTTCCAAAGATGAATGAAAGTCTTACAGGTGTGGAACAACATGAGGGTGAGTAATTAATGACCAAATTTAATTTTTTGGGTAAACTAACCCTTTAAAAGGTCCCTAATTTTGTTTTGGAGTCTCCTGAAATAAGTTTACATGCACACAAGGTCAAAAAACACTTTAATTTTCTCATAAAACACATTGCAAAATCAGCTCTTTTCTCAAAGTGTCTGAAATGGTTTGATCAAGTATTTAGTTTCTCTAAACCCCTCGTTTCTGAGAGCCTACTCTGCTCTGATTGGTCAGACAGCCCAGTCTGTTGCATGCATCAGAAACGTAACGCGTATTACCATATCTGAATTTCACTTCCGGAAGCTTTTTCAGCACAGTGATACTAACAGTAACGACATCTTGAGCAGGACGCTTCTAAGTGGTATGTTTTTATTTAGTTTATTGTATATTGTAGGTGAAATGTTCACATCCTCATCCTTTGGAAGTGCATCAAAGTAGATTTGCTTTCGCAGCGCAGAAAACAGCGTCTTCTCGACATGACGACAACACAAATCAAACTCTTCCAGGCCTCAGGGCGGGTCAAAGTTGCTGTTCACAGACAGCCAATGAAGACCACAGACTGGCATTATGCAAAGTTGTTACAAACAAACCTACATAGGTTTGTGCGGGAATACTGAAATGACTGACGACTTGTTTCAGACAGTTCAGAATCACTTCTTTCTTTTGAGAGTCACTTTGATCTTTGAAACTCCGTAGACATTTTACATTCACATACAGCTTATATTATACACTACATAAGAGGTGTATTTATTTAAATGTATTTATTTAGCTTAAGATAGCACGTCGCAATTTATTAACAACAAAACATCATGTAGCAAACTGGATATGGTATCTGTTCATAGAATGACATTCAACAATTATTGTCAAGACATTTAAGATATCCTCAGCATTGATATCTCCTACTTACAAGTAAAAGTGATTTGCCCAGCTCATCCATGTCAGGCACCAGGTCCTCTATGGGCTGGGGAGGGCGAGGGGAAAAGGCACTCTGGGGCAAACCCACTTCCTGTGGCCAGTCCTCTGGAGAAGGGACCCCAACCACACTGGAATATCACAATCAAAACAATCTCAACACTGTCTTCATAAACACATGATCATATAATAGAGCATTATATTATTTTCATTAAATAGCACTTACTCAAAAATCTTGCCTAACTGGTCAACATCAGAGTTCCCACGGAAAAGAGGGCTGAGGGAAGAGAAAAGTCAAAGACTGCAATTAATTTCTTGATTGATTTTGCAGCAGTAACTAGACCTAAATGACACTTTAGTTTTTACTCATAATGAATAAGTTAAAATAAATAGACTAAAATAGATCAATTAAAATAAAAAAATCTTCAACAAATAAAACAGAATAAATAAAGAAAAAGTAATAAAGCAAAAAAACAGGATTATAGTTAACTGAAGCTAAAACTAAAGCCATTAAAAAAAAAAAAAAAAAAAAAACAGTTTTGTTGCTTGAAATAAAATAGACATCAACTCAAATAAAATATAATATAAAAAACTTAAATATTAAAAAATATTTTCTTAGCAACTAGCTGAAATAAAATAAGTTTATGTAACTAGATGTACTAAAATAACTATACAAACGAAATAAAAAATAAAAAAACAAACAAACAAACTAAAATGACCAAAACACAAAACAAAATTAATAAAACTAACTAGAATTAAAATGAAATCGAAAATATAAATGATATCTCAATGATACTAAAATAACATGGAAGTAATCAAATTAAACTAAATTAAAACAATATATCTAAAATAATCTATCTTGATCTTCAATAAAACGGAAATGAATAAACTAAAATAAATTTTAAAAATATTTAATATATTATCTTAAATATATAAAACCAAAATGAACAAACGACAATGAAATAAACAAACAAATAAATAATGAATGCACAGATTAAAACATCATATGCCAGGCTGCAGGCCGGTGACAGTCATAAAACAAACAAAGGTTATGTGTTTAGATGTTCGCTCCTAATTCTGCAATAATCATGAATGTCTCCTGCCTGTCTGCCAGAGGCAAAGAAGGGAAAGAGAAAGAAAATCCTTATAGGCTGCACTGTATAAATAAGGTCCTAAAGCCACATAACAGACATTGGTCCACTGTATATGTGTTGTTTCCTGGCCAGCCTGAGGCTGAGAAGATCTAAGGGCTTTTTCAGCACATGCTGGAGTCCACCCGCCTGGACTGCTACTGGTGCCTGTGGCTTCAGGCCAGTTAGGACACCCGTGGGCGGGCATGCTTCCCTTGGCATTCACACAAATTCCAGGAGCCACAAGCACAGGGCTCCGTCTCCAAAACACACCACACCGAGTAAAAGAGACAGAAAAAAGCTATTTATCCCTGCCGTCTGCTTTCGCTCTCCACAAACCTCTATGTGAGTGAGCAAAAATGAACCGTGTGAAAGAACAAAACCAAAGTACAGAAACAGAGACATATGTGAATTATTAACTAAATTAAGCTCACTATTAAATCATTTCCATAGTCAAGTCTTTGAATAAGCTGCAAAAACTGCGCTTGCAATTTCCCCTGCCACCACCAGATGTCGCCCTACAGCAAGACAAGCATTAAACTCTTTCTTCACAGCCACACAGAGCACAAACTTGAGCGCAACTGTAACCAGACAAAGGGCCAGAAGTGAGCACGTGCACGGTTTCCTTACGCCTCCATTATTGTATGATGAGGTTCAAAAGCCGCCCTCAAGACTTTATTTAAAGATTAGTGAGAACAGACAGACAAATGTCTTAATATTATTCAGAAATAATGTGACTACAGGTCAGTTTACACCAAAAACGATAACGTTTCTACATAAACGTCCACAACAACGGACAATAACGTCGTTCTGTTTATAGACCCTTTTCACAGACTGTGATGACGCGTTTTAACGGTCATCAATGTCATAAATCCTGCAAAGTTTATATATATATATATATATATATATATATATATATATATATATATAATTGCAATGTGCTATCTTAAGCTAAATAAATACATTTGAATAAATACACCTCTAATGTAGTGTATAATATAAGCCATATGTGAATGTAAAATGTCTTTAGAGTTTACAATTATACACACACACACAATTTACAATTTATATATATATATATATATATATATATATATAAATTGTAAATATATGTGTGTGTGTGTGTTTATAATTGTATATATATATATATATATATATATATATATATATATATATATATATATATATATATATATATATATATATATATATGTGTGTGTGTGTGTGTGTGTGTATATGTACATATAAAAGTTTATCCAATGCCGCGGGTTGTTTTTCATGTCCGCGGATTGAAGCGACCCCATATAGCCAATGAAGACCACAGACTAGCATTATGCAAATTTGTTACAAACAAACCTACATAGGTTTGTGCGGGAAGACTGAAATGACTGACGACTTGTTTTAGACAGTTCAGAATCGCTTCTTTCTTTTGATAGTCACTTTGATCTTTGAAACTCTGTTCTTACATTCACATACAGCTTATATTATACACTACATAAGAGGTGTATGTATTCAGATGTATTTATTTAGCTTAAGATAGCACATTGCAATTTATTAACAACAAAAAACAACATATTTACCCCCTGCGACTTTTATCTGGGGATCCCCGCCAAAAACGTGGATTTTACTCCTGGAACATGACTTTTACTGTGGGACTCCCCATGAAACAGGATTGGGCTAGTTTTGGGCTAGTTTTGAGTAGCAGCTGGGTGGGCAACCCTGACACCAAAGTCCCTTTCAAGGAAAGTATGTTCGGCCATATTTGGAATCCTGAAATCTTAAAAACAGCTTGGCAAACTCGCAATTAAATAACATTTCAAATCGGCAACAAAATCTGACATAAATTGTCCCATAAATGTTGTTTGTTATGCTTAAATAGCATTAAAAAAAAGCGTATTTTTCAGGCTAGACAAGTCAATGCGCATGTGCAGTCCTAAGCGCAAGTCTGAGGTTTTCTATGGGAACAGGAGCTTCTAACGGTAGCTGCAATGATGCAATGACTTTACCAATCAGCGACTGGCTCTTTTACTTAGAAGGTAGGACGTATTCTGCCATATTGTGCGTTGCAGTTTCCCCCATTCGTAACTAATAGGAGTGAACCGTCTTTCTATATCTATAGTCTTTGGAAACACGGAAATGTGAAAAGGGTCTATTCTAAACATGCGCTGTAGTTTTGTCGTCTGCTGCTTTAAATGCTTAAGCTCTTTAAAGCAGGATGGATTCCAACAATATCGTTCTTTTGTGTCGTTATTGTTATAGTTGTGATGTGGACTTTGCTATTCTTTCAAGTTTAGAACATTTTTTTTTAAACAATATCGCTAGCTAGCTAGCTACTATATAGAGACATCTTTTTACGGTTCAGACGCAGAAGACTCTTTGCAGGTGAGGCGAGCGTGTTAGATGCTCGCACTCCTTTTCTCTTTGAACTCGCTTGTTAAAAAGAAAATTGCCTTTATTGTGCCGTTCACATGCCGCATCAACTGCTGAAACCCTCAAAGGCAAAAAGTCATTCCTGAGCAGTTAAGGCAAGACAAAAGCTGTTCTATTTTCTAACAGTGAAGGGGAGGGGGAGGGGGGGGGGGGGGGGGGGGGGGGGGAGGGGAAAGAGAGATCTCACCTAAAGCAGTGTCATGCCAAAACAAGTATGGCTGAATATCTCTAGAGCACATTCTACCTTTCCTTGGGCTACTTGGTAGTTTGAATGAATTAGTGGCTTTCTGCACAAGGCAGACATTATGCCTGGGCAAAGGCTTCCTGAGTGAGTGGGCACAGCACACACAGCGCTCACACCAGGCCAGTACACGCAGTTGAGTCACGCTCCAAGTGCCAGTGTCTCTATCCACATTCCACCCGCGCGACCTCTGGAATGCATCGGTGTATCTGAATCTGTGAAAACTGGTTTGCTTGGCGAATAAGAGGCAAATCTAATTTAAAACACACATGCCAGTTTTTTCATGTCGGTTAGTTTCATATGGTTTTGAAAAACTTTTATACCGTTTCAAGAAAAGTATCAAATAATTAAAGTCTAAAATGTCATGCGAGTAAAAAAATGTATATTCATATATTTATATCATATATATATTCCTATACACATCTCTGCAGGGGTCCTCTCTATGATTTAATTTTCTGTTTTATGTTTTTTCTCCCTACATGTTTCTGATTTGGCAAACAAAGGTCAAAATCATTAACTATAATGCAATTCTGCATCCTACTGAAAACTACTAAACATTTAGGGAGGTGTGTGCTGGAATAAATTAATATAATTAATTCATTTTTGAATAAATTAAAAGTCCAGTGTTTAATATTTATGAGGGTTTATTGACAGAAATGCAATATAATATACATAACTATGTTTTCAGTGGTGTATAAAGACCTTACATAATGAACCGTTATGTTTTTATTACCTTAGAATAAGCCATTTCTATCTGCATACACCGCAGGTCCCCTTACATGGAAGTCGCCATTTTGCGCCACCATGTTTCTACAGTAGCCCTAAATGGACAAACTGCGTTTGCTTAACTGGCTACTCTCTGCAATCTCAGATGACATTCTGTGTTGGCCACCGTAGCTTCTCTATGTGCTTCGAAAGGGAGGGGTGAGTGGTGGACTGAGCCATTGGTTGCAATTCGCAACCTCACCACTAGATGCTGCTAAAATTTACACACTGCACCTTTAATAAACGACATAGTTGGTATCTCTACTTTTTGTGAGAGCAGCTTTAGGTTGTGAGAGAGCAAATGAGGATCTGAAAGTAGTTGCATGTTGACCCTTCACGCAATATGTTCAACCCTTGAAAAAGCAGAATGTCAAAAGCACTTTCTGTCATTCAGAAACACACTGACTGATCACTACATCCTCCAAAAGATAGCCTACAGATACAGACTTGCATAAAGTATGTCTGACTCTAAAATTTGCATATTGTGAGTGCCAGACAAGTAAAGATCTTTTATAAAACCCTCAACAAAACAACTGAGGCAAAGCAGACTCTACGGCCCACGTTACACACTCCCTCTCCAGGAAAATGCTGTCCCCTCAACAGTTAAACAAAGCCATACAATATGTTGCTGGCTGAGGCGCGCTACATCTTTATAACTCTCAGGTGAATCGAAAACATCCATTACTGGGGTTGGTGCTTACAGTGCGGTGCACTTCTCAGACATCAGAGGAGAAACCTGGTCCCAGGTGCCCTTTAATCTGCAACAGGTGGCCTTTTAAAAAGCATTCTTAATCACCTGCAGGAGGAGAAAAGGTGTGCTGGTAGCAGCAATGAAAGCCTCCCCTTACCCTCCCACCCCCAGGCACTAATGGAGGCATGCCAGGAGCCCAGCACAGTGGTGTTTTTATGGCACATGGCTTTAGAGAGTGGAAACCAAACACTTGAATGGATATAACTGCTGTTTTAGGGTTTCCATAGTAATTAACAAATGCAAAGCCACTATTTAAACAGATAGTTATGCACCACCGAAACTAAACATAACTTTCCTATCTGAACTATGGGATTATTGTATTAAGCACTGAGTCAGCTAGTGTTTATCTACCGTTCCTGCAAAGCAAACACCATTAATGGATGGCGGAAGGCGCGGACAGGTGGGCCCGTTAGAATGTGAAACACAGGATGTGTGTGAAAGTGTGTCCGTGCTCGTGTGTCTGTGCTTTCCATTACAAATCTCCCTGTTCATCCGATTATGCACTTGTTATGGCGCGTCAGGAGAGGAAAACATCAGCCCACGCAATCGCCCCCAGCGGCACGAGGAGGGGCGAGTAATTCAACATCATCGACAGGCTGGAATAAAAATGGTGTATGATTTGTTGGAATCAGACAAAAAAAAAGTTTGAAGTCAATAGAGTCCGCAAAGTGAATTTTGAGAAAAATCGAGTTAAAGTTTTCTGAAGGTTCCAAAAGAAAAATCACCTAGCAACCTTAAAATAAATCCCTGGTAATAACACCAGATTTGGCACACACCAAGTCAAAACCAAATATCTATAGGAAAAAAATATATTCAGCTTATTTTTTCCATAATACCACAATTGTTTGATTAACATTAATGAAACAGACAGCCTATATATTAAGACTTACTGTATCGCATGGAACTAATATATAATACACATCAGATGTCTTCCCCCAACAGTTAACCAAAGGTTCACTTAATACATAATACATGTGTGAATACTCGCCAAGACAGATTTAAAAAAAATAAATCATTCTGTGTATATCGGGATTGTGCGCTGTCTGAGGCGTCTTTGTGCGCGCGCTTCGGATTTGTCAGTCAGCGCGAGTAGGATTGTTTTGCTTACATCAGCATGAGTTTGAAAATCACATTTCATTGGTTCAGACTCATGCCATTGAGAATTGTTGGAAAGTTGGAATGCTGCACTTTACAACGATACCAAACTTGTGCTGAGGGAAGCGCCAGTCCTGCAAAATGTGAGCAGAGAAGAACGGCAGTTTTCATGGACAAGGGAAAGGTACTCCTCTCGGAAACGTACAAATATAGATACTTTTAGATGTTTAATTGCTATTGGGAGCATTGGGATCACTAGATGAGGGCTTAATGAACCAAATTCGACCAAAATGTTTAACTTGTTTTGCCTGTAGCTCGAAATTAGCCTGTGCGCATTCCAACTCTTTTTGCCAACACGTGACACATAAATATTAGTAGAAAAACTTAAACTAAACAAAAATTAGAAATGTTGCCCTGGCAATAACTGAAATATTTAAGTTGAAGCTCTAAATTTGAAGTCTCGGCAGAATAGATCTATGCTGATGCTGCTGCTGCTGCTGCAGCAGATCAAGTTCAGAACTTGCTACTGCCAATACAAACACGACACACTGCTGTGAGCAAGTAAGACGTACTGCTGCTGTACAATATAGCATACATGAATTACCCATAGCAGATCTATACAGGTGGAGCTGGGGAAGGTGGAGGGTTTCTGAAAGCATGCTGCAGACTGCTACAGCAAATGCTGAAGTATTTGAAGGTTGAGCAGCGAGCTCATTGGCTGCTGACGCAACAGGAACCAATCAGTTGTGCCCTATAGAGAATGATGTGATTGCAAGCAGATTCATGACAGAACTTTGTATTAACTATCAAAAAATATAAAATGACAAAAGCAAATAACAGAATTACTACAAATTAAACTGAAATATTAACTAAGCTAATTCAAAATATTACTAAAACTAAAATAACACTGCAATGCATATACACTTGAATCTGTTTTGAAATCCGGCGCTTAAGAAGGGATTTCTCACATGTTTGAATTGGTCATAAAAAATGAAATTGCTTTACGAACCTCATCTGGATATTAGCATCTCCATCTACAGTATTCTCATTGAAATAAGAAATGACAAAAAAAAAACAAAAAAAAAAAAACAAACAAAAAAATCATTTGCAAAACTTAATCTTTAATATTTCTCTCTTCTTAGAGCCTTATAATATGCTACAAGCTGATGAAATACATTAGAAGCCACAAAGAAAGAACCGTTGAACCATTAAATCCTGCTGTCACTGGATTGAGCAGCTTTAATAAATGTGCCAGTGTTGAGTTGAGCAGTTGGAAAGATTCGTTAAACCGCACACAGATGAACGGATCACTCCAGGTCTGCAGTGCCTGTCACAACCACAGTGACGGTTTTTTATGTCTGTTTTAATAACCTCAGCCTCCTGCAAAAATGTGGTCAAAAGCAGTGTGGCCCTACACAATCCTTTTTATTTATTTATTTTCAAAATTTTTGTTTTATCTTTTAGCATTTATGATTTTTCTTTTCTTGTTTTGATTTTGATCAAATACAATACAATACAATATACAATTAAGCAATAAAAGATAATTTTAAAACCATTTCATAAAACTATAAAGGGGGAAAAGATCTAATTTCTCTCTTGTAAAAAAAAAATAATTTGACAAATCTTAAATTATATAATTAAAATAGCATATACATAAATATAAATAATAAAAAATTAGTATACAAATAGTTTCAGAGTCTTCAACATACATGTAAGCCATATTGTGGCACAAATGTAATATATATTTTTAATATAATGTCCAGGCTTATTTTATAGCTTTACGTCAGATCAGTGGTTTTCAATTTCATTATTATTTTATGTCAGATTTCCATTTTAAAGTCTGGATTATGGCCCTAAAAAACACCTCAAAATGCCACCTTTATATATATAATATTCTTCAGTGTGAACGGAAAGTTGGCCCTATCACTAATAAAGTGGACCAAAAAGATAATATTTTAAAAAAAGAAAGCAATTAAAATAATATCTTGCACTTTAAAATATGTATTTAAAATATTTTAATGTTAAGCATATTATTATTCAAGACACACCCTGTGCAATATTTATAGACTCAAGGGAAATCATAACTCTTGTTGCTCCCTGTGTGCCAGACACATGCAAGTAATCAGGTCATCCATGCTTGACTTGTTTAACTGAGCATCCAACATCTTTCTTTATTTTACAGTCAGTTAGTCAGGGTTAGTGAGCGAGTTCAATAACAATGCTGCGCAAACTTACCGCCGTCTGAACATCTCAGCAAAGATGCAGCCGACGCTCCACAGATCCACAGGAGTAGCATAGCTGGACTGAAGCAGCACCTCGGGAGCTCGATACCATAACGTCACAACCTGCAAACATACAAAAAATAATGATAAAAATTAGATCACTAACCACTAGGGGCCAGATTTACTAAACAAGGCAAATTAGCGTGAGAGCGCAAATCCACAAATGCGCGAATGGGAGTGGCAAGTTTTGCACATGATCTACTGCAAATTAAAGAACACAAACGCAGTCAAATCATTTACATAATGACCAACGCAATCTAACAAGAGCAGCGCAAATTAGTGTTGGGTCACAAATAAGCACAGCAGATGCTCATTAGGTGCGGGTCGACACAGGCGCAACTTGTTACACGTAATATACGGATAACGTCTTCCTCTGGCATTCCAAAGAAATTAATACGAGCGGAAAATATTTTCTCCCTTCTACCATGCGCTCTCTGTTCTCTGCGGTGTCTCCTCCTAGCAGCAACAATTGCAGCCATGTCACAAAATGGGTTAAGACATGCTTTTTTGGCCATTAAATAATGCCGCAAATACCAGTAATTTGACTAGCACAAACATTAGTGATTCACGTTGCGCGATTCATTTAAATATTCTCCTCCCATGAATTTTGCGTCTGAAAGGGAAAGTCCTACAAATGCATATGCGATAAGGTCAGCTGCAAAAACAACTCAGTCCACGCCTTTTCAGTGCTAATTTTGTACTGCGTGTCTTTAGTAAATCCCGACAGTAGTTTTTTAAACGCCAAAAGAGGGTTTGCGCTGGCGCAAGCTGTTAGTAAATCTGGCCCTATAAGTCTAAAATGGCAGTAAATGCTCTTTTCTATATAATCAGTGACAATTCTTTTATAAAATTAGTCCAATAAAATAGAATACCAAACATAAAATCAGATTTAAATATTATATAATATTATATTATATTTTGATAGTCCATTTTAGACATATAACTAACTATAAGTAACTTTTCAACTACATGTCAACTAACTCTCATTAATTTGCAACTACATCTCAACTCTCAGAGTATTAGAAGAATAAGTTGATGTAGTTACAGTAAATGTCTGTTGGGAGCATCAAAATAAAGAGACAGTCTACTAATACTCTAATGACAGCTAGTTGACATGAAGTTGTAAAACTACTTATAGTTAGTAGAATGTCTAAAGTGGACCATCGAAATAAAGTGCTACCTTATATTTTAAGTTAATTTTACAATTTCTTAATTGTACTGCATAATCAATTGGAATCACAAAAGATTGAAATCACAGCTGGCAATGTCCACACAAAAGCATTTGTTCATTCTATACTGTTTCTCTAACTCTAAACAGACCCCACTGACCAATCGAACTCCTTATACAGGCTGCAGGAGCCCAGGAATACTCAGTATGCAGGATTCTGCTGTTAACAGCTACAGTAGGGAGAGCCTCCAGACAAAACTCAGTGACCCTGCTCCAGGGTGGACAGCTTCCAGGTGCTTTCCCTCCTCAGCGCTCTCTCGCTCTCCTCCCAGTAGGCTCTGGGCCCAGAAACCCCCAGGCTTATCAGCCAAATCAGTCAGGCCTGTGTTTGTAAGCAAAGCCTGGAGCGTATATATCAGTGACTCGTATCCTAAAACGCGCAGCGCTTGAGGGCACGCCAGAGGAATTGAAGGAAAAAGAAACGGAGGGTCGTCCTTACAGCGAAATGCGCTGAAACTGACGTTATAAATATAAGATGCATCAAGGACTGGTTTGGATTAATTAATCAGATGTATCTATACTGTAAAAAAAAAAAAAAAAAAAAAAAAAAGAAACTTTTACAGAAAAAACACTTTTCCATATACAGTGAAAAACCGTAAATAGTTTAACTTTGTATTATATGTAATTTCACTGTAAAACTATCAAATTTACAGTTTTTGAAAGTAAAAACTATGAATTTCCATATAATTAATGGCGATAAACAGTAAAAGGACATTCCCAGAGGTCCCTGCCTGACAGATCACATATGATTATATTTTATATAAATAGTTTTGTTTCTTATTTTTGTGATCTTTGTTTTAGTGGCATGTGTCCTACCATGATGATGTTTTGTCTCTGTGAGTGTGACCTTGTGCATCGTCCCTAAACGAGTATTGGCCGTGTTTGGACAGGCTACTTACAATAAACTCTGAATAATCATGTGGTTTTCTAGCCAATGCAGAAGTAAGCCATTTTATGTGAATGTGCAAGACTTCCGATTCATTAGCCGCTATAGTTAAATAACTAGAAGAATAAAGTGCAGTAAATGGTAAACTATTTGCTGTTCATGATTGCGATCATAAATTAAATATCCTAGCTGGCAATGTCAAGCAGCATAACAAACTGTTTTTGTACAGCTAAAATAACTAAAAGTGGATGATAATGGAAGCTTCGCACATTCAAGTTACAAATAACAAGTTACAGTCTTATGTTAAAAATAAGGCAGATTTTACAGTCTGTATTATGGTGGTAAGAGTGAAATATGAGAACGTTGTTATATATAGGCCTAACAGAGAGAAAGAATTTGGAGTTGCATTGTATACAATGTTTTTGTCTATTTTTCTCATTGGGGTGGGGGTGTGGGGAGCCTCCAACTGTTTCTTTAAAATGCGCCTCCGAATAGCAAAGGTGATTATCAGCAGGGGTGCACATAACTTTTTTTGTCTGGTTCTCAAGGGAGCACCTGGAAATGTTGCTTGGTACTCACACTTTACGCGACACACTTATCCTAAAAGCTGCCCTCATCACTTTCCTCCTGACTGCTCTCCTTACTATCTTTTTTTCCTCTCAAACATGGTAGATGATGATAATGATTTTTTTTTTTTTAATAACATTAATGACACAGACAACAGCAAGAATATTAGGCTGCTGTCACTTTAAGAAGGAAAGCATGGACCGAATAACTGATACACATCCAGTTTCTT
Source organism: Elopichthys bambusa (assembly GCA_037101425.1). Taxonomy (NCBI): domain Eukaryota; kingdom Metazoa; phylum Chordata; class Actinopteri; order Cypriniformes; family Xenocyprididae; genus Elopichthys; species Elopichthys bambusa. Next base: position 4,447,650 of record CM074448.1, read on the forward strand.
TCTCAGCTGTTACTTATGACATAACCGAGAAAATACTTGCCGAGACCGGTATTTTGACATAATTTTGTGTGTATGTGTCTGTCAAGCGCAAGTAAAGTGCACGTTTCGGGGGTGTGAGGCTGTGCTCACAGAAAACAGCTTGTGAGTCTCAATTTTCACCTCTTCTTCCGCTTTTAAAATCGAGACAAAATACATCCAAATGATAAACCCCTGATTATCAGTACATTTTAAAGTGAAAAGCAGGTTTTAGTACTTTTAAGTTGATTGGTATATTAACATTGTCATTTAAAAAAAATATAAGGTACAAAAATGCTTGGTTAAAAAGAACCCAAGTAGGGTTGAAAATGGACAAACCCAGCAACTGGGTTGTTTTAACCTAGCGGTTGTTTACCGAACCTCCTGGGTAGTTCACTTAACTATTGTTTAAAAATGACTGTATTGCTTGCTTAAAATGAACCCAAAATATGTTGGAAATTAACATTTATTAATACGTTTAATAAATGAACATTTATTAATAAGCAATTTTAATAAATATTTGTTCTTTATTTAACTTTTTTATAAATGTTCACCTTTTGATTATTACTGTTGGCTCTATAATTATGTCTGATTATTAATTTTTAACCTATTTTGGGTTAAATAAATAAGTTTATTATATGGGCAAACATTTAACCCAACCGCTGGGTTTGTCCATTTTCAACCCAACTTGGGTTGTTTTTAACCCAATTTTTTTTGAGAGTGTATATAAGTTGTAAAATATAGAGGCATCAATATCACCATATTTTTTAACTGTAAAAAATGTTGTGTTAAAAACAACCCGAGTTAGGTTGAAAATGGACAAACCCAATGGGTTAAACGTTTGCCCAACCTGCTGGGTTAAAACAACCCATTTGCTGGGTTAAAACTACCCAATCGCTGGGTTTGTCCATTTTCAACCTATCTCGGGTTGTTTTTAACCTAGCATTTTAAGTGTATAGTTTAATATTAAGCCTAATCCTGCATTAAAATGTAATTTCAATATAATATCTTGGGGTCTATAGGCAATGAGAAAAATGGCAAACAACTGACACGACAGTAAATCAATTCTAGATGACGACTACATCGTTAGCTCCAATTCATTTAAACAAATTCGAATTCAGTCTGTAAATCATTTTAACAGCAAATGACTCATTGATGTTACAATGGTCGCGGCAAGGAATGCGTTCACGTTTTTCATATGTATAACAGACTATATTTAGTGAGGGGACCGCATGTGCTGTGTTGACGCTTTCTCATTTAAGTCTTCCTGGTTTAGTGGAAATGGAGAGGAAGTTGAAGGTGAAATAAAAAGGATGAAACATTTTGGCCTCTTTGTTGCCATGTGACCACAGAAAAAGCACATAACACATTCTAAAATAGATTACTTTGGCAAATTTCTGTTCATTAAGAAGTGCTTTTTTTTTAAATTTATATGACTTTTAGAAGTCCCAGATCAGACATGTGGTGAGTCAAACCTTTTGAGTCAGACTCAGACTCAAATTTGTTTATTAATATAAAAAAAAATACTTTGATAAGGACAACATAAAGTTTATGTTGGCTCATCTATACGCCTCCTTCAATATCAAACTCTAAAGAATTTTAAAAGCCGGTTTTGATTGAGTCAAACGTGAACAATTTCAAGAGACTAGTCTGCAGGCACAACCTGACTCTGTCATCTTCAATCCAAAAATGTTGGCTCAGCTGAGTATGTTAACTGCAATTAAACAAACCCTAAGCTGATGTCTTATCTAAATGTACACTAACAAAGTATAAAAAAAAAGATGGTATGCTGCTTGACTTCTAGGAAGAACCACATACCGCTGCTAACTGATGCTCAAGCTGAAGTATATCCGCTTGTATGACAGTGTTAATAAAAGGCCACACCGCAAACAGACACGCACTCGCTGGCTCACGCAGCATTTCGCTAGAAGGCTGCAGCTTACTTAGCAAAGGATAAGATACACTACAGTGATTAAACACTGTAAACCCTCAGAAGTACAAGATGAACTAACTGACAGTGCTACAGATGTATTATCATAACAAGAGGCATAATAAAACTCAATGCACTCTGAAATGTCAGAATGCACGCAAGAGCTGTGGTTTTCTTCAATGTTTCTGTCAAGGATGACACTCAAAGATGGCAACAGCCTCTGTGACATTTACCCACAGAGTTCCTCTGTCAAACGGCACATGCCACAGTTTGCATCACAACACCAATGGAAGCGCACACTGCAGTGTACTCACGTCACTCGAGCTCATCAAAGGGGACATATCAGAGCGGTTGTATCCTATGACCTCAAATAAGACGTATGTAAACTTCTGATGTAAATTGACAAAGACAAGCAGAAAAGGAAAAGTTTTATCATGATCATCATACTGTATAAGTAAGATGTAGCAAGCTGAAAGCAAAGCAGGTTATGCAAGTTAATAAAAGTCTTGGGGAAGTTTAAAATCAAGATTAATCAATTTAATCGGACTGACAACTAAAAGTATTATGCCATTTTAAAAGGATCCTAATTTTGTTTTGGAGGTCTCCTACAATAGGTTTACATACATCCTAGGTCAAAAAACACTGCACATCACTTCTTTTCTCAGAGTCTTAAAATGGTTCATTCGAAGATTCAGTCTCACTCCATTCCGAGAGCCTACTGTGCTCTGATTGGTCAGATGGCCCAGTCTGTTGTGATTGGTCTACCACTTACAGTGCATGTCGCAAACAAAGCACCTATTAGCATATCTGAATTTCAGCTCTTCCTCAGCACTTGATACACAGTGATAAGAACAGTAACGATGGCCTCGGTTTTTCCGTATAAATTCCAGCACAAGTCCTCATCCTTTTGAATAGCATGCAAAGTGGATTTGCAGCGCGGAAAACGGCATCTTCTCGACATGTCTAAAACACAAACCAAACTCTTCCAGCCTCAGTTACAACCACATTGTTAAAAGTAGGCATTGTTCGCCAATGAAGACCATAGACTGGCATTATGCAAATTTGTTACATTGTTACGCAAATATGTAACCGGAAGTGAGAGTGGAATTGCTGACGACTCGTTTCAGCAGCAAACTATTTGTTGTGATCTTTAAAACTTTGCTGACATTTTACAATCACAAACAGCTACATTACACACTACATGAAAGGTAATATTCAAAAAAAAGCATAATAGGGGCACTTTAAAAAGTTCTACCACTCTTTTAGCATCTGTAAGTATTTAATTCAGTCTCAGATGTCTGATGCATAAGGCACACAAAATGGGAAATACTTTGGGAAGTCATCATCTGATTTCCAGGAGACGTGCGTGTTGCATTCTTGAACGGTCCATCTGGAAACAAAGTCGTCATGACGCCAAAAGCCCTTGTGTTTACAACTGTGACAATGAGCGCTTATCAGGATCAACCGAACACTGGATTTTCAAAAGTGTGTGAAGTTCACGGCATAGACTCTTGTCCAAGAGTTTGGTCTGTTGTTGTAGGGACAGTGACTTTACATTTTCACGCCCCTAAACATGATGCTGAACAAAACAAACTGTGATTGGTTGCTTTATGTCAGTCAGACAGCCTCTTGGGCAGTCCTTGGCCAATGAAAGCTGCTATGGAGTCCAGACCTTCTGCCATCAGTCTGAATATCTAGCTACACAATGTTTCAAAGTCAACTTGCATACAAGCAGACAAACTTTGAAAGCTTTTGTACAAGTTGCTGGAAAATGTGGTGGTGTTTAATTCATGCTGTCACACCTGGCATATTTAGTGACCAGTGAGCAAAACGCCAAATTATCTCAATGTCTGCATAGTTTCCAATGAGAGTTTCTATTCTAGACATGTGTGCCCATCGGTCACTAAAGTTGCCAAATTTATATCGTCTTAAAAATTGCATGAGAACTGTACAGTATGTTCACATGAAAGATTGTGCAAATAATTCTAATAAAAACAAGATGTGTTCCAAAAACAGCTGCAATGTAGAAGACAGGCGTTATTAGGACTTATTTACTTGTAAAAAATAAACAAAGTACTAGTTTTGGTCAGTATGGTGCATTAAATTGATCAAAAGTGACAGTAAAGACATATAACGTCTTTACATTATAATGTTACAGAAGATTAAATAAAAGAAGAATACAATTACATTTTAAAACATATTCAAACAGTAAACAGTTGTTTCAAATTGTAACAATATTTCACAATATTACTGTTTTACTGTGGTTGCTTTTGATAAAATAAATAAAGCCTTTGTGACTTCTTTTAAAAACAATTCAAATCGTATACTGTCCCCAAACTTTCAAAACGGTTGTGTTATTGTAGCATAACATTACATCTAGATTCACTAGTCAGTCTTACTAATTGGTTATTGGGCAATTAGTTGAATAGTTCACATCATGAGTGTGAGCATTAATGGGTTAACATTTTGAAAATATTTCATCTTTGGATATGGTTTGCTTTTGATTTGATTGCATATAGCAGTTGCTTTTGAAAGAATGTCCTTTCAGTGAGAAGATTCCAGTCCGTATCCTTTGATTTAAGCATGAATACATGATAGCATTTAAAGTCTCTCTCTCTCTCCTCCTCTCCAAGTTTCGAACCATGCAAGTGGTTGTGCGACAGGATAGCCTACAGAGGTTTTTCTGAAACTGGCCGCTAATAAAAGGGTCAGATAAAGCAGCTCTGGCTGACTCCAGATTAAAAGAGCGCATTCTGTGCATTCCTATCTGGTGAGACAGTGTGGGCCGTCTCAGCACGAGGAACACCAAGAAACTCTTCTCAGCGCCACTGACCAAGCATATCCACAACAGCCCAGCGGCTCAACTCTTGCACTGGGCCACCCTGCACTTCTCCATACCCCACTCTAGCTAATGCACTAGCCCCCATTACCCAAACCCCTCCTTTTGATTCACCCCAATAGATTTAAAACAATAAAGACACAATGTGATTCAGAATAAGCCTGGCTGATGGAGTTGGCTTGGAGCCTCTGTTTACATTGTCTCTCTCAAAGGAAGCGAAGGATGAAAGGCCCCTTCAACACAAGACGTTCATCCGCATTCTTTCAGGCCGCCCCCGGACACTTTTAAAGGGGCAAGTCCACTAACTTGGCAGAGCACAATGCCGCTCGCTAAAAATGAGCCTCCATGATGACCCATTATTCAGCTGGTAATAGATCAGTGAGTGATATCATTAGCTAGCTCCTGAAAGTCCTCTGAATGCTAGCCATGTGCAAAACAACATATGCTCAAAACTAATAAGTTGGTTGATTGCATGAATGACTAGTCAACTAACCAAACCTAAGAAATCCTTGCATATTTATACATTTCTTATAGGGAAAATGAACATAAGATGTTCTTACATTCAAGTGCACTGGAATGGAACAGAATGCAGGAGTTTTTGAAAGTTAATTACAACTATTTAAAAAGTTTTTGTTTGTAAAATAAATAAATAAGTAAAAACAGATGCATATACAGTTGAGCTCAAAAGTTTATATACCCCTTGCAGAATCTAGAAAAATGTGAATCATTTTAACAAAATAAGATGCAATTTTCATGATCCATCTTATTTTTTATTTAGTACTATCCTTAATAAACTATTTCACATAACAGTTGTTTACATACAATTAAATTTACATTAAAATTATATATATAGCTGAATTTATAAAAATGACCTCGTTCAAAAGTTTACATCCCCTTGATTCTTAATACCATGTGGTTACCTGGATGATCCACGACAATTTTTTTGTTTTGTGATGGTTATTCATGAGTCCCTTGTTTGTCCTGAGCAGTTAAACTGAGCTCAGTTCTTCAGAAAAATCCTTCAGGTCCTGCAGATTCTTTGGTTTTCCAGCATCTTTTGCATATTTAAACCCTTTATAGCAGTGACTATATGATTTTGAGATCCATCTTTTCACACTGAGGGCAACCGAGGGACTCAAACACAAGTATTAAACAAGTTTCAAACATTTACTGATGCTCCAGAAAGAAATACGACGGATTAAGAGTCGGGGATGTCTACTTTTTGAATTGGATGAACAGAATAAATTGTACTTTTTTTGTCTTCTGGGAAACATGTAAGTATCTTTTGTAGCTTCCAAAGGGCAGAACTAAATGGAAAAATATGTTCTTTAAACAAAATAAAAAAAACTTGCACATCAACTTCTTGTTCAAAAGTTTTCACCCCTGACTCTTAACGCATCGTGTTTCCTTCTGGAGCATCAGTGAATGTCGGCAGCTTTTGTAATAGTTTTGTCCCTCAGTTGTCCTCAGTGTGAAAAGATGGATCTCAAAATCATATAGTCACTGCTGTAAAGGGCTCAAATATAAAGATGATGCTGGAAAACTGAAGAATCTGCAGGACCTGAAGGATTTTTCTGAAGAACTGAGCTCAGTTTAACTGCTCAGAACTCATGAACAACCATCACAAAACAAAAACAACAGTCGTGGATCATCCAGGTAACCACACAGTATTAAGAACCAAGGGGATGTAAACTTTTGAACGGGGTCATTTTGATAAATTCTGCTTTTTTTTTTTGTCTTGTGGACTTTAGGTAAACAACTGCTATGTGAAATAGTTTATTAAGGACAGTACTAAATAAAAAAATAACATGCAGTTTTCATGATCCTTCTTATTTTGTTAAAATTATTAACATTTTTGCAGATTCTGCAAGGGGTATGTAAACCTTTGAGCTCAACTGTATACACCAATCAAGCATAACATTATGACCACCTTCCTAATATTGTGTTGGTCTCCTTTTTGCTGCCAAAACAGCCCTGACCCGTCGAGGTATGGACTCCACTAGACCCCTGAAGGTGTGCTGTGGGATGTTAGCAGCAGATCTTTTATGTCCTGTAAGTTGTGAGGTGGAGCCTCCATGGATCGGACTTGTTTGTTCAGCACATCCCACAGATGCTCGATTGGATTGAGATCTGGGGAATTTGGAGGCCAAGTCAACACCTCAAACTCGTTATTGTGCTCCTCAAACCATTCCTGAACCATTTTTGCTTTGTGGCAGGACGCATTATCCTGCTGAAAGAGGACACAGCCACCAGGGAATACCGTTTCCATGAAAGGGTGTACATGGTGTGCAGCAATGCTTAGGTAGGTGGTACGTGTCAAAGTAATATCCACATGGATGGCAGGACCCAAGGTTTCCCAGCAGAACATTGCCCAAAGCATCACACTGTCACCGCAGGCTTGCCTTCTTCTCATAGTGCATCCTGGTGTGTTCCCCAGGTAAGCGACGCACACGCACCCAGCCATCCATGTGATGTAAAAGAAAACGTGATTCATTAGATCAGACCACCTTCTTCCATTGCTCCGTGGTCCAGTTCTGATTCTCACGTGTCCACTGTTGGCGCTTCCGGCGGTGGACGGGGTCAGCATGGGCACCCTGACTGGTCTGCGGCTTTGCAGCCCCATATGCAACAAACTGATGCACTGTGTATTCTGACACCTTTCTATCAGAACCAGCATTAACTTCTTGAACAATTTGAGCTACAGTAGCTCGTCTGTTGGATCGGACCACACGGGCCAGCCTTCGCTCCCCACGTGCATCAATGAGCCTTGGCCGCCCATGACCCTGTCAACGGTTCACCACTGTTCCTTACTTGGACGACTTGATAGATACTGACCACTGCAGACCGGGAACACCCCACAGGAGCTGCAGTTTTGGAGATACTCTGGCAATTTGTCTAGCCACCACAATTTGCCCAAACTTGCTCAAATCCTTACGCTTGCCCATTTTTCCTGCTTCTAACACATCAACTTTGAGGACAAAATGTGCCTAATATATCCCACCCACTAACAGGTGTCGTGATGAAGAGATAATCAGTGTTATTCAACTTCACCTGTCAGTGGTCATAATGTTATGCCTGATCGGTATATATATATACTAAGATCATGGTGAGATGCATGACTGGCTGAAGTGGTGGTGCTTAAAATATAAAATATATTAAAAATAAAATATATATTACAAATTATATTACATTAAAAAGCTAAACTAGCTGACCTCACTAATTGGTGACACATTCCCATACACTATTGTATATGGCACTCTTTAAATATCATGAATTGGTCATGCCCATGAACAGGTGCATTTTTGCATGTTTTTATCATAATTTAGTAGTGATGATGGCAAAATAGCTAAGATGAGCTGTATTTTGGGGCAGAAAGTTTTCAGTAATAAAATTTTAATTATACACTGGACTGAAAACAGGCTATTTTTGTGTTCGCTGTGCTTGCACATTGCAGTCGTACTGAACAAGCTTCCCTCCTCACCTCCAGCCATGTTTTGTCTTAGGACAAGCCATTCTTTCCCTCCCAGCCAAACGGGCTGTAAACACTGTTATTGTGAAGCCCGAGGGTTTTCCCCTAAAAATCCATTTAAAATGGCAACAATACAACCAGGTTTGGAGATTGGAGAAAGATATATGAAAGCTCAAGTAAGCAGCATTCATAAACTGTATACAGTAAAGAAAAAAAAAAACACTCCACAACTGTTGCCAAAGTATGCAGAGCTTACAGGAATGCTGTATGGGGCCCTCTCTGAGTGAACAAAGAAAGCACAGTCAGACTCCTTTTCCCCAGCGCTACCACATCCGCACATCATTAGTTGGAAAATTCCTGATATATGCTGTAATTTTTTTTTTTTTTTGCTCTGGTACAGGCAAGGCTTTAATATCCAGATGCCATTGGATCCTGCAATGTACCCCCAAATCAGTTCTCTTTTCCCAGTTGGCCTGCAGCCATCGGCCATCAACAAATAATCCTGACAAGGTCCTGGAGCAAGGGTTCAGCGCTCTCTGTGGACCGCTAGCAAACGAGGTCACACAGGAAATACCAAATAAGACGCTCCCCGTTCATTGTGCTGCTGCACTCTTTGTGTGTCTGTTGGTGTTTGGAAGCCCCCCGCTTTTTCCGCTGGAGTTTTTTTCTCTTCCTTTCTCCTTTTTGGAATACCGGGGGAGATATCTAAACATTCCCAAAGTGTGCCGCACGTGCTCTCCTGCGTGCCATGTTTTCCTTTTTCCAGACATGCCGCTGCCTCTGAGTCTGTCCAAAGCAGAAGCACATTGTCTGGCAACGAACAAGCTGCTGCGCTCAGCTCAAACCAAGACCGGTCTAAAAAAAATCTGGATGGATTCAGCTAAACCTAAACAATTTTTCATAATTAAGATTTATGATTTGGACAGAATGTCTTGCTAAGAAACACAATTATTTGGAAAAACTCAACGTACCAACCCCCCAGTGCTTTTCAAAACTTGTTTCAATGGCAAACACCCGTAGCTTATTTCAGCCTGGCTGCATTTTTTGCAAGTTTCATGGTCACATGAGAGGTTTAATACGAAAAAAACGCTTTTGGACAAGTAGAAACACTAAAGCGCATGTGTCCCACGTATCTCCTGCAAAAGTGTGACCTCTTTTGAAGTGTAGGAGTGGGACAGGGGGTCCTGCCAAGCAATGACAAGAATGTGATCTCGTTCCAAACTTGTATAAAATACTTTCTTCTGTGGAACACAAAAGATGATGTGTCTGTTTATTTATTTATTTATTGTCCCTAAAATGAAAGTCCAATGTTATTTTGGACCTCATTGACTTAGTATGGACAACAACAGTTAAAACCTTGTTCAAAATCTCTTAAGTGCTCAGTAGAAGAACATTACACAGGTTTGGAACGACATTAGGGTGAGTAAATAACAGAATTTTTATTTTTAGCTGAACTATCCCTTTAAGAAATATTTAATAAGAGTATCACCAGCTTGTCGTTGTCATGACACACAACAAACGTTCCAAACACAAAGCTAAAATGGGTTTAAACATGTTTAAACTATTACGTTTCTTTAAGACTTCCCTTAGCAAGCTTCATCTGAGCATCATACTCATCCCTCCCTGATCTAGCTAGCTACATACTAGTTTAAAGGGGAAGATCTGATTGGATACAGTTGGTTTGCACTGGACAGTGAAGCTGAGCTCAAAATGGAAATCCCATTAAGCAGATTCATTTCGTAAAAGGGGTTGAATACATTTCTGCTGTTGAACAATGAGTCATTTCCCCTGCCCACACGTGTACTGAAACAACTACAGGCTTATTTAAGGATGCCTAGCTTCATTTTCAGTCAGAGCAGAAACTTTTAAACACAACAGGTTGTCTGTGCGCCTCTTCCTATTTATACTCACATCACAATGATTATCATCTGCAACAGCCTGCATCCAGGACAGATTAGAAGAGGCGTGAGTCTCCGACTGCAAATTTGACCAGACGTGCTTAATGAGAGGACAGATGGAGTGGACCGTTAATTGCATTATCAGTTTGTTGGACTGTGGCCCTTCTCTGTCAAGCTGTTTGGATAGCCAAAAAAGCCTTGGCTCATCTCATTCATCTGCCAGAATAAGTAGCTACTATACACGATTGTTACAGTTGTCATGAAAGGATTAAGAAGTGCCAGTCAAATTTTAGTGCAAGTTGATCAAAACTCAAATATAAACAAAGCTGCAAAAGTATCTTTACACATTGTCATATGAACAACAACCAGTCAGAAATTATATTTATAAACTTAAAGGGATAGTTCACCTAAAAATTTAAATTCTGTCATTAATTACTCATGTCGTTCCAAACCCATAAGACTTTCGTTCATCTTTGGAACACAAATCTTTTTGCTTTCGATTCCTCCAGCTACGCAAATGACACTTTGACCCTTCAAAAAGTTCATGAAGAGATTGTAAAACTAATCCATATGAGTTGAGTGTTTTAGAGAAGAGACTCAATCACTTTATATGATGAACAGATTGAATTTAGGCTTTTATTCACATATAAACACATAAAAACATAAACGGAAGCTCAAACATTCTGCGTAACGCGAGAATGAACCTCATTGGTTCTTGCACATCATGTGAACATGCTTGAGCTTCTGTTTACCACAACTGATGTGCGACTTGATGAATGCTTAAATTCAATCTGTTCATCATATAAAGTGATCGAGTCGCTTCAGAAAATTTGGACTAAACCGCTCAATTCATATGGATTAGTTTTACGATCTCTTTATGAACTTTCTGAAGTGTCAAAGTGTCAGTCGTTTAGGGAAAGAAAACTTTCAGATTTCATCAAAAAGATCTTCATTTGTGTTCCGAAGATGAATGAAAGTCTTACAGGTTTTGGAACGACATGAGGGTGAGTAAGTTACGATGAGTAACTTGTGAGCACAACTTATGAGCAAGTTGATTCAAACCAGTAAGTTACGAGTCTTTTTGAATAATTCATTAAAATAATCATTTTATACATTATACATTTGCATTATATAAGGCAGTCAGAAGGAAGTTTGAGAATAACTCTTTAAAAGAACTGGCTCATAAGAGTTATTTGTTTCTGAATCAAACCAATCTGTTAGTGTGATTCAGTCAGAATCATTAAGCTGTGGAACAAATTACTCTTATGAGCCAGTTTTTGTAAAGAATCATTCTCAAAGATTTCGCCTTCTGACTGCTTATATCAAATCCCTTGTAAAAAAAAAAGGAGTGCACGTAATTGTACTGAAAGTGTACTTTTTGTGTACTTAAAATCTTAAAAGTATACTTTTTAAAAAGTAAGTACACTTTCATGACAATATTTCTAAACATGCTTAAGAACACTTTTTAAAAATGCACTTAATTTTTACTTAATTATGACTTTATAGTGTTTTAAATAGGTACACTTTGATGTATTGACTAATATACTAAAGCACATGAAAAATCATTTTTTAATTTCAACTTAAGTGTGACAAATGTATTTTAAATCTGCTTAGTCTTTAATATATACCGTGTGCATTAATACACTTGAAATGTATTTTTCTTTTGAATTTCAATACACTTGCTTATACAGTATAATCCAGTACAACTTATTGTTGAAATTTATCACCAGCTCCTGCTCTAAACTCAACTAGTGTCAGTTTTCTACATAATATTTGACATAAAATGTCATTTATGCTGTATTTGTGATACTTAATGCAATAGTGCTGTACTTTACATGTGTATAATACTTTTAATATTATGTTGTTCTAAGTCGATTAAACATATTTAATTGCATTAATTGCAAGCAAAGGTTTAAAAAATTTAAACAAAATTAATTTTAATTCACATTCAGTTAAAATACATTTCATTTTAATCAGACTAAACTGTAAAAATGATTGACTTTTAGTTAGGTGAATGAGTCAAGTTCTATAAACTTACAGTCCAACTACAACAATGAATTAGAAAACTTCAACTTGAACAGAAATTAAATCGTGCACGTATTATAGCATATAAACATTTTGTTTGATGCACATGCGCCAAAATACTACTTCACCAGAGTTCGAAAAGTGCACTTTCAGCCATCTTTCTGGAATCGCGATGCGTGAGGCAACTTTGCTGATCAAAGAAGAAGAAAACAAAGGAGCGCACGTTTGGATAACTACAGGTGAGACGTTATGTACTACAAATAAAGAGGCAAGTAAGTATCTTGATATATGCTTTCTTTATTTTTATTTTTTCACCGTAACATAGCAGTTCTTATAGCCATTAAGAGTGTAACTTATTTAGTTTAATCGCAATATGGAGGTGAATTAATCATGTTTCCTATAATTTATTTATGATTGCATTATAATCATTTCTTATATATGAATATGATCGTGTCTGTGGGCGTGTTCAAAGAATTTGGCTGCTGAAAATATATTTTAATTGAACTCTGACTTTTTAAATCATTTTAAAGTAGTTCAAGTTACATTTGCAGAACTAAATTCAAAGATCTGATCTTGTAACATTCAAAGACATTTATATACATTTAATCCATCTAATCGCTATTATAACCACCAGTAATGTTCAATATATCACCCCCTCTAGAAATACTGCTTATAATCTATTTTTCTTTTTGCATTTGATAAGTGAGGTGTTCAAATACTGTTTGTGTTTGTAATATGTAATATTTTTGTGCTTATCTGGAGTTATATATATGAACTGCTTTTATGAACTGCTTCATCAAGGAAGTACTAAATAAAAAGACAACATGCTAATTTTTATGATCCCTCTCATTGTTAAAATTATTAAAATTTTGCAGATACTGCAAGGTGTTAGCTTGATTTGTATACAGTGGTTCAGGCTGCAGGATGGCCGAATGACTAAAGAAACATTATCAGACAAGAAACTTAGTTTTCTACCATCTTGCTATTACCACCCACTGCCACTTATACCAACAACGGAAATAAGTGCAGTTACAATAGCAAAATATGTGGGAGAGCATTATGATAGTGAAACAATATTATATTGCAATACATCGCACATCAAAGTTAATACAGAATCAAAACTAGTTAGCACATAATTTATAATTGAAATAGTTTAATAATATTTGGTTTAGGGCTGCACGATATTGGAAAAAAAGTGACATTGTGATATTTTTTCTGCAATATATATTGCGATATGAAAAGAATTCACCGGATGACTTAAATAGCTCTATTTGTAAAGAATGAATCATTCTAGGATGATTGGGTTGATTTTGTAGGTGAGTGAATGCACATAGAAAATAATAAACAAATTATAAGCATAGATAATAAATGCTCAGTATTTAGTAGAAGCACCCTTTTGATCTAATACAGCCATGAGTCTTTTTGGGAAAGATGCAACAAGTTTTTCACACCTGGATTTGGGGATCCTCTGCCATTCCTCCTTACAGATCCTCTCCAGTTCTGTCAGGTTGGATGGTAAACATTGGTGGACAGCCATTTTTAGGTCTCTCCAGAGATGCTCAATTGGGTTTAAGTCAGGGCTCTGGCTGGGCCATTCAAGAACAGTCACAGAGTTGTTGTGAAGCCACTCCTTCGTTATTTTAGCTGTGTGCTTAGGGTCATTGTCTTGTTGGAAGGTAAACTTTCGGCCCAGTCTGAGGTCCTGAGCACTCTGGAGAAGGTTTTCATCCAGGATATCCCTGTACTTGGCCGCATTGATCTTTCCCTCGATTGCAACCAGTCGTCCTGTCCCTGCAGCTGAAAAACACCCCCACAGCATGATGCTGCCACCACCATGCTTCACTGCTGGGACTGTATTGGACAGGTGATGAGCAGTGCCTGGTTTTCTCCACACATACCGCTTAGAATTAAGGCCAAAAAGTTCTATCTTGGTCTCATCAGACCAGAGAATCTTATTTCTCACCATCTTGGAGTCCTTCAGATGTTTTTTTAGCAAACTCCATGCAGGCTTTCATGTGTCTTGCACTGAGGAGAGGCTTCCGTCGGGCCACTCTGCCATAAAGCCCTGACTGGTGGAGGGCTGCAGTGATGGTTGACTTTCTACAACTTTCTCCCATCTCCTGACTGCATCTCTGGAGCTCAGCCACAGTGATCTTTGGGTTCTTCTTTACCTCTCTCACCAAGGCTCTTCTCCCCCGACAGCTCAGTTTGGCCAGACGGCCAGCTTTAGGAAGGGTTCTGGTCGTCCCAAACGTCTTCCATTTAAGGATTATGGAGGCCACTGTGCTCTTAGGAACCTTAAGTGCAGCAGAATTTTTTTTGTAACCTTGGCCAGATCTGTGCCTTGCCACAATTCTGTCTCTGAGCTCTTCAGGCAGTTGACCTTTGACCTCATGATTCTCATTTGCTCTGACATGCACTGTGAGCTGTAAGGTCTTATATAGACAGGTGTGTGGCTTTCCTAATCAAGTCCAATCAGTATAATTAAACACAGCTGGACTCAAATGAAGGTATAGAACCATCTCAAGGATGATCAGAAGAAATGGACAGCACGCGAGTTAAATATATGAGTGTCACAGCAAAGGGTCTGAATACTTAGGACCATGTGATATTTCAGTTTTTCTTTTTTAATAAATCTGCAAAAATGTCAACAATTCTGTGTTTTTCTGTCAATATGGGGTGCTGTGTGCCATTAATGATGGAAAAAATTAACTTAAATGATTTTAGCAAATGGCTGCAATATAACAGAGTGAAAAATTTAAGGGGGTCTGAATACTTTCCGTACCCGCTGTACATCAGATACAGTAAATGGCTAATTTTTTTGAGGAAAAAAAATCTCTCAAATAATGCTGTAAACTATACGAGGGAGTCACTTGGTACTATATTACTATAATATTGAAGGTTAAAATTAACTTATTTACATACAAACACTTAAATTACACTCAATTATGTTTTTTTATAATAAAGTTATAATACTAACTTTAGAATTACATAATCATATTTCTACTCCAGTTCGTTTTTTGAAATATGGCTGTCATAAATGATTTATTCAAACATGCATTAAATACATAGATGAATTATAAATAAAATAAATATTTAAAATAAAATTATAATGAATATGTAACGTGGTGCTTATATTTATCAGAATGCTCCTCTCTATAGCTGACTAACGAGTTTATGCTGAATATGATTTTTCTGAAGTAAATGTGACATTACGTGACATTGTTTACAAGTTATTTTATTGACATCTTTCCGCGGTTGAAACATTGATCGAGCGATTAAATGTGACATGATGTAACTGTGCAATAAGTAAACTTTATAAAAGTATACTAAAGTGCACTTTCTTTCTTTTTTTTTTTTTTTTTTTCACAAGGGACATGTGGTCCGATTCATGAACAAACATTTGTATAAGGACTATTTTAATGAATTGTTTAAAAAGACTTGTAACTTACTGGTTTGAATCAGTCTGACTGTTAAAAACATGCAAACAGATTAGTCGATTCAAAAACAAATATTTATGAGCCTGTTCTTTTTATGAATCGTTTTCAAAGACTCACAAACTCATGACTTGCAAGTTTGAATCATTCTGCCTGATTAAATCATTCCTGTGGTTTAATTCACAAACAAATGACATTATGAACTAATTCCTTTAACATACAGTGTGACTAGTGTAGCCTTATTCACGAATAAATGAGTTTTATCTTTAACAATTAAGAACTACTCCATAAGAGTCATTTGTTTATGAATCAGTTCAAACTGTCTGATTCAAAACAGTTCGAGAGTCTTGTACCATTAGATGTCAAATGACACATTCTGCATTATATTTGAACGCATCCGTCGTCCACATTTGTTCACTGAAACTCAATCAGCATTGAATTGTGGTATGGTTTGGGTTAGAGGAGGAGAGTCTAGCAAGCTATGGGCACTAAGTGATACAAACATAAGGGATTCATTCTGCCATCAGAGGGGAAGGAAGTGACAGGGCCCACAGGACTCCCACAGCACAGACTGTTATGAAGTTTGTGGTATGCAGAAAAACGGCTGCAGGAAAAGAGGGATTCTTTTTTATCTCAGCATAATTTGAGTCATGACAGCCACTTGTACAGCAAATCTACACAACCCACTGAAAGCAGACTGGCCTTGCAGGATTCTCATGTTCTTTTGGATCACTTCTGCAGATGGCATCTATTTCAGAAAGGCCTATAAATATGTTTTATAAGATGAAAAAATGCCAAGGGATGCCCATTCACTTTGTTTAATGCAAAAATGTTTGGAGGTCTTGCAGAAGAAGCATATCAATAGATTAAAGTATGCTTACTTAACACTTAAAAGATGTAAAAATTGTACAACAATCAGTCGGATAAATGATCTGAGGCATTCGCCTGCTGTTCCGTAAATCCAATTTCATGAGCAATGCGGTGCACATGATGTTTGCTTGAGCAGGATCCTAATCGCTTTCATGGGACAATCCCAGCTGCCTCCATTTTTACAATAACTCCATTTGGTATAAAGGAAGAGGACGCAATCGATTTCAACCCCATACAGTATCGCTAGATTACAGTTTGCATGCATTGTAGTGTCAAGTGCAGCTTCTGACTGAACATGAACTGAAATAAAAGCAACCTATAGGCTCATTAAAAAAAAAAAAATGCCTGTACCTATATTTTTTAAAAACTCAAAAAAACATACCTATACATACAATTAACTGCAGTTTCCAGCTGAAATGAATATTATTAGCAGTAAAACACCAACTTTTATACCTTTTCACACAAATTATGATTTCAGAGGCAGATTATCGTTGTTTAGTGTTAATTATAGAGAATTAACCTTTACGAGCCTCTCACTAGACATTTCATACAACCACCAATGTAATGAAATGTTGCCAGATTCAAGTTTACCTTTTTCAGATAAAACTGAACACTCGTTTTCCAGTGAGCCTAGGTTGGAGGAAAAAAAATTGCATCTTAATGCACCCAAAAAGGCAAAAGGGGGGAAATAACGTTACTGTGTTTTGTGTTTGTGCTTTAGGCTGTCAATCAGAGATGGACAAAAGCCACTGAGAGAACCAGAGTCATTCTAACAATCAACAATGCGACAGACCCATGAGATTTGTAAGGTCAGGCTAATCTCCACCTCTTAGGGCACCCGATGGGTGGTCCATCCAGTTTTTGGTCACCCAGTGTCAGAGGTGTAAAGAGTACCTTAAAACCATACTTGAGTAAAAGTACAGATACCTTACAGCAAAAATGACTCCAAGTCACCAATTCCAATTCGACTAAAGTAAAAGTCTTAAAAGACTATCTGATTTTAACAGTACTTGTACTGAATTTAAGCTCAAAGATGCACTAGTCCTTAACACCTAAGAGACATGCCAGTGAAAAACAAGAAACAGTTGAGTTGTGAGGGGAGCGATCACATTTATTTTCTAGAATCAAATTAAAATTGAACACCTCAAAATAAATCACAACAGCCTCTTAAATGTCTACAAACACTCAATTCTCAGTTAAACTCAAGTGCTCAAAAGCACAAGTAAACCAATATCTTTCAAAAATGTCTCTTCAATATAAGTCAAAGCCTACTTGCACTGGACATACTACTTGCTAATGTACTTGTATACTCAAAGTAGCCTTGTTGACAAGTTTGGCTGGGTAAGGGCAAAACACACAAGATATAGTACCTTCAATGCCCTGTAGATGGCGATTCTTTTGTAGCACAAACAAACTGCTGCAGAAAACGTTAGGTGCTATGCAAAATGAAGTCTCAACCTCAGACGTCATGCCCACGGACCGCTAGCTTAA
This sequence comes from Elopichthys bambusa, assembly GCA_037101425.1. Lineage (NCBI taxonomy): Eukaryota > Metazoa > Chordata > Actinopteri > Cypriniformes > Xenocyprididae > Elopichthys > Elopichthys bambusa. The sequence goes on from CM074448.1 coordinate 4,465,624, forward strand.
CGTCTGATGCATATGACACATTTAAAGGGATAGTTGACCCAAAACTGAAAATTCTGTCATCGCTGACTCACTCTCATATAGTTCCAAACCTGTATGAATGTCTTTGTTCTGCTAAACACAAAGGAAGATATTTGGAAGATTGTCAGTAACCAAATATCTTCCGTTGTGTTCAGCAGAACAAAGAAATTCATACAGGTTTGGAACAACTTGAGGGCGAGTAAGTGATGACAATTTTCATTTATGGGTGAACTATCCCTTTAACTGGAAACACTTGAGGATTTTCATCTGATTGGTGGAATTCTACAGGATGTCCAGGAGATGTGTGTCGCATTCTTTAAAAGTCCACCTTGAAACAAAGCTGCCGTGAAGCCAAACCCCCTCATGGAAGAAGTAAGCAATCGTGTTTACAACTGTGACAATGAGCGCTTACCAGGATGAACTAAACACTGGATTTTCAAAAGTATGTGAAGTATGTAAAGTGGACTCTTTAAAATAGGTCCAAGAGTTTTAAACGTTATTATAGGAACATCAGTCTTACATTTTCATGCCACTAAACATGACACGGAACAAAACAAACTGTGATTGGTTGCTTTACATGTCAGTCAGACGGTCTCTGGGCGGTCCTTGGCCAATTAAAGCTGCTATGGATTCCAGACCTTCTACCGTCAGGTCTGACTACACAAGACTACACAAAATTGAATGAGTAATTGTATTACTCATCACAAATGTATTGGAGTAAAGAGTACATATATTTATTCAAAAATTTAGTCAAGAAAACATTGCTAATATCTTAGTAGCCAAAAAGATACTTAAGAACAGTAACTAATTACATTACTCAAATACTTTTAACACTGCTCAGTGTTTCTCAGCTACATGGCGTGGGCAGAGTAAGAAACCTCTAAAGCAGAGTTTCATAGTTCCTATTTCCTATCTTTAACAACTGACAAAAAAACAAGTATATTCTGTAAATCGCTGTGAAATATATACATATAATATTTGGTAAGAAGTGACAAACACAGCTTCGCACAAAAAACCCCAAAGGGGATATTCCTTTATGCAAAACTGATATCATTTACTTCATATAAACTGCCCGAATTAACCCCTTTGCATTGAGAACAGTAGTCTGTTCTGAATCATCTTAATTCCACAAGAGTTCTGGTGGGCAGTTATGACTCAGCCAACTGTATTTGGTCCATTCAGCAGTTCTCAAGTCTAATGTACAGTTTATGTCAGCATAGCAAACTAGTAGCTAACATTGTATGTTGTCATTGAACAAGGAGCCAAAAGCCATAACAGCACGTCTGCTTTTGCACACACAATAACGACATTCCTGTAACTGCAGAGAGAGAGGAAATGGATTTTTTTAGCTGCTTGAAGGGCGGGTGATAGGGGGATTCCAGGCACAGGAACATTAATCAGGAGAGCCAGCAAGTCCATGCTCACTGTAAGCACCCCCCAGCCTTATCTATGGCACTTTTTTTTTTTTTTTTCCCTCAGTATATGTGTGGTGGGGGAAACGGTGGGGATATTTTCTAATGGTAGATTCCCAGGTGAACTTACAGAGAATCACCCGCCCAACTATTTAATAGACAGCAGCCCCTTATTAAAGAACTGAAACAACGTTATTTTGCTCAGCAACCAAAACCACTGAAACCGCACAACTGACAGAAGGTGCTGGCAGTCATTCAGAATCTGCAAACTCAATGAGATGTGAAAAAAGTGGGTTAATCTTGCACTCCCTTGTGCATGTGAAATGGCCATGGTAACAACTATAATTAGATAGAAGAAATTAAATATTCTCTGCAAACATCTTGACTAAATGTACAGAATGTGATAAATCAGCCATGTAAATATATGCAAAAAAAAAAAAAAAACCTTAACTTGCACAAGATCTCCAAGCAGCAAAAAAAAAAAAAAAAAAAAACCACAATGTCTGTTCAAAGCCTATGTGCTATCTTTTGAGATCAGAGCCGTCCTCAAGAGAATGTGACTTCAAAGAATGGCAGGAGGGAATTGATGGGACTCAATCGCATTCCATTTCATCTCAGCTTAGGCCACTTTGTAAGGCCAAAGACATGGGACAGCCTCTGCAGGGATTACTTTACACATTATGCGCTCACTTTCAGGCACATGTCTGATGGGTGGCCTTTCAGCGCTACCACATCTAATTGGACATCATTCCTTGAGATAGAGCCATATCTATCTCAAGGGATCTATCTGTACGATGGCATGTCACACTCCTAAAGCTACATCAAAGATGTCTATACTGTACTACAGTAGACAATGACAATGTTTGCTGTGTCATCTGCACACTGTACGTGCAAGGGGAATTTAAAGGGGTCCTTGATTATGATTTCACTTTTTTTAACTTTAGTTAGCGTGTAATGTTGCTGTTTGAGCATAAACAACATCTGCAAAGTTAGGACGCTCAAAGTTCAATACAAAGGGAGATATTTTCTTTTACAGAAATCACTTTTTAAAGGGGGGGTATCACACACAGTTTCTGCCAATCTCATGTTAATCTTGAGTACCTATAGAATAGTATAACGTCCTTTATATAGCCAAAAAGTCTTTAGTTTTATCATATTTATAAGATACATACGCTGTACCGAGTCTTTCCGAAAACAACCGAGTGCCTGGAGATGTGTCGTGTGAGCGGAGCTAAAGAGTGAAGAGTACATGCAGCTTTTGCGTAGTGACTGTCTACAAGCTATCAATGGTCAGCTAAACAACTGTATTTAAACACACAATACACCATCGCATTATCCATGGATAACTTTCCAATCACTATAATGAATATAGCGTACAGTGAATGATGAATAATGAATTTATGAATTCACTAAATTTGTGTTGTTTACTTTATATGCACTTAGGCGCCTATTGCCAACAAAACAGACATTTTTAATGCAGTTTTACTCACCACCTGCGGTTCCAAATCATGACTGGGATCATTATCGCTGTGACCACTCCATCTTTCAGTTTCAATCAATCTGTAAATCTAGCATAGAACTGGGCCTTGTTTATAAAACCATAAGCGCCGATCCTGAGGGCTCGAGCAGCCACGGAAAAACACGAGATATTCTCCATTCATTTTAACCAATAAAAAAGTGATTGCAACTATCAGTTTCTATGGTTATTTCAATAACAAATATTGATAGCGCATCAATGTAATGTGTGAGCACAAATCTCTCGGCTCTACTGAACACTGGGTTCTTTGGGAAGCAAGGTTATCTTTCCCTCACAACCAAAAACACACTTCTTTGGTGACATTGTTGATTTCATGGTCTAAAAACAAAGTGACAAATCTTTCTCGAGCAAGTCCTGCGCAAGGCTGCCGATGACTTCCGTAAACCCGAATGAAGCACGTTGATGGGCATGCTCTTGCTCTCTCGCTCTGGTCGACGTGTGTGCTCGCGCTCTTCAGGGAGAAGTGCCCGTACAAGGAATTCCGACCTTTCTGATGTCACACAGGCATTTGTAAGAGAATTTTTGGCACAGAAATACTCCGTTATACGTCCAACTCGTGTTTTGAAACTTTGGCCATGTTTAGCATGAGAATCCAACTCTTTAGCAGTGTTAAATAAGTCAGAATGCATGAAATAGCATTATACCCCCCACCCCCCCTACAACAAACAGCTGGTAGGGACTACAAATGACCTTCTTCCCAGGTTGGGGACATCACAAACCCTAAAATGTACATAAACCCTGCCCTCTGGAACACGCAACAAAGGGAGTGAAGCCATGTTGGGCTGCTTTAGAGAATAGGAAGAGTTGTTGTAGTATAGTGTTGTTACCATGCCGTCATTTAATGCCGGACTGCTTCACAAATGAGGGTCAATTCAACGCTGAATTTGCACAAAAGATTAACATGACGGCACATGCTAGTCGATGAGTTGAATCAACCCCACAGCAACTACATACATTTATCCACTAGCCATTCAGAAACGTCCAGTTTCATTCTAAAAGTTGTAACTTCTTCCTGAGTCTCTCCATCAGTGAACACAGACTTTGAACAATGTAAGGCTGAACACCATTACTGACAATCATCATTTTGGCTGCGTGAGATTCTCCAGCTTTGTTGTTGTTGAGCAACCGAAGCACAAACTGTTAAAGCTCCTCCCTCTTCTGGAAAGAGGGCCGGGAGCAGCAGCTCATTTGCATTTAAAGGGACACACACAAAATGTCTTGTTTTTGCTCACACCCAAATAGGGGCAAATTTGACAAGCTATAATAAATGATCTGTGGGGTATTTTCAGCTGAAACTCCACAGACACATTCTGGGGACACCAGAGACTTATATTACATCTTGTAAAAAGGGGCATAATTATTCCCCTTTAAGGTACAGAAGGAAGGAACGGTGGAAAAGGATGACACTTAAGGCCAGGACACACCAAACAGATGGTCGGCCGTCGGGCAATGTTGGGTCGTTTTTGAGCATCGGTCGACTTAGCTTTTTAAGTGTATTCCACACTGTTGGCTCTAGTCGGACGCCACCTGGGTTTTTTGGGCCGATTTAGAAAGCTGAATCACCGTTGGGCCGTCAGTGAGAGAAAGAACTCTGATTGGTTGTTCAGCTAAGCGAACGAGTCAGTGCACGAGAATAAACTACATTTATCATCTTCAATGCATTCAAGAATTCAATGCACAAATATTTTCATAATAACATGAGCTGACTGGAAAGAAGAAATTGATTGGAATGATTGATATTCAAAATGGTAAGCAAGAGCTGCTTTGTTTACGGTTTGTATATCTGCAGTCCTAATTTCGGTTTCCCTTTTTTTTGTTGAAAATAGACTATTAACACCTGCTGATATAGACAGATCTTTACTTACATGCAGGCGCAGAACGCACATGCTAGTTGACAGTCGCCTTTAGTGCTATTGGTGTGTTCAAGTGCAGCTTTTTGGCCGAGACACAGACGATGAGAGGCGAAAACACAGTCAGCTTTCGTCACTGCAAGTTCTTTGACATCAGCTTGGTGTGTCCCGGGCTTTACACATTGAGTCTCATCCATTAATTATTGTGTGTGTGTGTTTGGCTATACTTGTGAGGGCCAAATGACCTCACTTATATAGTGAAATATTATGACAGCCGACTAGTGAGGACATTTTACTGGTCTTCACTAATTAAAATATAGTGAAACGTGTGTGTGTGAAGCATTTTTGTGACATCCTGTAAAATTAACAAATAGTACTGCTTCATTCACTATGGAAGACACTTGTGCAACCCCGTTACTCACCACAGAAGTAAGAGCCATCTGAAAGCTGTAGATCCGCGCCAGACCAAAATCAGCCAGCTTGATCTGTCCTCCACTGGTGACTAGAATGTTTTGAGGCTTAAGATCTCGATGAACCACACGGTGAGAGTGGAGGAAATCCAGACCCTGCAGCAGCTGGTACATCATATCCTGCCAAAACAAGACCATATATATATATATATATATATATATATATATATATATTATATAATATATATTATATATATATATATATATATATATTATATATATTATATAATATATATTATATATATATATTATATATATGTGTGTGTGTGTGTGTGTGTGTGAAGGGTAAAAAAAGTGAACATGTCTCTTTAAAGTTTAAGTTTGGCAGATGTTAATAACGAACATGACGGCTGAGCAGGAAAGACACGCTGCCGTAAGGTTCCATCCCTGTAGGCCTCCGCTTCCCTGCAGCTGTTCCGGGATCACAGCTAATTGTGAATAGCCTCGTTCTGCCTACGGGCCAATATGAAATCAGACCATGATACTGAAACTCAAGAGAAGGTGGGGAAAAGACAGCACCCTAACTGCCATTTCCTTTGGTAGAAACTGACAATAATGGCCGTGGAAGGCCTAACTGACAAACAGATAAGAAAAAAAAGAAGTTGTGCATAAGAAAGGGAGAGAAAAAGAAGTGGGGTTGAAGTGCCGAGCGGGGAGCATTTGCTCACAGTTGCTGCTTGACTTGTTCCAAAGCAGAGGTATCAAGCGGTGGCAGCCTACCCCTGAGAAACCCGCTGCCAAGACCTCACAAGTGACATGGATCTGAGCCCACAGCACTGTTCATTCCCCAACCAGCTGGTGAGTGATTAAAACCACTGAAACAATGGGGTGCACACTCAAGCAGAAAACTGCAAACGGCGCGAGTCAGACCGGGCGAGGGGAAGGGGACGGAGGTCCTCACAATGTGTGCGCTGGGGGCCTGCACTAGGGAACGCGCGTGTGTTAGAGTCAGGCAGCCAGCATAAACAAGGAGCCTTTCTGAATGCCCATCCAGCCATGACCTCTCAGACCTTCAGGCACAGGCAGTTATTCTGGGAGCTCCTAAAACAGCATAACCCCCTACCAGCTCCTCTGTCTTGGCCTAAAATGGCCCACGGTTGGCCCACTTTGCTTGAGACAAAAGTGAAAAGAAAAGGAAAGGTACACAACCACCTCAAAAGCGTGACCCGAGGATAAACACTCATATCGTCTCCTTTAAATACTTATTAAGTACTTGTGTAGCTTTTATAGATGTGTGATCTGCAAGCATTTTCAGCACCGTTTTCGGAGGAAAATCTGCAGATTTATGCCATTAAAATGCATAAAGTGTTGGCTGAATATAATATTATAAAATAAATATGCACTACTGTTCAAATGTTTGGTGTCAAAGAAATTAATATTTTTATTCAGCAAGGATGCAGAGTGACAGTGAAGTCACTGATAATTTATTTTATGCTTTCTATTCATCAAAGAATCAGGAATCAATTAAAAAAAAAATATATATCATGGTTTCCACAAAAATATTAACCAGTCAAATTTTTTTCAACACTGATAATGATAAATGTTTCTTGAGCAGCAAATAAGCATATTAGAATGATTTCTGAAGTACCATGCGATACTGATGACTGGAGTAATGACATCACAGGAATAAATTACATTTTAAAATACATTATTGCAATCATATTTTATAATATTACTGTATTTTTGTCAAATAAATGCAGCTTTGGTGAGCATAATTTTTTTTTTTTTTTTTTAAATTATATCGACCCCAACATATGAACACATGCCTCATTTACAGTTGAAGGCCGTTACAAATTCTGGAGAATTCTGCGAGTGCAGATTTCTCACAATTATTAACAGTACTTTGAAGGGGTATTACTATTATCATTTTAATTATGATTGATTTACTTTAGAGATACTCTGGAAAGCACTTCAGTTAAGTGGAAAATCAAGCCTGATTTACCTGTCACACAATCTGTCATTGTAATCTCAAAAGGAGTAACCTAACAGCTGGAATCTGAATGATTCCTCGGAGTCGGTCCTTTGTTGTAACATGCTATTCACACAACAGAGGAACTGCAATTTACAATCAAAACATTAATGCCTTAAATTAAAACCAACACTACCAACCTGAAATAACCAGGCTTTGTTGAGAGGCATTCACAGTCGAAACAAAGGAAAGATTTGATAGCACCTGTCCTAAAGTACCTCTTCTCAGAAAAAGGGAGGAAATAAAGCCGAGGAGGATGGAGTGGAAAAAAAAAAAACCTCCCCAAAAACAGCAGTCAAAACAGAGCTTCCAGAAGGCACCCCCCTTTCTCATGCTAATTCATGAGAGGCAGCCATATTGTTTATTGTACCCCGGCACAATGCAGGACATCTGCCAGTTAGCGTTAGTGTAATTCCTTCCCCATGCTTCATTAGGCTCTCCTTTATGGGCCAGAGACAGGTTTCGGGAAGGCGCGGGGCCGGAGAGCCTAGCCGCACTCCCCAAAGCAGGGCCAGCCGCTTGATCTCCTTCCAGCTCATTTGATTCCCGGGGCCTCTCTCATCAATTAGCATGCGGTGGGTCTGAAATGGGGCAGGAGTGGGCAGTTTGGGGGCTGGAATGGGGTGGAGGCTGGGACCTCTGCAATCTGGTGTCCCGAGGAGGGTGGTGAATAAGGTTGCCGGGCATCTTTGGGAGGGCCGCACAGTCTGCAACTGATGTCTGTTATCTGATGTCTGTGTGGCCTGACAAAATGAAATCTCACTAATGCATATTCACAAGCTTTTAGGTTAAAATATTCAGACTCTGGAAGCCTGTGTATTGCATACATTGACTACACTTTAAAAAATAGCTGTAAAAAAAAGAAACAAATTTACACAGTAAAATATCGTTTCCATTGAAACAGTAATGTACTGTGAAAACAATGCATTCTGGGTCATTTTTGTGTCATTTTCGAGAAAGTACCCTATAGGCCACTTTCTCGAAAATGACAAATAATATTTTACCCAGAATGCATTGTAATATATAGAAATAATATACCGTAAAAACAGTGCATTCTGGCTAACATTTGTCGTTTTTCGAGAAAGTAGCCTATAAGTTACGTTCTCGAAAAAATGAAAAATTACCCAGAATGCATTGTAATATACAGAATATACCGTAAAAAAAAAAAATGCATTCTGGCTAATATTTGTCATACTTTCTCAAAAATGAAAACAATTTTTCAATGGAAAACACTAAATTTGTTTTTTTACAGCTATTTTTTTTTTTTTTTGGAGCGACTAAATGGTTACTCATTTATGTATTATATATATATATATATATAAACATTCACATTATCATCATCTCTGTTAATTTCCTTTATTTTCTATTTAATTTTAATATAATGTGAGAAATTTTTTTTGATTTTGATTGAATTTATTTGATTAAAAAAAAAAACAGTAAAAATTATAAAATTTTGAAAAATTATCGTAATTTAAAAATAATTTTTCTATTTAAATATATTATAAAACATAATTTATTCCTGTGATCAAAGCTGTATTTTCAGCATCATTACTCCAGTCTTCAGTGTCACATGATCTTTCAGAAATCCTTCTAATATGCTGATTTACTGCTCAAGAAACATTTATTATCATGAATGTTGTAAACAGTTGTGCTGCCTAATATTTTTGTGGAGACGATACTTTTTGGATTCTTTCTTAAAATTAATTACTGTCAGTTTTGATCAATTTAAAGCATCTTTGCTAAATAAAAGTATTAATTTCCATATTAAAAAAACTCTTACTGACCCAAAGACTTTTGAATGGTAGTTTATTTAATGTGTGTAAATAAAGTTATAATAATTTTAAAAAAGAAGAAAAAAAAAAGAGGGAAAAAAAGTCTGTTAATAACTGTTTTTCAAACAAAATTAATTACAAAAAAGCTATATATAAATAATTTATATATAACAGATCACTGGGGAAATGCAAAACCGCACATTTATCTCTAACATGCAAACCAGAGACTCAAACCAAGACTGCGTTATGTCCCTCTCGATACACAATCCTTCCTTACCGATACACAAAACTCGCAAAGGAAACCCCTTAGGTGTCACTTTATAACTTTTCAAATGTTTCATAGCTTCTGTTTCTATTTCAATTTGGCACAAATGACAAAGAGAGAGATATGGTTCGTTCCAGCGCTCAATGTAAGATGTCCTAGGGGGAGAGGTAGCGAAATATGATGAATGGATTTGTAAGACTACCATGTGGGAAAAAGTCAAAATAGATTACAGGAGAGTAGATGATCAGGACAAAACAAATCCAACGTTTCCGCTCAAACCTTTCCAGATGAACGTAAGAGGACTGACACGCAGCAGGATTATTTCTAGTCTAAAGAAAATGATATCTGGCTTGAATGACTTAAGGTAGCCCCTGGTAGTCCACAGGTTTATACTAGTGAAAGGCTGAGAGGGAGGCCACTACACTTACACAAACCCTTTGCATGCACACATACACTGAAGGAACATTCCTCTGGCCAATCTTTGGTGAAAGCCAGAGCTGAATGAAAATAGAGGCACACAGGCACCCAGCCCTTTAATTAGAAGCCCATCCACCACATGCACTGCCCATCAAAAGGACAAGACTCTGTGATCTGAGGGAGCTTCATCCTTCATCTGCTGACTTAGAAGGCCAAAACACTCCTTTTTGCTCACAGGCCTCAAAATACAAATAATAATAAAAAAAAAAAATGTCTTTATTATTATTTTTTTATATATGAAACAGCTGTTTGAAGAAGATACAGAGAAGCCTTCCTGTATCTCAAACAGTAGAGCATGGCACTAACAATGCCACGGTCATGGGTTTAATCCCCAGGGAAAGCAAGAAATTATAAAATGGATACCTTGAATGCAAGTCCCTTTGGATAAAAGTGTCTGCCAAATGCATAAATGTAAATGTAAAAATACAGAGAATGAAAATAAAAACTGCTTTAAAAGGATAGTTTCATACCCAAAAATGAAAATTATCCCATGATTTATTCACCCTGAAGGTGTATATTCACCTTCAGACGAACACAATCAGAGATATATTAAAAAAAATATCCTGTCTTTTCCAAGCTTTATAATGGTAGTGAAAGGGGAGCGCAATTTTGAAGCCCAAAAAAATTCATCCATCCATCATAAAAATAATCCATACGGCTCCAGGGCTTCTGAAGCAAAGTGACGGGTTTTTGAAATCCATATTTAAACTTTATAAACTAAAATAGCTAGCTTCCGGCAGACGATCGTACACATACTGTGCAAGTCGTTTTGCGCCAAAAGAGTAACCCCTGACACGATGTACAGTATGGATGTAGGAGAATCGTAAGCTTAGACGCCTCTCGCGGTTTATACAAATAGGGCTGTGCAACAAACTCAAGCTCCTCTTATATCAAAATTCTCCGACATTTCTCTTTAAAATTTCTGGTTTTAGACTTAAACTCTGCGCTTCCTTGTTCGTCATCGCGTTATGCGTAGGGTCAGAGGTTACTCTTTCGCCGCTAAAAGATCTATATACCTGTCTGCCAGAAGCTAGTTATTATAGTTAATAAAGGAGTGTCCAACTCGGTCCTGGAAGGCCACAGTCCAGAGTCTAGCTCCAACTTGCCTTAACAGACCTGCTTGGAAGTTTTTGGTATGCCTAGTAAGACCTTGATTAGCTGTTCAGGTGTGTTTAATTGGGGTTAGAGCTAAACTCTTCAGAACAGTGGTCCTCTAGGAGCAGGACTGGACACCCCTGGTTTAAGAGAACAAATACATCACTTCCTAGTAAACTGACGCAAAATATCTGTAAAAAAAAAATGGAAGTTGCTGCAACTGAGGAAGCCACTGTGGCTCTTTTTTCCTCCATCATAAATGACTTGTGTCTGAGATCACACAGATGAAACGCAATAAATGCTGTCATGTTATTTTGTGTTCAGATGCCTGGTGTTAAGGAACACAACCATGTAAGAGTTCCATGAGGTCAATCTGATGGCAGATTTTAGCGCAGGCATTTCAAAATAATCAAACCAACATTTGAGATGCTGTGCAATGAAATTGGTCAGCTGGTTAGCGCGGTTATTCAATCACATCCACTTCTGAGGCAAAGTCACATGGGTTTTTGTTGCGCATCAAGGGATTTATTTGGTAAATGTGTTTACATCGTAGTTTATGTGTATGTCTTCCCATCGGATAAAAAAAATATATATATATCCACCTCAAAAGTTGCACATTTTAAAAAAATTATATGCATCTTGGCGTTTCCATCCAGTGTTTTTTTTTATGCAATATCTCAAAATGTGCATAAAAATAGGCGGATGGAAACATAGCCAATGTGAAATGTAATTTTCAACCTGCTTTACTTCCATAATCAGACTTATTTAAAGGTGCAGTAAAAATCATCAAAACAAACACGCCCCTACCCAAAAGGACCACACCCCTATCTTGACAGCTCCGCCCCCAAATCCACAAATACATTATGCAACACAGGCACCTCCCATCTAATGAGTGTATACGGCCCTTACTGCTGATTGGCTACAAGTGTGTTTTGGTGCTCGGTCCGATCCACTTTCAACAGAAATTGCTTACTGCACCTTTAAGAATAAACCTGTATGGTAAAATGAAAGAGAGGACCATCATAGTTGACATACTAGAATGTGGTTGAAGGGAGTTAAAAAGAGGCATTCGTAACATCAGCAGAAAAGGAAAGTCATTTTAGAGGCGGAGGAAATTTGTACATTTTGATTAAAATAATATGAATCGTGCTGATTCGTGCACAATAAGACCAGGATTTACATTAAATATGTGCATTAAAAACTCATGTTGATCTTAACCTTTACAATTCTGGGCTAAAGGCATCAGGTTACAGTTTCTTTGCCTGATCGTAAGTGCTGAGATGAATCTGCTGGTATGAAGGTACCTTTATGGTTTCAGGTGGCACTCCTGGATCAGGTGCTTTCTCCAGATATGTGGTTAAATCTTGATCCACGTGTTCAAAGACCAAAGTTAGTTTGGTTTCCCGGTCAGTCCTGGAAACTGTGCATACATCAAACAACCTAGATGAGGGAAAGGCATAATCAAGAACATGTTCATTAAAAACTGTTTGAGTGATAAGTATTTCAAGTGTGAACTTTGACAAGTTCATACAATACATTTGAATGCCATATGCAATATGATTTTACAATATGATCTTCAATGAACAGTTTAACAGAGCAGAAACCTCCTAAAAAAATAAAAGCTTACACTGTCTTCAAGCTGACATTGGCAAGACCTTTCAATGCAAGAGGTACAAAACCCCAAAATTTAATTGGTCTACAAGGACATGGTTGCATGCTTTATCACAAGATAAGATATTTGACAGAATGGGAGGGGTTCTCAAACTGCCTGACATCACTTGCGAAGATAATGAATTATCCCTGACTTTTAGTGAAGGACAAAGTCAAGTATCCTTAATCTACGAAAAGATTCTTTCATGGTAAGTTACCCGATCCCATGACATCATAAACTGAACTTCTCCAGGAAACGCTTCTGCTGGAATCCAGATTGTGCCTCCACAATGAAGTCTCTTAACCAACAAAACATATGGCATGAATAATATTCTCATTATAAGCACTGAGAGGTTGCCTGCACTTTCACAGCATTCCAAAGACACGGCCCTATAGGAGTCCCTACATCCTTTAGGGTTTCATTTAAAGGAGACCAATTATTAAAAAAAATTACTTTTGCATGTTGTTTGGACATAAATGTGTGTTGGCAACCACCCTATAGTGATAAAAAAAACTAAAATTCTACCCACTCTTTTTGTTTTAATCCCCATAAATCATAAGCAGCGTCTCCCAACGACCGGTTTCAGCCATGGTGCTAATGTGACGTCACATTAGCCACAGCCCCCACCCATAACCGCTGACTGACAGTCCTGCATTACCACAGTTTCCGCCCTAAGAGAGCTGTACGCTGTCCACCATTTTCTCCACACTTAAACAGCTGTAGCGACAACAATGTCTGGTAAGTAATTGAGATGTTTTGTTGTTGGACGTAAGAGTGAACATAACAGTCTTCATTTACCTACATCTGAGCCGCTGAAGCAGACTAGTTTTATTTTTGAATTAGATGACGAGAAAATTAAGTCGTGATCACGAGAAAACAAGATAGAAAAAAAATAATGATAATCCATGGTCGTTTAGGGCTTCCATAACTGACTGTGTTTATGTGAACTGTGTGTGTTTTTGACAGAACCTTGTGTATATTTGACAGTTTAAACGAAACAAAAAATGTGAAAGAAGTTACTCATGAGACTTTACGTCTGACAGCCAGCTGTCTATGTGTGTGTGCTTCAGATAAGTGCGCCCAGAAAACAATCCATTAGATGTTTAAACTGATATAGCTTTAAAACGCGTGGAAATGATGAACTTTAATGATGAAAGAAGAACTATACTACAGATGATAATCAAAACCAAGCAGATGTCTTGTTAATATTTGGCAGAGAATCCGATTGAGGCACGAACTGTGATCGTAGAGAGGGGGCGGGGCACAGCAGCTCATTTGCATTTAAAGACACACGCCTGTTCTTGACTGTACCCAGAAATGGGTATTTACAACATGGATTTATAAATGATCTGTGAGGTATTTTAATCTGAAACTTCACAGACACATTCTGGGGACACCGGAGACTTAAATTACATCTTGTAAAAATGGGCATAATAGGTCCCATTTAAAACAAGTTTCTTGCTTTCTCTTTTCCACTTTGCACCCTACAAAAATATACTTTATGTACTCAAAAATACACTGGGGTTCAAAAGTCTGGAACCCCAATGAAAGAACAGTTTTAAGTGGATGAAAAATAGGTCACTAATCAAATGTGCAAATTTATGACACAAATCATGTTCTTGCTTTGAACCTCAAGATACTCTCTGGATCATTTCAAATCATGCTGGAGAACATGATCATCAGGTTTTTTGACAAGTTCATGCACCTCAAACACAGTTGTCAATAATGCAAAGGGGGAAAACAAACTGACAAACTATATGAAAAACATCCATCTGCATCCATGGACAAATTACAAACCACCAAAATGTACATTTGCAATCTAGACCTTGTCTAGTCTAGTCAAAAGAATGAAGAGCACATGTTCAGCAGCTTTTAGTGCACAATGCTCCATGGCAAGGTTAAGGCCTTGAGTTAGGCCAGCCAATGACGTGAGTTCTGTCATCAATTGAATGAAGTAGATAAGCCCTTCAAACAGAGCCATCAATCCATTAGCTGCAAGAACTCTCCTGACAGAAAGACACCGGTGATCTCAAAACAAGATTTTTCACCTACCCATTTTGACATTCACCAAGCTATAAAAAAAAAAAAAAAAAAAAATCAACACACATTACCAAAACAATACAAGATGACCTTGATGCCAGACACAAACAATGAGGAATTAAAATGCATCTATTCGCTGTCAAGACAGACAGCCGACTGCTCACAGATATTTGCGCATCAATGGTTTCACATCTGCACATAAAGGTCAACAATGGATATCGTTTCAGTTGCCCAGGAAAGGTGAATTGTCAGAGAGGTGCATGCGTCAATGGTACCATTTGCATTTGACAATCTAATTATCAAAACAATGGGACCCGCATAGCTGTTCCTTGAAGACATCCTAATCCTAAACGTTCGGGTTGACTAGATGAACTTTTGCAGAGATGCTTAGCTTTTTAAACATTTTTATACACTGGAAAGATGACTCATTTTATTACTAGTGATTGATATGGTTACATATGGGGACAATGCTGATAATATTGCAAAAGATTTGCAGAAATGCTCAAATTAAAGCAACACTAAATGTGCATCATATTTACTCAAAATTCAATAATAATAATAATAAAAAATATCTAAAAACTACCATTATATCAGTCTATTATGAATTTAATTATAAGCTCCCCACACTTGAGTTAATTCAGTACCTGGGAAATCCCACACATTGCTCCACAACAAAAGCTGATGGAGGTGAATCCAGCAAATTTTGCAGTTAACTTCAATTGGAAAAAAAGTGTCTAGGGGAGTGTCTTCGAAGTTCTTCGGGGATCTCCCTTAAACAAGGGTCGATGAGGGCAAAATGATGTGACAGGAAATAATGGGTGTGAATGCCTACACATTAGAAATCATTCGGTTGAAGTGTTTTATAGACAGGAACGTGTGACAGCTGCCACACCATCTCGCCTATTACTTACATGACCGACGATACTTAAAGTCGGCATGAAGCGGAAGTTGCGATAGTTATTTCTTCCCTATTGTGAAAAAATGATTCAAATGATTTCAAAAATTGTGAAAAGTAGGCTAAAATTGTCTTTTAATAGGACTTTTTTCCCAGAACAGTTACACCACCCTGACGTTTTTTTATTTCAAGCCCTACTAATATATTTTATATTATATATATATATATTACTCAAAGTAAAAATGATTTAAAATATATAATCAAAATAACATCGCTACAGCGTTTAATTCAGAAGTTAAAAACGTTTAAAAAAATATCTATTTAAATCAAGATTTGCATTTTTAATTTTTTTTAATAACTTGACGTCTTCACGTCACTAGCACAGAGTTACTCGTTAACCTTTGAGTCAATTCAGGTGTGCTTAATATAACTCGTTTCCGTACAGTAAGCGATTGTAATAAACTCAAGATTGGAATCTAACACGTGCGCATATTGTCAATAAAATATAAACGATTTGAGTTTTCTAATGACAAGTCCTACTCTTCTTTGTGCCACACAGCCTTGAGCACGTGGTTATCTACTGATTGCATTGTTTAGCTGTGCATATCAATAAAAGCTGGAACTAAAGCGCCTACTTTTGCTTACTCTAATAAACTATCTAGCATGCGTGCGTGCATGTACAAACGCGTGATGAACAAACAAATAATACAAGTAACACAAGTGAATAGGAGTTTGGCCAGTATAGTTACCCCATTTGTTAGCGATGAGGGCAAAATGATGTGACAGGAAATAATGGGTGTGAATGCCTACACATTAGAAATCATTTGGTTGAAGTGTTTTATAGACAGGAACGTGTGACAGCTGCCACACCATCTCGCCTATTACTTACATGACCGACGATACTTAAAGTCGGCATGAAGCGGAAGTTGCGATAGTTATTTCTTCCCTATTGTGATGTATAGCTGAGGGAAACAGCTTCTTGAACAAGAAAAAAAAAATGTACTTAATGTACTTAATGACTTAATTTTGTACATTGGGGATTGATTGGATCATTGTGGTTTGGTTAGACACCATATTGAATTTAACATGGATGAAAACCAGGCTGTGAGGAATAAACTTGCAGTCTTTACAATGGCAAACACTGTATAAAGGTCCTAGATCATGTAATTTTCACAACTTACAACTAGTGTTGTCAAAAGTACCAACCACGATACCAAGTCAATACTGAAATTTTAAAAATGTGACACTTTGAGCACTCTGAACACCTTTGACTGGCTATTGTGTTCACGCGCTCATCAGATATGTTTGTGATTGGCTACAGTGATCAACGCTTCTAAAACATGTTGTAAACAGACATCAATGACTGTCTTCACCAAGAGCTTACACAGATACACACAGGAGCGTTTGAAAGCAGACGATCTCGCTTTCAAAACGCTTTCAGATTAAAATCCTCCCGCGAGTTGATCATTGTAGCCAATCACAGACATATCTGATGAGCACATGAACACAAAGGCCAATCAGAGGTGTTAACGAATCCGCTCAACAGTGCTCAAAGCGTCACATTTTTAAAATTACAGAACCGACTTGGTATCGTGGTCGGTACTGTTGACAACAGAGTTGTTTTTGTGTAATGAAAGTTTTTCTTTTTTTTTTTTCAGAAAGAGGTTTCATCAACTGAAAAATGTATGTTGTTAAATAAATTGAACACACTACTTCTATCCCTTACAGCCTCGCTTTCATTCCTGTCGAAACTTAAATATGGTGCTACCCTGATTAAGTTCTATTGCTGTGATGTCATGCGAGTGACAGTTTGCCCCGCCCTCGTGCCGATGAACACGTCATCGGAGAAGAGATGTCAGTGCAGGTGGGAGGAAACGTTATTTTGATTAAAGTTTATGAGGGCACAGGAATTTTAAAGAAATAATGATGTGTACAGATAAAACATTTATAATAAATACTGCAATATTCCATAAAAAAGAAGAATGGTCAGTGTTGATTTCATGTTGAATTTAATGTAACCTACTTAAACATTTATATATTATATATTTTGAGTGAAATACCCTCTGATATCAGCAAACATATTTGATATTGTGGGGCAGAAAAATGTGCAGGAAATGAAACTTCTGATATGAGGAATAATGATATTTTCATTATAACACCAAGCTTTTCTTAACAACAACCTTCTAGATGTGATTAATGTCCTCTGCATCAGTCCTTTAATCACTGGTTTGTTTTAAAAAATTATAATATCAGGGTTGTCTCCTTGTAATATGTCCAACTTTCAAACAAACCTACATCCTATCAGGAAACGGATATAACAAGAGGAAGTATGTGAAGTTATCATTTATAAACAAAATAAAACAGGACCCCCCTGCCCTCCCATTCCCTTCCCTTTTTTTTTTTACCTGACCACATTGGGATGCTCAAAGGACTCCAGCTGCCTCAGCACCGCCACCTCGCGGATAGTTGACAGCGGCATTCCCTCTTCCTCGGTCTGCACCCGAACTCTTTTCAGGGCTACAAAGCGGCCCCCGTTCTTCAAATCCCGTGCTTTGTACACCTTTCCGTATGCACCTTCGCCGATCTCAGCCACCGGCTCATATTGTTGGGTTAAGCTCTCTTTGTCCATTTTTTTTTTCCTCACACGGCGAGGTACTGCGGGGAATCCCGAAACGTGACGAGCGCGCGGATATTTCACAAAGGCATTATTGGGAGAGCGGCGCTGGCACGTGCACTGCCTGTAGAGCGCGAGCACAAAAGGAGGCAGAGGTAAACACCAATGATCAGAGTTAAATCAAAGCTTATCTACGCACTTAATATAACAGATATGTATCTTAAACCATAAACACAACACACACAAAGTTAGCCTAGCCGCTTTTATAGCCAAATATCAAGAAAAGTCCAGTTATTACAACATCTGGAGTCCACACAGTAATAAAGAATGTGGGTGAATGATGTCTCGAATGATATAAAAGAGAAAACTTTTTAAAAGGTCTAGTTAGGGCACATTTGCTAAATTCTTAGAATTTCAACCTTTGTATTCACGTTGGTTTCATGTATTTTATACCATAGTCTACAAATCATCTTAAGCTAAGCTTAATGACATGTCAAGTGGCATAACCATCTAGAATATATATATATATATATATATATATATATATATATATATATATATATATATATATATATATATATATACTTTGCAGCTTAAATATGTGATGTGATTGTATACAACTTAATCATTTTCAAAGAGTGTTCTATTTTTCAAGAGTTCTTTTTTCCCCACAAATATTTTTCAAGTCAAAAATATGAAAAAGTTATTTGTTACTCAATTTGACTTGAACAAAAAATGCTTTTTCTTTAAAAAGTCAATATGTACATTTATAAAAAAATAAAAATAAAAATTAATGACAGTTATGCGGGTCTACAGGGGACCTCATTGTGACATTATTTCCTGATTTATAGTTTTTCGTGTCACATGACAACAAAATGGCTTCCTGCATGCTGGTTAGACCACATTGACAAGAGTTTTTTCTTTTTCTTTTTAAATAAATCAATAAATCAGTCAATTAATAATAAGCCTACTTTAAAACACAACTTTAAATAGGCTAAATAATTCAAAATACAAAAAAAGTAGGCTAAAATTGTCTTTTAATAGGACTTTTTTCCCAGAACAGTTACACCACCCTGACGTTTTTTTATTTCAAGCCCTACCAATATATTTTATATTATATATATATATATATATATATATATATATATATATATATATATTACTCAAAGTAAAAATGATTTAAAATATATAATCAAAATAACATCGCTACAGCGTTTAATTCAGAAGTTAAAAACGTTTAAAAAAATATCTATTTAAATCAAGATTTGCATTTTTAATTTTTTTTAATAACTTGACGTCTTCACGTCACTAGCACAGAGTTACTCGTTAACCTTTGAGTCAATTCAGGTGTGCTTAATATAACTCGTTTCCGTACAGTAAGCGATTGTAATAAACTCAAGATTGGAATCTAACACGTGCGCATATTGTCAATAAAATATAAACGATTTGAGTTTTCTAATGACAAGTCCTACTCTTCTTTGTGCCACACAGCCTTGAGCACGTGGTTATCTACTGATTGCATTGTTTAGCTGTGCATATCAATAAAAGCTGGAACTAAAGCGCCTACTTTTGCTTACTCTAATAAACTATCTAGCGTGCGTGCGTGCATGTACAAACGCGCGATGAACAAACAAATAATAGAAGTAACACAAGTGAATAGGAGTTTGGCCAGTATAGTTACCCCGTTTGTTAGCCTATATTCCGCCCGGAGAGTCGCGTCATTCATAAACTTCAGTAACTTTCCCAGCGTCTCCACACGCATCACAACTCGTGCAGTGTCCTCGCAACGGGCCACACAGGTAGTCGGATGGTGCACGCGCTAAGCCCCATCTCCTAGCAGTACCACACCACTGCAACAGCAGATCAAGTGAAAGAACGTCTGATCAGTCCCTCAAGAAAGCAGTGTATACAAAAAAGTGACTGATTTTCATCGATCTGCTGTGGCCGTCCTTCCCCCTTTATGTTTTTCCCATCTATGCAGGAATATGCAGCGTGTGTGTGTGCTCGGTCTCCTCCTCGCTTTCCCACGCTGGCTGAATGTGCCTTGACCCCCTTCAGAGCAGTTTGACACAGAGCAGGAGCGTTTCCGCATTCCTCACCGACTACAAAGACTAACCGCCTCCTCTTGCTTTCTCCCTGCTTGCTCGCTCCTTCACCATTCATACTGCTTTTTTGTTTTTGTCTCGGTGTCAAAACGGGATCACCGCGGGGGAAAGAGCTGGGACGCGGAAAGGTTATTGGATGCATCTAATGGAAACTTTGTGGATCTGAAAATCCACATTAGTGAGGCAACGGATTACCTCTTCTAAATAATGCATACAGTAAATTCACCCTATCAATAACTGCACTGCAGTTCTTGAATCGTATCATCGGTTTTCTTTAACGTGTTAAATCAGGTTGGTAAAAATAAAACTTTTGCATTGCGGATTGATAAGCTGAGATCTCTTTCTTGCAGTGCAAAATGTGCATTGTTTTATAGGGGGAAATGCTACAGTAAAAACTGTATTAGTTAACTATACTTTCACTTGCAAACATACATGCAATTTCTGTTAAACTACTGTAATTTTACTATAAGGGTAATGAGTTGCATAAAATATTGTTTCTTTGTGAATGAGAAATTATGGTAAATAATTTGTACATATTTATCATTTTAGCAGATATGTACATTTATTGTGTTTTATGTTACATATTATGATGTTTAGTGCATTATTTTACTGTCACGTTGTTGGTTAAACTTCTAAATCTATTCACAAGTATTGGCCACTGTTTATGGGCAAGCCACCTATTTTGTCACCTACAAGTTCGATTAAGCCATCAAAATATGAGGAAAATAGTTTATATATATTTTTTTAATATTTTAAATATGAAGGAAGAACAAAACACTAAACTTGGTTAAAGTATTTATCTGACAAAATTATTTGGTAAAAAAGGACAAACTACAGCAACAGTATTTATTTTATTATACAAAAAAAATGCATAGAAAAACAAAAAGCTCACATGCATTGACTACAACATAATCAGTTATTAATATTTCATTGGTTCTCTCTTGTTTTCGCATGTGTTCATAATTTATTTGTAAGACAGCCTGGCAAAAAAAAACAAATTTTTAATAATATTTGAATAAATGGTGAAGATGTCAATTTTCCTAAGCCAGACATCACTTTTGACCACTACTATATATATATATATATATATATATATATACATATATATACACACACAGGTGCTGGTCATATAATTAGAATATCATCAAAAAGTTGATTTATTTCACTAATTACATTCAAAAAGTGAAACTTGTATATTATATTCATTCATTACACACAGACTGATATATTTCAAGTGTTTATTTCTTTTAATTTTGATGATTATAACTGACAACTAAGGAAAATCCCAAATTCAGTATCTCAGAAAAGTAGAATATTACTTAAAACCAATACAAAGAAAGGATTTTTAGAAATTTTGGCCAACTGAAAAGTATGAACATGAAAAGTATGAGCATGTACAGCACTCAATACTTAGTCGGTCAGGCGAGTTTGCCGGCCAATTAAGAACAGGGATACCATGGTCCTTAAACCAGGTACTGGTAGCTTTGGCACTGTGTGCAGGTGCCAAGTCCTGTTGGAAAATGAAATCTGCATCTCCACAAAGTTGGTCAGCAGCAGGAAGCATTAAGTGCTCTAAAACTTCCTGGTATACGGCTGCGTTGACCTTGGACCTCAGAAAACACAGTGGACCAACACCAGCAGATGACATGGCACCCCAAACCATAACTGACTGTGGACTGTGGACCCTGATTTCCAAAGGAAATGCAAAATTTACTTTCATCAGAGAACATAACTTTGGACCACTCAGCAGCAGTCCAGTCCTTTTTGTCTTTAGCCCAGGCGAGACGCTTCTGACACTGTCAGAGTGGCTTGACACAAGGAATGCGACAGCTGAAACCCATGTCTTGCATACGTCTGTGTGTAGTGGTTCTTGAAGCACTGACTCCAGCTGCAGTCCACTCTTTGTGAATCTCCCCCACATTTTTGAATAGGTTTTGTTTCACAATCCTCTCCAGGGTGCGGTTATCCCTATTGCTTGTACACTTTTTTCTACCACATCTTTTCCTCCCCTTCGCCTCTCTATTAATGTGCTTGGACACAGAGCTCTGTGAACAGCCAGCCTCTTTTGCAATGACCTTTTGTGTCTTGCCCTCCTTGTGCAAGGTGTCAATGGTCGTCTTTTGGACAACTGTCAAGTCAGCAGTCTTCCCCATGATTGTGTAGCCTACAGAACTAGACTTGAGAGACCATTTAAAGGCCTTTGCAGGTGTTTTGAGTTAATTAGCTGATTAGAGTGTGGCACCAGGTGTCTTCAATATTGAACCTTTTCACAATATTCTAATTTTCTGAGATACTTGGGATTTTCCTTAGTTGTCAGTTATAATCATCAAAATGAAAAGAAATAAACATTTGAAATATATCAGTCTGTGTGTAATGAATGAATATAATATACAAGTTTCACTTTTTGAATGTAATTAGTGAAATAAATCAACTTTTTGATGATATTCTAATGATATGACCAGCACCTGTATGTATATATATATACACACACACAGGCCACTTTTTTAGGTACACCTGTTCAACTGCTTGTTAACGCAAATATCTAATCATCCAATCACATTTCAGCAATTGCATTTAGGTTTGTAGACGTATATCTGCTAAAGTTCAAATTGAGCTTCAGATTGGGGAAGAAAGGTGATTTATGTGACTTTAAACGTGCCATGGTCGTTGGTGCCAGACTGGCTGGTCTGAGTATTTCAGAAACTGATGATCTTCTGGGATTTTAATGCACAACTGTCTCTAGGGTTTACAGAGAATGATCCAAAAAAGGGAAGATATCCAGTGAGCGGCAGTTCTGTGGGCTAAAATGCCTTGTTGATGCCAGAGGTCAGAAGAGAATGGCCAGACTGGTTTGAGCTGATAGAAATGCAACAGTAACTTAACCATTCGCTACAACTAAGGTCTGCAGAAGAGCATCTCTGAACACACAACACGCCGAACCTTGAAGCAGATGGACTACAGCAGCAGAAGACACACCGGTGCTACTCCTGTCTGATGAGAACAGCAAACTGAGACTACAATTCACACGGGCTCAACAAAATTGGACAACAGAAGATTGGAAAAACATTGCCTGGTCTGATGACACTTGATTTCTGCTGCGACTTTCAGATGTTATGGATTTTTGCCATAATTTGGCGTAAACAGCATGAAAGCATGGATCCATCCTGCCTTGTATTCAGGCTGGTGGTAATGGTTTAATGGTGTGGAGGGTATTTTCTTGGTACCAATTGAGTGTCATTTAAATGCCACAGCCTACCTGAATATTGTTGCTGACCATGTCCATCCCTTCATGACCACAATGTACCCATCTCTACTTACAGCAGGATAACACACCATATCACAAAACTAAAATCATCTTAAACTGGTTTCTTGAACATGGCAATGAGTTCACTGTACTCAAATGACCTCCACAGTCACCAGATCTCAATCCAATAGAGCACTTTTGGGATGTGCTGGAACGGGAGATTCACATTATGGATGTCAATATGGACCAAAATCTCTGAGGAATGTTTCCAGGACCTTTTTGAATCTATGACATGAAAAATTAAGGCAGTTTTGAAGGCAAAAGGGGGTCCAACCCGATGCACCCGTGTACCTAATAAAGTGGTTAGTAAATGTATGTGTGTGAGTGTGTGTGTTTGTTCCACTGAAAGACTTACAGCTTTTTTCATTTCATATTTTATTCCAAAGCCATATAAAAGCCTGGTTAAGCCTGTTCCTCTATTGCACTTTAAAAAAACTGCATAAAATAAAAAGAAGTAAATCAGGCAGAGAATATGGGTGAATCTTCCTAAATGAACTGTATGGTGGGGGGGCTTTGTAGTTCGGCGAGGTGAATGAGTCTGCTCGTCTTCAGTATTCAGAGAAACTGAACGCTCGTTGATTTGAGTGAGGGCAGTTCGGCATGGGGGCAGATGATGAGTTTGAAGTACGTTTGTCTGCCAATACAGTTTCCCCATGCATGCCCCCTCTTGTCAACTTAAAATTCAACTTTTTTGCATCACAAAGCACACTTTACACACAATGGGCTCTAAACCAATAACTGCAAAGGCTTCCCTGTACATTTATGCATCATGATTGTTCATTTTAAATGAGCTCTGAGAGCCATTTCCCAGATTGAATACATTACCATGCATACACATGCTTATTAGGCAGTGAAAAACAAAACAATTAAATTGGTTTGTGTGTGGTATGCTCACTGTCCTTTGAGCCATGCCAAAGTAGTCATTTTGAAAAAGAAGAAACAGTTGCACATTCTGTGCGAGACAGATGTCATAAAACAAGACTCAAATGAGTCACTGAATGGATACATAAAATAAGACTGCAGCAAAAATGCAGAAAATATGATCAACATTTTTAACATTAAGTCACTCTTGGGGACAAGCATGCTGTTTTAACGTTTGTCTTTTTGTGTAAGGATGAAAAAGGAATTTTGTGGTTGAGATAATTATCTCTTACCAAGGCATTTTAATTGTCTTCCAGTTAAAGCTTTAATGGTTTATGAAAACAAACACATGCTTCAAATCAAAAGTGAATAATTTAGGGTGAATATGTAAATGCGGTGAGAATTTCCTGTTGCTTTTTACTTCTAAAATAACTATTTTTCAGCCTTCACAATATTCATGTTTATATTGTGTACTATGAACAAGGTAAAGGTCGCACAGTATTGCATAAAAGCATCAGGAGATGCAAATTCTGTTGCCTCACTAATGTTAAAGCTTTCAGACTTTTGGGATTTGAGGTTTTAAATAGAGTATAAAGTATAAAACTGTTGGATTAGCCATTTGTTGTACGAGTTCAATCGTCTTATGTGTCTTTTTGCATATGCTTTGCTTATTGTTACAATGACTGGAAGAAAGGGTCCAATCATACACTATCAGTGCTTTTTAAATGACAATCTCTGCGGTTATTTGAGAAGCTTGAGTGGCAGATGGGGATCAGTCTGTCTATGTAAGAGAGACTCTCTCCATTGGAGAACAGGTGACATTCTACCAGATTACCTTTCCACCCCATACACTTCTGACCAGACACCAGTCGGCCCGACAGCAGCCTTGCAGATCGGCTTTCTCAAATCAGATTCAGCCACACATGGAGGCAGCATTTGTGAAAGTGATCCCGATAGTCCTCACGTTACTCTTAGTCAATTCACTGTCCCCTCAGTGCACAGAATAACTGCTGACCACACCCGAAACGCAGCATCTGTGTGTGGTTTGTTAATGATAAAACAACCATATATTTGCTTTACATCTATGCATGAAGGAGATTACATATCAAAAAGCATTATTCTATGACCAATGACAGTAGAAAGACATTTTGAAAATGCCTGTTTTGTTTAGGTTTGTTTTGTCCATACAATTAAAGTCAAAGGGTCCAATGATGTTGCTTTGGACCCCATTCACTTTCATAGTTTGAACAAAAACAGTTACAACATTCTTCAAAATATCTTCTTTTGTGTTCCTCAGAAGAACGAAAGTCGTACAGATTTGGAACATCTTATATGCTCATCAAGGCTGAATTTATTTGATCAAAAATACAGTAAAAACAGTAATGTTGTGAAATATTATTACCATTCAAAATAACCGTTTTCTGTTTTAATATGTTTTAAAATGTAATTTATTCCTGTGATGCAAAACTGAATTTTCAGCATCATTACTCCAGTCTTCAGTGTCACATGATCATTCACAAATCATTCTAAGATGCTGATTTGCTGCTCAAAAAATAAACTTGAATGTCTTACTGTGATTAATTTAATGTGTCCTTACTGAATAAAAGTATTAATATATTTCAAAAACCGAGAATGAGTTGCATTTCACCTAATTTTTTACTTATTTATTTATTTTTTTAGCTATAGGCTAATTTAAATAGTTCCACCCACAAACCCATACTAATGTGAAAGACATGAGAACAGGTATCTAGATTCTACGTGATGGAAAGTCTTTTTTCAGTCTTGATTTTGTTTTTGTTTTTGGGCTCTACTAGAATAGGTTTTCATGCTTGCGTGCTTGAGCTTTCACGCTCAAAAAACACCATATTTTTCACATATATTTTAAATTGTTGCAGCACCTCTCTTCCCAGTCTGTCAGTAACGCTCTGTTTAGTTCCCGTCTCTATGAAGCCCTGCCTTCAAAAAAGCACATTGTGCTCTGATTGGTCAGCTGGACCAGTGTGTTGTGATTGGTCAACTGCTTCGAGCGTGTTTCGGAAATGTCACGCCCCTTACCGTAACCACAAGTTTTAACACATTACTAATGCAACTCAACCAGACCTGCCCCTTTTTTGCATATGCCTTGGATGGGAATTATTTAAATGAGGAATATTGTGATGTGAAAACTCAAGACTACAATCGATGTGTTTCAGGGGAGTTCAGAAACACACTGATATAGAGAATAACTCCTTTTGAAATGACTGTGCTTTGTAACTTTGCAGACCTTTTTCATGCTCAAACAGAAAAAATTACACACTAAAGAAAGCTGAAGATGTAAAAAAGCATAATATGTCACCTTTAAATACACTTATAAATAGGACATTTTAAGGCGATTAAATAATGTGAAAGCCCGGTACTCTCTCATATGAAACATCTGCTCTGAACATCTCCATTCAATCTCAGCATCAGGCACAGAGACAATGCTCAGTTGTTTTTCCATGTTGGATTGATTTTTCATCTTTTTTTCTCTCCCTCTTCACTAAAGTCCGGTCCAGGCAGCTAGTAAAGCCTTCCCCGGCACAGGCCCCTTAAGACAAGACTCTTTCTGTTGAGCATTTCCATGGAAACCAAGTAACTAACTTGAGGAGGAACATAAAAACTTGCTTTTTTGGAGAACGGAGGAACACCTGCCACCTCTGCAAATGGAGGGCCGAACACACAGCGCTTTTACACATCATACAGAACACACTTTCACTGGCTCTCAATGAGACCCTCACATCTGTTATCACTTACATGAATAGCCATTTATCAGTGATTTGTGAGGCGACTGTGTGCTAGCGGAATAAACATTGTAAGGATATCCCATAGATCTCAAAGCTTTCACTGTCGCAGTAGAGAATCAATGCTAACGCTGTGTTTTGTGGCAGATCTGAATTTATGTTCTTAGCAGAAGCTTCCTCGGCACAGGAAATTGCGTATATTGTGATGATTACATCAGCATCTGGGGCTAAACACAGTAACAATGTTGCATTAGTACTGTTTAAATATGAAAAAGACAGCCAGTCCATACCGTGCTGACTCATGCGTATCTGGTGTTTTTCAGGGGGGACTGTAATGATACAAATAGTGAATGAAATTTTCTGCCTCTCTTTAGCAAAGCACTTCTACCACAGACCCGTGACGAGGGGCCTTTAAGGGTCAATACATCGCTGGCTGTGAGTGAAGAGTTCTGGAAAGTATCAAGAGCTTTCTTGATTTGTTCATTAACAGTATTAATCATTAACTGAGGTGCCATTGTCCCAGGCCAGCTGTCTACTGTTTATTCGGCTCCGAGCCTTGGGTTAGCAGAGCTCAAACAGAGCTGCCCCTTTAACTGTCTAAACTGACAGCTGCTCCTCACATTCATGTGAAAATGAAGAGCTGTTCCAAAACCAGGGTACGTTTGGAGAAACTCAGATGTATACTGTACATCATTTCATAGGCTGTGAATTACTGTGAGAGTTCATTTGGGGTCAGTTAAGGTGCAGTGCTGGGAAGATTACTTAAAAATTGTAGAGTGTTACTGATTCCAAATTACATGACAAAAAATTTAGTAACGTAATCCGTTACATGACACATTTTAGGCAATGTAATCCGACTACTTTTTGACTACTTTTATATTACTTTTGACCTAACTCGTTCATCACTTTTAATTGAATAGGATAATATTGTACCATATTAATATAAAAATACAGAGAGAATGAAAATATTATCAACAACATGAAGTGCATTAAACATTAGATTACGTGGCTGGTGTGCGTGAAGGAACTGTTTGTGAGTTTAAGGAAAAGCTAACAATTAATTCGCTGAAAACATGGAAAAGAAGAATTGGGGAGAATCAATGAATTATGAACGATTTAATGCCATTGTGTGAATAATATGTAGGCTAATCATGTAATCAATAAAAAAGTAACTGTAGTCTGATGACGAGTATTTTAAATAAGCAATAAGTTACGAGAGGCTGTGCTGTATCGTGAATAAGTCATGGCTAAAGGGCGTTGTTAGGCACGATGCAAAGTGGAGTGCCTGCAACCCCTTCAGTCGTGACTTTTTTACGATACAGCACTAGCATCGAGTACCTTATTGCTTTTATAAAACGGTTACCACACAATACAAATATTAAAGCCAAAAATATGTATCAATGAAACTTTCATGAAGTAAACTTTCACTAAAGCCTTCCTTCCGCCGGAAAAAATAGTCCCTGACAGTGAATCGCAACAGAAGTTACATTATTACGCCATTAGATGGCGTCAAAGACTGTCTTTATGAGTGTGTCAGTCAGTAGAGTAAGACTTTTACATTGAAAAGACTGAATTGTTGTGAACACAGAACAAGACGCAAGGGACAAATGCTTTGACTAGCGCTGTCAGTCACGGAAACCCCCTTAACTGTTAAAAGGACAAGATAATACATAGGACATTTAAACAGAATTTTTTATTATGACCTGAAGGAAAATGTTAAATCTGAATGCAGGTAATAAACTCGCTCACAATACTCTTCTACATAATACAGTAAGCTTCAATGAACAATATCAATTGAGAACTTACAGTTTACATCGCTAAGAGTGGTTGCTAAGGGTGTTGTGTAGTGATACACAGAACTGTTAGGTGAAGCAGTCATAGCCATGTTTTATCGTGAAAAAAAAAAAAAACACAGCTATTGACCAATCAGAATCAAGGACAGGAACTAACCGTTTTATAAAACGTAATTACAAGTACTTAATTTTTGGAATCTGATTACTTAATCCAGATTACATGTAATCAGTTACTACCCAGAACTGTTAGGGTGACTCCTAAACTATTTGCTTTACTGTATAATAAGTAGGGCTGGGAAATATATGGATATATAACCTATCAATTTTCGAGTAATGAACGATCTCAATAGCAAGTGTTAAAATCCTAAAACTGACTTTTTTAATCAAGGCGCCACTTCGCATCTACAGCTCCACGACAAAAGCAGCCTTATTTATCCAAGGTAAAAAGGCTCGTGTCGCGAAATAATGGCAAGAAACACACATCCTTCAGTTGTGTTTACACTGCGGGCTGCACGCGATAACACACAGAGTGAATAGATTGATCTGATTCACTAATAAATGACTCTTGCCAACCAGTTCTTTTTAGCGAATCAAAAGCATAGCAGAACCAATCCGATTCCCGAACAAAATGGAAGGTCTCTTTAATGAATCATTCAATAAGGCTCACTAATTCATCTGATAAATAATAGCAACTGAACGTCGAATTTGTTAGTAAATGGACATACATATTCCACAGATGAATCAAAAATCGAAATCAAGAACTTGTGAAACAGAAACGAATCATCGTGAATGGATACGCAGCCATCGTTCAGTTCGTTCAGTTTGATTGCATTTGCGTTCATATTCAGTTCAGTATTGTTTAGTTGAAGGTGAATATATTTTTATCTGTTGCATTTTACTGTAGGCATTTGTATGCCACTTGTTACATCAGTTCTGAAGAATGCTACTGCAAATATTTACTTAGAAGCAACCAACATAGTGAAGGAAGTGTCATTTTCTTTGTGTAAGATGAGTGCAAGATATCCGATGTTGTCGCTTAGCAACAGCTTTGCTTTTGCTTGCTTTGTCAACAATGACATTCCAGTGGAAACTGTGGTTCGCATCATATTCTCACTTACTGTGTTATCGCTTTGTCACTACCCATATTGTGCAATTCCAAGTAACCACACTGCATAAATATTGTAGTCATAAATTCATATCGTCCTTTATAGTTTCGTCCTTTATGTATGCCATAAAAGGAAATAAAGGATCATTTTATCTTAAAGACTTTGATTGGGCCTTTGAATGTGCCGCTACTGGTACTTTGATTTAAATTTGCATAATCATATACACTATACAATGCATTATGCAGTGCCAGTTTTTCTCCAATTATCATGCCTCCCATGAGACTTAAATGAGTCACCTGCATGAATACGGTTTAAGATATCTTTTTTTTTTTCAAAATATGTTTAGAGATCAATGATATTTACATGAATCATGGTTGTGTTAACCACAAAATGTAACATTGAACCTTTTGGTGAAGCAATATGTGTGTGTGCCGTTGAATTAGTCCCATCTGGCTTGTCTTTTTAAATAATTTGGTGACAGAGTAAACACATGAGCCAAAATACCTCTGGCTCTTTCTGTCTGGCAGCTAACGCATGCATGCTGCATATTTGGAAAACCATGTCTTTTGATTACATCACATGAGTGCAAACTTGCCCTGGCTTCCCTCTGAGTATTTTCATCATCTCTTGATCAGTCTGTGAGGGAGAAGAACAACACGTGAGTTGTGTGAGTGCATGAGGGAGGTCAGGTGGGTAGTTCCCTTGCATTTACCACAGCTGAGCAAAATTACTTGACCTGACAGAATGATTTATAGCAGCTACAGTTCTCAAATCTAAGTTACCTCAGAAAGACATGAACTGTTTTACCTCCAATCTCTTGAATATGACATCATATTGTGGGCATTTGGAGGGACTTTGGACACGTCCCACTCTTTCAAAGTCAACAACAGCCCACTTGTACCTCTGGTAATTCTGTTGTAATAAAAAAAAAAAAATGAATTAAAGCTGCAAGCAGCATTTACCGGGGTTCAAGCATTTAAGGCCTTCAATCACATATGCTTAAAATATATAATTTTTTTTTAATTTGCACTATAGTTATCTGTGGTGACAGTATCTGTAGTAATGATCAAAAAGAACAAATAAAGAAATAAAATGACAAACTATATTCTATCAAGATATGAGTTGCAATAACAATAATATCAATAACATATGCACAATACACACAGATTAGACTGTCAGGTCTGTGTCTTAACATATCATCATAGTCAATGCAAAGTGCAATGATACAGTAATGCAACGAAACGAACATAAAACACACACACCCGACCCAGAATAATACTTCCGTGGCTAATGCTAATTTGCGCATTTCTAGCAGTAAATTACGATTACATTTTCAGACCTCGCCAAAGTAAATGTGACGAGCAGGGCGGGCGAGAGCCGTGAGGGAACGGCGCGAGGCGGTGACGCGAGTGACGAGCTTCAGCTGCGAGTCGCACCGGTCTCGAGTCTCTCACGGAGGAGCTCCGGAAGCATAAAAGGGGAGCGACGACAGTGAAAGACGAGAGAGGACCAGGCCTGGACTTTATTTTATGTTTTATTATGTTTGTGTGGCCGGCAGACGTCCGTGAGGGTCTGCTGGCATTTACTTTCGTTTTGTTGTTTGTTTATTTTATATATTAAAGTTATGTTGAACGTTCGCCGGTTCCCGCCTCCTTCTTCCCGTATCTACGAACTGTGTTACAGTAAACAATGAGCATCAGCAATATATACCAGATGAATACAGATACATAAACGCATTCTGTCTTCCTGTGTACAACGCTGAAATGAGAACGTATGGAAAACAACTTTGGTTCCTATGACAGTCTTTCTGACAACAGAGATTAACTTACCTTAATGAACTGTTTAAATGTGCATTTCCCCGAACAATAGTCAGTATTTAGATGGTATAAACAATCCTTATTTGTGTAAAGCACTGACGCATGTTTTCATATATCATTTTAACCGATGTAAAAAAAGAAAAAAAGGGAATACGCATGGAAGTTTTTTTATCCTGTGGCTCCCTCTATTGGACATCATTAGAGCCAATGTCAGTCTATGGGATTTATAAACATTGACAACATATAATTTGAAATGTTATTTTAATGATTTTACATTGCCAGCATATGAATTTAAAAGCAAAACTATTGCCCAATGTCATGTAATATGTCACATGTGCTTACTTGAAGAAGGTCTGAGTATTTCTTGAGTAGTTATTACACACACACACACACATTTGTGTTTTACATCTAGATATTTTAAATAAATTATTGGTAACAATTTTTTTTTCTAGTCTCCTAGTCATATATAATGTTTATTATATAAAAATGTTTACTGCAAGTATCCTTCATGTTTCACATTCCCCATAATGTCATAATGTGACAATTGTCAATACTAATTCTTCAGTCGATATTAAGTGAAGAATTTCGACAAAATGTGCTTGTAAATGTTATAATAGTGATTTTATAATGTCTAAATATGAATTATAGAACAATATTAGTGAGTAGTACGACAAAATGACTATTTTGACCAGCAGAGGGCAGCAGAGGACCAGTCATTGGCTCATGTTCATTTTAAAAGTCTCTGTTTATGGTTTCCATTACATTTTCCATGTTAACTCCATTAATTGAATGTGCTTACACAAACACTTTGTTGCAGATATGGATATTTGAAATCAGTGATAGGTTAGAAAATGCTTATTCCAGGTTTCCAGTTTAAAAATCATTATTTTTAGGTCTCAGTGTAAATGTAATGTTATATAATTGCAAAAACATGTATCAAATGAAAAATGAAGTGGTAAACCTTGACAAAATGTGAATAGTAATGTTATTATAAGGATTTGTATAATTAACTAATATAACCTTGAACTATATTAGTGGCCTTCTACTGCCATCTGGTGGCACCAAATGACAGTTTCAGGCAATTTAGTGAGGAAAAATTCTTGCTCAGAGTGTGTCCATACATATGTGTGCCAATTTTGGTGAAAATATCTGAGTTTGTTTTGAAGTTATAGACACTTATATATATGAGATCATAAAAAATGACCCATGAAAGACTTTGATTGGATTTTTTTTTTTTTTTTGCTAAGTTACCGAGTTTGGTGCAAATATCTAATTTCGTTCTTGAGTTATAGCTATTTTAGTAAAACTGGCTCCGCCCTCATCATGCTTTTTGGCGCCCCTTAGCGACCGTGAATCAAAATTTCAACTTTTCTTTATAATTATTGATATTCAGACTCCATAGAACATTTCTGCACTGGTTTGGTTCCGATTGGGCAAAAAACCTAGGACTAGTTCGCAAAAGTAGGTCTTTGACAAAATTCAAAATGGAGATATACGTTTTGTTCGTCATGGACTCAGCTTTCCATTGATATAAGCCACTTGAGTCTGTAGTGCCACCTATGGGCCTATTTGGATGTGTCCGGGTATCTAGGTAGGTAGCAAGACTACCAACTGACCAAGTTTCAAGTCTCTCAGCCTTACGGTTTGGGCTGCCCGATCAGTTTTATGCAGTGGAATAATAATAGTAAAAATCCTTACAATTACAATAGGGTTTCAGCACTTCGTGCTTGAACCCCTAATAAAAAGTCGGGTCAATCCATTTTAAAATCTATGGGCTCTGATCTAGCTGTAGAAGAGTGGTTTTGTTCAAATGAGTGGCATGGAAAACTGAACAGTCTTCATGCTGTCAAGCTGACCGATGTTCACACCAGTCTTCTCCAGACCAAACAACAATGACATCATTTGAGATCATAATGTGGCTCTTAAAAACTCAGCTCTACAGTAAAAGCTTAGCTCTACAGAACTACAGCCCAGAATTGTCAGTGCTAAATACTTTAGGGAACTGTAAAAAAAAATTAAAAATAACCCATTGCCCTTTACACTTGTCATAAAATGGAAGTTGCTATAGAGGTTTTTTTTCCTCTATTGTGACATATATCTGAACACTTTGAATGTTGCGATCCTGTCAGACTTATGATAGCTCCCTGAATCGTAACAAAGTACTGTTTGCCAGAGGAGAACTGGCCCCCCGACTAAGCCTGGTTTCTCCCAAGGTTTTTTTCTCCCAAGGCTTGCTTAGTTGGGGACACTTGACATTTGATATTCAACAGTGCTTTGCATCTGCCTGCATTGACACCATTTTCTTTAAGAGCTGCTGTGCAGCCAAAATGATATACCAGTTATCACTGTAAAGCTGCTTTGACACAATCTGCATTGTAAAAAGCGCTATATAAATAAAGGTGACTTGACTGAGTAAAACGGCTTCTCAGACAAGAAAAAATGTAGGGCGGGACTTGATTTTGCCCACTGGGAACTGATTGGATGGTTGTGGTTCGCTGTTGCTGTGATGTCATGTGAGTGACAGGTTGTCCTGTCCTTGCACCAGTAAACAGGTCGTCAGAGAAGAGATGTTGCTGCAAGATTTTTTTTTTTTAAATAATGATGTGAACACATAAAATACTGCAATGTTCCATAAAAAAGAATTGTAAAGGTGCGGTAAGCGATTTCTGAGAATCATCGTTGAACACTGTTGATATTTGAAACAAAGCAACCTCAGCTTTTTTTATTTTTAGGCCTTCCTGTTTAGGTCTCTCCTGCGCTGGAAAATTTTTTGTAAAATAACGTTTGTCCTAAAGCTCTTGCCTGATCTTAACCCATCTTTTCCCAGTGATATTCTTCTGACCTTTCCTTTTTTGTAATGTCTCTCAGCCATCTCTCTTTTTACAGTCTTTTTTCAAATCCCCCTCTTGCTCACTGTCTCTCCTCCCCCATCATGAGTGGACACGCCCCCTACTGCTGATTGGCTACAAGTATGTTGTAGTGCTCAGTCCGATCCACTTTTAACAGCGTTTCTCAGAAATCGCTTACTATACCTTTAAGGTTACAAAGATATGCATGTGAGGGATTAGTGCAAAACTGAAAGCTATGGAAAAATCCTGCATTTATCCTGACATTTACTCTGGAATTCTAGATCTATAAATGCAAAACTTCTGGAATTGGACTACATGGTAATACTCAGCGAGCTTTGGAGAAGGCCTTCTTGGAGAGAGCGTGGAGCTGCATAGCTGAGTGCAGGATTTGACATCCTTGATTTCCTGTCACTGGCAGTCACATGCCGAGTGTGTGGGCGAGATAGCTGAGTGAAAGTGGAATGCGTTAAAGAGGCGAGGCAGAAGTGCAGACGTCGCCGTCTCTCTCACTCTCACACACATAGACACTACTGTTCTGACTGTGTCAGCCGTTACGAAGAAAAGAATGTGAAGACGTTTTCAGGCAGAGCTGTGCAACAAGTCATCAGGGCGGGCAGGCTGAGGCCAAGTACTTAGAGAATGAGGGAAATGTGCTTGATGTGAAGAAAATAAATCACTTATGCACACACATTCATATTTGAATATTTCATCTATATTCCCATAGTATGTAAATAAATAAATACGGCACACAAATTATATAAATGTATGTGTGTATGTGCATATATTATTAGTGGGATGAAGCTCAAAGCCCAAGATTGTTTTGCTAGGATGGCTCCGCCCCCTGCCATCCCATCTAGAGACTCTAGTTATCCCTTCCTCCTTTCTGTATATTTTGTTTTTTTATATCCATTTATGAATAGTCTCCAAGCAGCATTTTCTGTGTAGAAAATAGGCATAGATGTCTACTTGAATGGGGAAAGACCTAAACCTCCAAAACTATTTGTCAAGAGGTTTCTGACAATGAGAACATACATTTAACAGCATTAATCATGCTAAGAAAAAAAATGTTTTTTTCAATATAATCTAGCTAATGCACATGCTCATTGTAGATAAAAACAAACAAACAGACAGACAGACAATGTTACACTCTTACAAAATAACAGTTCTTTATTGGCATCAAACTGTTAAAATCCATGGGATTTTTCAATAGCACAGAAGGTTGTTAATGTAAAAATGTTCTTTAGATTATTAAAAGGGCTAGACTTTGTTACTGCAGCTGCTATTTTGAGCATCGTGGGTTCTTCCATTCATTTCCCTATTCTGCTACGTCTTCTCCTCATTACTCTCTCTGAAATTTTTAAGTATGTAACGGAGGCAAGCTAGTAAGAGCTGTGCAGGTAAACCTCACTCCTCTGGCCCCAAGAGGTGCGCTAGCAACTGACACTAGAGATTGCGGTCTTTAGCATCCTTGTTAGCGCGCCCACCTCTCATGCCAGAGACCCGGATGGGTGTGAGGTTTAGACGGGTGAGTGTAACGGAGGCTAGCTAGTAAGAGCCGTGAGGGTAAGCCCTCACTCCCTGGCCTCAAGAGGCACGGTAGAGACTGCGTTCTTTAGTGTCCTTGTTATCGTGCCCGCCTCCCACGCTAGAGACCCCGGTTTGAATCCCGCTTGGTGTGGGTCAAATAGGACCAGTTACATTTGGTGCCGTGACCCGGGTGGGAGTGAGGTTTAGAGGGGTGAGTGTAACGGAGGCTAGCTAGTAAGAGTTGTGCAGGTAAAGCTCACTCCGCTGGCCCCAAGAGGCGCGCTAGCAACTGACACTAGAGATTGCAGTCTTTAGCATCCTTGTTAGCGCACCAAACCTCCCATGCCAGAGATGCAGGTTTGAATCCCGCTTGGAGTGGGTTGAGTAAGACCAGTTACATTTGGTGCCATGACCTGGATGGGAGTGAGGTTTAGAGGGGTGAGTGTAACGGACTCTAGCTAGTAAGAGCTGTGAGGGTAAACCCTCACTTCCTGGCCTCAAGAGGCGTGCTAGTAATTGACACTAGAGATTGCAGTCTGTAGCATCCTTGTTAGCACGCCCACCTCCAATGCCAGTGATGCAGGTTTGAATACCGCTTGGAGTGGGTTGAGTAGGACCAGTTACATTTGGTGCCATGACCCAGATGGGAGTGAGGTTTAGAGGGGTGAATGTAACGGAGGCTAGCTAGTAAGGGCTGTGCGTGTAAACCTCACTTCCCTGGCCTCAGGAAGCATGCTAGGGACTGCAGTCTTTAGCATCCTTGTATGCCGTAGATGCCAGTTTGAATGCCGCTCGGAGCTGGTAGAGTAGGACTGGTTGCACATATTCATCCTAACCAGAAAAAAAGAGATGAAAAAGCACTGTACCAAAACCTTGACTTTTTTTCATTAGGCGAGATTTTAAGCCATCATAGAATCCCTAAACAATGGCTGTTCTAAAAGTTATGCTTAGCAGAGAATGCATTCCCATAATGCACTGCAACAAGCTCAGTGGAAAAAAAATTAATCCAAGATAGTGCAGAAAATGAGAATTATATAATAAAATTCATTCAATAGTGAAAAGTAAAACAAAAAATGTTTAAAATAATTTAACGCTTCACTTTTACCCCATAATTATGTGTTTGTTATGTGTATTTATGCTTATTTAAATTATCACATAATTTCTCCTTCATCACCTGTATTGACATCAATCCGATTGTTAATGATGTCATGTTTCACCACTTCTGGGTCCAAACGCTCTATAAGATGCCAAAAGCAATCAACAAATGGTGCAAATATACACTCAATACAAATATATATATGGTGTGCTGTAAAATTACCATAAAATCATGATCCTAACTTTATCTCAATAACGAAATCCCTGATGGCCAAAGAGTGATTAATTTTTTACAAATCCTTTGTGTCTGGGACCATGAGATCATAGAGACTGTAGTGTACACCCTAAGTTTTTAAAGGTTTATCTTAAATCTGTATTATGAATAAACAGTGCTCATAATCGGCTGTTGAGATAATATTCTCAAGTGAAATGAGTAGAGACTTGGACGCGGTCACAACTTAACAAGCGGATAGTCTAGTCTCCTGTGTGCTTTGCATGGGGAGCAGCTGTATTTGCTATTTGTATATAATGCATTCCAAAATATCATTTATGAGGTTCGATTTCAGTTAGGATTATGCCTTGGGTTCAGCAACAGAGTTATTGTGTGACAATGTAAAACATGCAGCTTCAGGCATGACTAAGTACATTCACGCATTCTTACGCCACAGACCATCAGTCAAACACAGCATTACTAAAGAAACGTGGGAGGAAAAGTACAGCAGAACATGACGTCTGTATGGCTAGAGCCTCTAGAGTGCATTTGTGCAGGGCCGCATGTACAGTCATGTCATTGAGATTGGATGTACCGGATGATTATCTCAGGGTCTCACATGTTGTGGGATAAAATCCTGCCGTTGTGGGGAGAATAACTGACCAGTGAAAGTGCCAACCAGATTGCCTGACTGCAATGATAATCAAGAGAAGCGAAGCCTTTTCCCAGCCGCAAGTGTGAGGCACTGTAGGGGCTCAAGTCTTGATGTTGGCTCCTAGTGTGAGTTAGTGCTGAGAGTCTGCAGCTGGAGCTTTTGGCCTCAGAGCAGAGGGCGTCTGACAGGGAGGACTTCGATGTGTTTCTGTTGGAAGAACAGGGTCTTATTGCTAGTGTAGAGCAGTGGCATGCACCTCACCTGCAAAACTGACTTGACACATGACCTGCATGAAATGTAGTGGAGTGAAAAGTATGATACTATGCTTTGGAATGTAGTGAAGCGAAAGTAAAAATTTCTAAAAAATACAAAAATACTCTGATTTTTTTTTACTTAAGTACAGTAACGAAGTAGAAATACTTAATTGCTGTCCACCACTGAACTACATGTCCACTAAAGCCGCATTTACTCAGCAGGTCTTGATGCCCAATACCGATTGGTTGACTATATTGGTTGCATTTACACTATACACTTGGCGAAATAACTCAAGGTAGACAAACTGACCCAGAAAAGCTTAGCCTAAAAAGGAAGTAAAAATGCCGCGATTTGCAATGGACACAGATGAAATGATAATACAAGCTTTTGTTTTCTGCACCATTTTTAAAAGGTCAGCAAAACACTGAATGGGGCCTTCGTCCTCCATTGCGCCATTGAAAAGAGTCATGTGATCGCGGTTAGTTTTGCTTTCTGCACCATCTTTAAAGGTCAGCAAAATGTTGGTCTCTTAAGGTGGAGAAAAAAGAGGAGAGCCCTTGTTGCATCCTGGGCATTGAAAATAGTCATGTGAAATGCGGTTTGTGTTGACATAATTTGCCACCGTCACTTTTTCAATGACATGCGACTTGCATTGACAGGGAATATCCGATCTGACCCTTACCTGGCAGACGCAAATGGACGTATCCGATTCATATTGGATTTATTTCCATATGTGAATGAGGCCTGAAACCAGTCTGAGAATATAGGCATCCATGTGCTTTTTTCCTGCTTACACATTTGCGGGTCATATATGAAATTTAAAAAAAAAAAAATCAGGAATTGGGTCACTTGAACAATGTAATGTAAATGTGGCCTAACTCTCATTAGAATATTACTAGACTGTCTGCTTAATATCTGCTAACACTTTATTTTGATGCATCCCCAACAGACATTCTACTGACTACAATTAACTTTGCAACTACATGTCAACTTATTCTCCTAACCCAAACCCTAACACCCTAACCTAAGAGTCTATTTATACTGTAATGAGAGTTAGTTGACATGTAGTTGCAAAGTTACTTAGAGTTAGTAGAATGTCTAAAGTAGACCATCAAAATAAAGTGTTGCCTTCTCAGATGGTATGAGTAAGCAATACCTCATCTTCATTAAGGTGGGCTTATTGCAGTGTCACAGTGGCCACCCTCCAGTCTCTCTTGGCTCAGGCCGTGTCTTTCCATCCTGCACAGTGTCAGCGCAGAGGACCAATGCTCAGCACAACTATTCAAGCAGGTATCAAAGTGTGCAAGCCATTGCGAAAAGAAACAACCATTCACATCTTTTAACATCTGCTTTTGTCACTGTACAGGAGATGACCTTCCTGTTTTCCTGTGAAGCTCAATGCACTGCAGCTCAGTGATCAGTAGACACACACAGTGATTCAATGGCGCCATCTTGAGGTTGATTGTGGTAAATACAGAATGATAATGGCTTTAAATCTCTCACACCATCAAAAATACAGAAAGGAACCATTATAAAATACATTTCTAAATAGGTATATAAAAATATATAAGGTACACTACCATTTAAAAGGTTGGGGTCGGTATGATTTTTTAATGTTTTGAAAGAAATCTCGGTTGCACTTTATTTTACAGTACGTGCACTTACATGTACTTAACCGTGTACTTACCTAAGAAAGTACTGGGTATTATAAGGTAACTACATGGGTTAAGGTTAGGTTTAGGGGTAGGTTCAGGGTTAGTACCTAGTTATTACCCAGTTATTGCAATTACGATAATAATTACATAATATGTACATGGGGAACAGGACTGTAAAATAAAGTGCATCTCTTATGCTGAACAAGGATATATTTTCTTTCATGAAAAATAAAGAAAAATGCGGGCGCATTCACCATTCACAAAAGAGAGCAGTGTACAGGAAAGTGCAGCGAATTCCCCCTGTGCGAACTGTCCGCATCTCCCCTCCAAGGCCTGTAAAATAACGGCAGCTCTCGCTGCTAAGGCTTACAGTGCAGCTGGACAGGCCACCTCCGCCTTGCAAGCGATAGCCATCCTGTAAGTACATCAGGCTAAAACACTGAAAGAGCTGCACGAGGGTAGGCTCAGGAAGGCGACGCAGTCTATCCCTCAGGCCGCTAAACCCTCCAAACGTCCATCGTAGCAGCCCTGATACAGGCAGCCCAGAGATGAGAGGAGCTGCTCTTGACCAGGAGGTGGTGAACGCACCACTCTTTCTCATGCGTGTTCATCCCCAAGACGCAATTTCCACATACTCTTCCCTATGGGTAGGATGTGGCCTCCATAGTTATTGGACTAGATACGCTTCCCCAGTGTTAATAACTGGTCATGGCTAAAAAAAAATGGGTAAACATACTAGGAACAGCAGCTACGACCGTCTCTATGGTAAGACTTGTTCCTTCCATCCCGTTGACATGGACGACTATTATTTTGGGATTATGTGGGGTGCTGGGTAGTTTGCGACTTTACAGGAAGCAGTTGCCAAAAGGGCACGCTACAGCTTGCCAGTATCTGCGCCTCCAACACTCGTAACACAGTTCAGTTGCTGTGGCACAATCCATAAGGACCTTATTTGTCAGTCTTCAAGATAACGTTGAATGTGACTATGTCATCATCTGTCCATCCACCTAATATAAACATTTGAGGACATAGTGAAACATGAGTATACAAAACAGTGCAAATGTGTTCATGAACTCATTTCCAGAAATCCTAATTTTTTTTTTTGTACAAAACCAGAGGGCACGAGTTAAGTCTCCATCCTCGGTCTTACATCTCTAGCAATATGGTGTATCTTTTAACCCAAGCCTAAACAGTCTGGAAGGACTTTAGTAAAAATGGTGCACTATCTTGAACTGTATGAGGCGTATTCTTGCATCCCAAGATGCCGTTTTGAGATTCTTCAAAACTCTATGCCACTCCAAACTCAAATGTCAAATTCAGATCTCTTTCCCATATTTTCTTAAGAGCTAATAAAGCTTCATCACCGAGATTTTGTATCAACCAAGAGTAGTATGCTGATGCTTCATGACCCTTCCCATATGCTGAAATTACCATACAATGAACGTCTGCTGTCTCATGAAGGCTGTGTACTAGAACCAAAAGTAGCACAAAGTAAATGTCGTAACTGTAAATACCGGAAAAACTGAGATCTTGATATACCATACTGCTGTCGTAAGTGTTCAAATGACTTTTGAGTTTACTGGACAGACTCTGCAATAAAGAAAATCGAAGGCAAGACAGATTGTTCAATCATATACCAAGGGTGAGCTCGCTCAGAAGGAAGTGACCAATGAGCCAGGTGTCTGAGACTGAAAGCATAATAAAATGAAACATTAGGCAGGCCTAGACCACCTTTCTCAACAGGTCTCTGTAACTCATTAGAATGCATCCGAGAACACTTACCATTCCAAATAAATACCTTACATATTCTGTCAAACAGTTTAAAGTAGTAAAGAGACAGTAATAAATAATTCAATTTTGGTGTACAACTCATTTTAATTACATTGACTTTTCCAGCCACTGACATATGGAGTGGAGCCCATCTATCCATATCGCAGGAAATCTTCTTCATTAAGGGGTCAAAGGGGACTTAGCTCTCACTAAGTCATTTAAATTTGGGGGAAATAGAATTCCTAAATATCTAATACCTGACTTAGGAACATTGGAACATGCCAGGATGAAAAGTTGAGGCAGGGCAAAATGCAGTCAGTGCAATGGCTTCTGATTTAGACCAATTCACCCTATAACCTGAACATTTTGAGAAAATGTAAATTGTTCTAAGGAGACAAGGTATAGACCTACCAGGGTCAGAGACAAATAATAAAATGTAATCTGCATAAAGCATAAGCTTATTGTCACAGAGACGAACTCTGTGATTCCCTCCTCTGGCCATCAGAGGGCGCCTTCACCTGAATACTGACACACACACACACATCCACTCACACACTACATTTCCCATCAGCCCCGTACCTTGGCACTAATCACCACACCCAGCTGCAACGCATTATCTGGACTATTTAAGCTGCTCGCATCCTCACATTCTTTGTGAGGTCTTGTACTACTATGGTTTGCGTTTCTAAGCGGTCTTTATTGTGTTTGACTGCCTGTTATTGACCCAGTCTGTTTCCCATTTATGATTCTCTGCTGCCTGCCCTTTGGACTCTTTGCTCTGATCTGGACTTGTGATTGATATCTGCCTGCCCTGACTTACTGCCCGTTCTACGACCACGATTCTGTCTAACCCCTGCTGTACCTGTTTACCCGTTTGACTTTTGTCTGTTTGACCATGGGGACTGTTTAATAAAGCCTGCTTATGGATCCCACTTCGTGTGACGACTCGTTACACTTATGTATTTGTCCCCCTGCTACAAAATCCAGAGGTTTACCGTAGTCAGCCGGATCCGGGCCGTATCTGGGTGAGATCGAGGACCTGCGCCATGACACAACCACAACACAGCCCTGAAGTATCAGCAGAGATTGAGTCAACTAGATCATCCACTATGAAGGCCTCATCAACATGACAACCAGTGGCACATCTCAACAACCGTCCATACCGGTGTGATGAATACGATCCTCAACTGGATGGAACTGAATTAAACACTTTGAATGTTGCGATCATATCTGACTTATGATAGCAACCTGAGTCGTAACAAAGCACTGTTCGCCAGAGGAGAACTGGCCCCCCGACTAAGCCTGGTTTCTCCCAAGGTTTTTTCTCCATTTTAACACCTGTTTGCCACCTGATGTCACCTGTTGGAGTTTGGGTTCCTTGCCGCTGTCGCCTTTGGCTTGCTTAGTTGGGGACACTTGACACTTGACATTTGATATTCAACAGTGCTTTGATCTACCTGCA
The DNA here is from genome assembly GCA_037101425.1 of Elopichthys bambusa. Lineage (NCBI taxonomy): Eukaryota > Metazoa > Chordata > Actinopteri > Cypriniformes > Xenocyprididae > Elopichthys > Elopichthys bambusa. The sequence continues at coordinate 4,508,913 of CM074448.1, forward strand.
TTGACACTATTCCTTAAGAGCTGCTGTGCAGCCAAAATAATGTACCAGTTATCACTGTAAAGCTGCTTTGACACAATCTACATTGTAAAAAGTGCTATATAAATAATGGTGACTTGACTTGACTTGACAATACCAGGAAAGTCCTCATTTTTTCTAATTGCGGCAGTGGAATCTTACTATTAATTGAAATGCGTAAACCTTAAACATGCTTGAATATTTTTTGAGTGCAGCATTGTACAAGATATCATACAGTTTCATTCAGAAAGAAATAAAGTTCATGTGCCATTCTAATGGGTTCCAAAATGGGGTATAAAGCGTTTTGTGGACAAAACTAAAATTATTGTTTAGCTCAACATCTTCCAACCAATGCAAACAACAGAAATGCACAGAAATGGGTTTCGGTGTCCACTGACAGAGCAGTAAATAAAAGGGACTTCTGCTTTTGTAGTCAAGTTTTTAGTCAAATCTAGCCAAAGAGAATCTGAAAATACAAGGCCTAAGATGATATACATTATTTCTTCTTTCTTGTTTTATCCTGACCTGACCAAGTTTTCTTGTGATGTCAACAAAACAAAAGTTATTTTCTCGTGATTTCGACATATGACCACACCAGACCTGTTATCCCACAGCAGCACTAATTCAATGAAATTGCCTATTAGTATCTATTATGTACTTTTGCTGTAGACTTACAACATATTTTTGGTCAGAAGCTGTATAGAATATAACTCACAAGCATGACACTTGTAAATAAAATATTAAGATTCAATTATAATTTAATACAATTTTATTTAAAATGGATAATAAAAATAAAATGAACTGAGGCTAAAATCAATAGAATGATTTCTGAAGGATCATTCCTGCCAGACCACCTTCTGTATACAAAATTATGAAGAAAAAAAAACGGAACTGCTGTTGCGTCAGTTAAGCTTTTTCCGTAAGTTGAATATGGAAGGTGTAGGACGTAGTGTAAGCATTTCGAACTGTGAAAGTTTTACACTTTCTTCGCAAGTTGAATACGGAAGGCGGTCTGGCTGAAGCTAGATATTTTACTTCATAACTTGTTAAATATGGATATTTTTTTACACAAATGCATCGCTTCAGAAGGCCTTTATTAACCACCCAGAATCGTGTAGAGTATGTTTATAATAGATGGATGAGGATGGAGACACTTTCTTCAGCTTCATACTCGTTGATCCCGCTCACTGCCATTATAAAGCTCGGATGCATCAGGATATTTATTAATATTTCTCCGATTGTGTCCTGTGTAATCCTTTAATACTATGCACTGATGTATATTGGCCGATTTTTGATCAGTTAAAACCACCGGCATATCGGTTATAGCATGAAAAAGCCTGATATAACAAACCGATGAAGGCAATGAGTTGTATAATGTCTGTTGCATAATCCAAATCTTTTTCTCTGGGTAAATTTATTAAATACATGCCTAAACAAAATAAAAACTGTACAAAATATAGTTTGTCAGGCATGCATCGAGAGAAAAAAATCATGCAAGTGATGACTTTAAGGGCTTTTCAAAGTTTCGGATAAAGAAAAAAAAAAAAAAAAAATCACCATTTGCAATGAGGGGGTGCCATGACTAAGGGTTTTAACACTTCCTATTTAATTTAAGTACAAGTTCATATACGAGTTAATGTTAAAAAGAAATATTTGATAGCAAAATAACCTCTGAAGGTTGTCATGTTGTCTTTTTATTTTTTTTATATTAATTTCTTATATGTAATGTTGGCCTGTAGAATATTAAATGTTCAATGAAAATGATATGATGATGCACCAATAAACTAGATAGTACCTTAATGCATGTGCTTTTAAACTTCGCTATATAACATGATCAAAACAGTAATCTATTCTGAGTGAGCAAGTGACAAATATTGGAATCGGTCAATAGTTGTTTGTTCAAATCTATATCCGTATAGGCCAAAAAAAATTCTATCCGCGCATCCCTTCTAGAAGGTGACATGAGAATAAAAGAGTGAGATCTTATGGTCCCCAAAAAAAAAAATATTTGTTTACATGCCCAAATAATATTGAGTGCTGAAGGTACATTTTCATGATTTATCACAACATATTTTCTTTTGTCAGATCAACTTAGATAATTAATGTGGTTCAGATAACATCATAATTTGAGTTTCTGTTGATTAAACCAATCGCCTTCATTGTATTAACTCAAATTTTTAATTTCAATGAACTCCAAATTTTAAGGCAACCAGGTAACTTACTCTAAGTTAAACCAACAATTCTTTTTTACAGTGTTAACTTGCTGTCCACTTTTAACTTGATGTCCACATTTAAGCTGTCATTTCCCTCAATTATACCTCATGAGACAAACATGTGACAGACTGACAACCTCAAGACACTAACCATGGAAACAAACAATTTACTATACCACAATCATGCCCTTGTCTAGAGGTAAAAAAAAAAAAAAAAAGTCACAATTTGCATTAAAAATGTGAAGTGAAAATGTTGACAGTATTGTGACAATATATTGTTTCTTTTTAATAATTCCGTAATTTCTCAACCAAATTGGCACATCATGTAAAAATTACGTTCAAAATTGTAAACTTTGGAAAGGACACATTACACTGATAAAAAATGAGACCAGAATGGCTGTATTGATTTCTTAAGGATCATGTGACACTGAAGACTGGAGAGTAATGATGCCAAAAATTCAGCTTTGCATCACAGGAATAAATTACATTTTCAAATATATAAAAATAGACCACAGTTCATTAATTGTAATAATAATAATAATACATTTTCACTGATTTGAATTATTAATTACGAATTTAGTTTTAAATATATGTTTGGATGAGAGGAAGTGATCTTCTCACTACATCTGTAAGGTTCTGTCTTACTCTTATTCCCATTCATTTATATTCTATTACAGCCTGTTCATACAAGGACTTCTGCATGTTTAAAAACTCATAAATTGGTATTGAAATAAATTCATCATCTCATTTTTTTATTTTAACAAATCAAAAAGAACTGAAATGACTATTTATGATAAATTTCCTGTTTTTATAGTGGGAGGAGCCACATATATATATGTATATATAAGGTGTATAGTCAGAACATCACAGGACAGCTCAGACAGCAGCAAAACACAATCCACAAAGAAGAAACCCAGATAATGAGCAAGGTAAATGTTCTTATTCTCACTGTCGATCAATCTATTATTGATTTTAGACCTTGTCACATTATCAGTAATATCACATGTTAAAGCAGATAGAAAAAGTTTTAATAATTTCTAAAATGCAGTATATTATTTTAGTATAATATTTTCATGTCATATTTTCAGATGGTTCCAGTGTTGATGTTACTCATGGCAGCTCTTGTAGCTGCAGATGAGCCAATGATGGATCTCTCAGGCCCAGTAGAGTCTGATAGTGACTCTGTCTCTTATGTGTACTGTGATGCTACTACTGTGTGTCCTGATGGAACAACATGCTGTCTGAGTCCTTATGGACAGTGGGCCTGCTGTCCGTACCCATTGGTAAGTGAATGGAAATACGGAATTGTTTTATACTCTATTCATATTAGATGTAACGTTTTGTTTTTTCTGCCCACTACTTTAGGGTCATTGCTGCAGAGATGGACTTCATTGCTGTCCTCATAGTTCTTACTGCGATTCAACATCAAGCTATTGTGTGAGTGGAAGGTTGAGATTGCCATCTTCCCCTCAGCTGGCCTCCAAAGCTATCCAGAAAACTCAGGTATGTCAGTTCTTTGTCTATGACTCCAAGGTAAAGGAACCTGCAACCAGTAATGCAACCTATCATGTAACACTGACCTGACAATGGCCTTGACAATCTTTACAGACAATGTCATATGACTTCTAATGAACATTTGCTGCAAACAATAAACAGTAAGCACTAAAAAGGGAATATGATATGACTTTTGGAACAACTAAAGAAATGTTTAGGGTTCAAAAACATTCTATTTTCTCGATTATCATATATAGTCATTTCAGTTTCTCCCTCCATTTGTTAAAGTAAACAATGGGGCAATACATTCTGGGTGGTTTAAAAGCAGAAATATGCTTTAGTTAATTATATTATACTATATAAGTTTGAGCTGAAAAAATTGAAATGGTCCATTTAGAGATTTTTTCTAAGCAGGTGAACTTCTGGTTATGTGTTTACTAACATAATTCCTGTGAATGGAAATGACCAGGATCTTGAAAGGCAGACAGAGACTGAGATTGTTCATTGTGAAGGAAATGTCTACTGCCCAGCTGAGAAGTTCTGCTGCAAGACAGCGTCTGGCCAGTGGGGGTGCTGCAGCGGTAAAACCATCTTCATGTTGCTGTATTATTAATCATGCCTAATCATCAAGCTGAAATAAATGTGGATGAATTATAGATTTAATATAACCTATATTTAAAAAAAAAAAAAAAAAAAAAAAAAAAAAAAAAAACTCATGCAATGTAAAGTTTTTTGCTTGCTTATATTAAAAGTTGTATTTCTATCTTTTATAGGGTTGGTGTTGTAAGTAAACAACTCCCATGACTTTGGTGAACCTCGGTGAAGAAGCTTTCAAACTCTTGAGAGAATAGATTAATCCAACATCCAAACTAAATTAATGTCAAATAAAAATGGATGGAATTACAGTCAAATTGATTTGTCATTTAATAAATGATTGTTTTGAATAAGTGTTTGTATTTTTAATCATCCATCCATACATGGTATTTTGTTCATGAATGAATAAATGTTTATGAACATTATAAACAATTGTTCTCCTTCACTTCAATGCACTGACAAACTCATATTTCTCTTTACTGAAGTCTCCTCAGAATAGAATAGCCTACTAGCATACTACTGTCCAAGTAGCATATAGTATGTATACTATGCAAAATATGTATTGTTTCTGTATGCATTGAACATAAAAATTTGAACTCATGTGACAAAATGCTTACGATGCTTAAACAGGACCTATTATACTAATTTATATACTTTTATGTGGTCTACTACAATATGTTTACATCATTTAATGTTCAAAACACTAATTATTTTAATTTACATTGTTGCAGCAACAGCAATCTTTCATCCTCTGTCTGAGCGCTCTGTATTATGTTGGGTACAAAGTAAACACTGCACGATATTAGCCCCAATTTTCACTCACCAACAGATTTGCCTGAAATTGGAGGCAAAGCGGTGCTCATTCACGTGAGTGCCAATCGTACAGTGAGTATGATCAAAATCACAATAATGACAGAATGAGAGCGCAAAATAAAGGGCAAAGTAAAGTTCAGGAGGAGGAGTCATAGACCTGCAACTGAACATCAGCAAGCATGGTCTGAAACTCATGGCGCAGGTGCACTTAAGGCATGTCCAAATCCACTTTTGCTAGTTTAACGACAGAAAAAAACCTAGTCTCTTATTGAGTCATGGGTTTGTTTTGGGCGTAACGTGCAATAAACCAATCATAGTATTATCTCCCATTCCCTTTAAGAGCCAAGTGCGCTTGGACCATGGCGGATTCGCTATTTACATGGCGGAATATAGACACCCTCAATCTGACAAATCAGTTTAATTACATGTGTGTATTGCCACGATTGGTCAAATAATTAGCCAATTTCATTCGTCATTACTGCAAATAGGTCATTCTGATACATGCAATGACTATCCATTATGACATGTAGGCACTTTTATCTTTATGTACACAATATAATTTTACATTGTAATCCTTTTATTTTTAATATTTGGCATGTTTGTGTGCTGCTGCGCATCCCTGTGTGTGTAACAAAGCAGAGTGTACGCACGTCGTGCACCCGCTTATAGTCATCCTTTAAATAACAAAAAAATACTGTGCCATAGATTTTAGATCGGGTTTTTGTTGGTCAATGGCGCAGTTGTTTTCAGTTGCCTCAAAATAGCAACACGCCAAAAATGCACCTATAAACACACCTCGTTTTCAGACCAGCACGCCCATGGGCGAACAGATGGCCGCGAGTGCATTTACTATTTAAACAACGTGGTTTATTCTTGCCTATTTATTGGGAAAATCTTATTAAAACCAAAATTATATTTAGTGTCCCATGCACTGACAACCATATAAACATCCACGATGCTATCTAGATAGTCAGTTTGCTGACGATTCTGTAATATCGGTCAAATCCAGGCTATTTTCGCTGTGTATAAAACATAAAATACGCTTCAAATGATTATTCATATATGTAAATATGCACTACATCAATAACAAGAAAATCTAGCTATTATAACTAATAAATCATACCTGTCACAGCATTAGTTCTCCCCTCCACCATGTGTAAAGTTTATGGCACGCCCATCTCGGGAACCAAAAATTATTTCCGAACTTCCCAGTGGTAAACACGATATCAGAGGGCATTTATGTGCAGTTTTTACCTAGAAAACTCGTATTTACGATAATTCCGCATTACTCCCGATTTCTCTCGACATGGGGACAGGAGAGGTGTCAGTCAATAACTGGGAAAAATCCAAGGTTCACCATGCATCATCTCGGAGCGACAGTATACATGCTTGGAAATAAAGCTTCATGTATTTAAATCCATATGCAGTCACTCAGCCTTATTTCTCTGAATAAGTTGTGAAGTGGTCAAGACGCACACAAATAGCTAGACTCCACCCACCATCTACTTAAGCCAATCAGATAACAGCCACATTGCGCTGACCAATTGTTGCACACTTTCACCCCAATCAATCAATCAATCAATCACGATTTGCCTTACAATCAAGTTCAGTAACCAAACACTGTGGATTTGTGTGTCTTGACTTTAGAAGTGTTTAAAAATCCCTGCTGTGATCCACAAATGCAGAGGAAGCAAACCACAGATAAATTCCAGGCAAAGTGTTTGCATTTAGATACAAACACTCACATCTCTTAACATCTGTCTCTGTCATTACAAGATATGTCCTTCCTGTTTTTCTTTGAAGCGCAACACACTGCAGCTCAATGATCACTAGACATACACAGTGATTCAATGGCGCCATCTTGAGGTTGATTGTGGTACAAACAACTGATAAATGACTGGGCGCAGGAGAAGATTCTTAGGAAGATCTCTGACACAAAGTGAAAAATACAAAAAGGGTCCATGATTAAGTACATTTATGAATAGGTATATAAAGTATATATAAGTACGGAGCCCGGCACATGACATGCAAGAAAAAAAATTAAGTCGTGCGCACGATTTACTAATTCGTTCCCTCAATTTACTAAATCGTGCACACGACTTACTAATTCGTAAATCAAGGGAACGAAAAACAGTAAATTGTGCGCACGTTTTAGTAAATCGAGGGAACGAAATAGTAAATCATGCACACGATTTAATTTTTTTTCTTGCATGTCATGTGCGGGGCTCCGTATATAAAGTAGGCCTACACTACTGTTCAAAAGTTTGGGGTCGATAAGATTATTTAAAGTTTTTTTTTTAAAAGTCTTTATATGCTAAACAAGGATGAAAAAAAGAAATCCTTCAGAAATCATTCTAATATGCTGATTTATCACAGGTTCCTGACACTTATGTTCCTGTCCTTATTGTGGTCAGTTGGCATGCACAGAACTTGAGGGTTTTTTTCCCTGGCTGTGCTTTCTTGGAGCATGGGGTCTGAATCTTGACTTCCTGTCTAGTCTGGTTTTGCTCCTGTGTCGGGATCCTGGTGACCACGCTCCATGTCTGTTCTGTGTTCTTGTGCATATGGCGGGGGTTATTTCCCTTGTCATGTGTGTTGTTTTGTGTGTTACTCTGTGTCGTGTGCTCTCCTGACTAATGTCTTTGACCTTATCCCATTGTTAACCCAATTTTGGTTTATTTGACTCATTTGTCCTCCCTCATGCCTTGTTTCCTTCCCTGTTTACTTCAGTCCTGCAATTAGCCTACCTGTCTGGACTGTGTTTTTCCCCCTTCGGGTAGTTTTTGTTTGTTTTCTTATTTATTTTTGTAGTCAGAAAAAGCCCATCATTTCTCTGCATCCTCAAGTCCTCACTCATCCCTTACCTCACCTGACAAAAAAGCATCATAACTTACATCTTACAGTTGTATTTTGCATAAAGTTTGCTCTGAGCAAACAAGTCTCTGTTTAACTTAAAGGGGTGGTTCATTATGATTTCCCTTTTTTAACTTAAGTTAGTGTGTAATGTTGCTGTTAAAGCACAAACAACATCTGCAAAGTTACTACGCTCAAAGTTCAAAGCAAAGGGAGATAATTTATTTTAAAGAATTCTCTGTTTAAGGATTACAACAAAAGGCTGGTAGGGACTACCATAGATATACATAAAGGCTAGATGTCTCGTCTGCGCTACTGGCCAATGGAGGTGCCATCTTGTGACAGTCAGCTCGCTCACTCGTAACATTGCGTTTTAATGGTGCATGTACTTTTTAAATAACCATAACTTGCTAAATTTTCTACCGATTTTCAAACTGTTTGGTTTGTTATAAACGTCAGAGATGTACTTATGACACTGCATACTTATGAATAATTATAACAATGGACTTCCATATGAAAATAACATTGAACAGAAAAGATAGGTGCAATGAATATACACACGCACAAGGTATTTATGTTAAAACAATATAGGCTACTAAAACTCAGTGTACAGAATGGCAACATGAGTTTTTCAACATAATATTGTCATATCTTACAGGTGAAAGGTGATCAAACGGGCTCTCGTTTTGAGACTATGGCGATTGGAGCATCTGTAGGCTGCACAAAAGTCTGGCATCTTCTCCTATAAAGCCAGCAATTGCCTGTATCATAATGTAAGATGTTTTTAACAAACCAAACCGATATACCGAAGTTATATTGAAAAGAAAGAGCAATTCTGCCTCTCCCACTGACGTAAAATTGCTGGGTAGCAGCTAAACTACTAGGTCTCACTCACAGCTTCTTGTTATTAGCCAGCTAATAACTACAACCACACTCACAGCTTCTTGTTATTAGCCAGCTAATAACTACAACCACACTCACAGCTTCTTGTTATTAGTCAGCTAATAACTACAACCACATCCACAAAGATTGTAATTTAGACAAAAGATTAGTTGTCATAAAATCGTTATTGGTGTCAGTAAAACCTATATATTGAACAGCTCGATTGTGGTCTCAGCCTTGATAACTTGCGCAAGTAGCCATGATACACAACTATGCTGCACGATTTTTCGAAAAGAAAAGCTGCAATTTCAACATGTTCAAGCATCCAGAATTATAGCCACGTTAATGTAAGGAACCAAACCATTTGTAAATCCGTCAAGATTTCAACGAGATAAGAGTATTTGTGTTCGTGCAGATCACTCACCTTACATCAGGTACCACAGAGCCCGCCAGAAAGCTTGCCTGTGACAAGATGGCCGCCGGTGATGACGTTAGAGACTCCGACGTAAGACATCTAGCCTTTATTATGTATATCTATGGGGACTACAACGAGCTTCTTCCCGGGTTGGTGACATCACTAACCCTAAAATTTACACGCAACAAAGGGGTGAGGCCATGTTATTGCATTACAGTATGTAACACAAATGCAATAGCGTGTCATAAAAGCAAGATGCTAACATAAGTTATAACTGTAATTAAACTAAACTATACCTGTTCTATCTTCATGCAGCATATATTCTCTAGCTCTTACAACAGTTCCCACACGACGAGGCTGAATCCAGCTTCTTATTCACAGCTTCTTATTGACGCTATCCGGTCCACCTTAAAAGACGCGACGCTTCCGCGTTTGTAGCTCCTTATTAACGCTCAACGGTTTTTCTCTTTTTCGCGCTTTTTAAGGTTGTGTTGCTTTTTGTGTCTATTTTCAGAATTAAAGGAAAATAAACTATTTTTAAATGCAAATAACACTGATATATCAGCGAAAATAGACTGCAAAAAAATATAAAGACACAAAATATAATTATAGTATTCTTTATTGAACATGTAATCAGCTCAACTTTAAGAACTTAAAAAAAATAATGAACTATTCTGAAACGTAAATAACACAGAAATATCAGTGAAAATTACTGTAAAATTACAAAGGTATATAAAAAACAATTACATCATGCTTATTGCACGTCATCCTTTGAATGCATTAATGAATCAATTGAATAAAAAAATAATAATTCAAGCAAATATTACAGATTTCAAAATCACAAGGTAACTAGAGTCTATACCAGTTCCAGCTCCAGCTTGGATCCAGCCTCTTATGAAGACTTCAGATGAAGGACTCCAGATAACTTTCTGATATCATCTCATAAAAGAAGATGTGTTTTTGTCACATAGAAACATGAATTTGCTCTAAAGCTGCTTTTGAAATATGTATAGTGAAAAGCGTTATACAAGTGAATGTGAATTAAATTGCATTGAACTGAAAGTTGTTGGTTACTGTACCATTTTGAAGTTATGGACCCAATCTCACACTACAGTTTGAAGAGCCATCACATTGTTGGCCCATTTGGGGTGCTTGACGCTAGCGTTATGATGTTATGGACTCATGAAATTGACAAAGCGTGACAGACAGTACAGTTAGAAGAGCGATTGCATCGTTGGCCCAGTTGGGGGTGCTATAACTCAGCTAATGTTGAGGGTGCGTTAAAAGTTTCACCGAGGCCTTATTTCCAGGGCAATTGCCTGTCACCATTCACATGTTCAGACATTTTTACTGTAGCATTATGAAGTTATGGACCCATGAATTTGACAGATTTGACAATAGAGTTACAGGAGAAATTGCATTATTGGCCCAATTGGAGGCACCAGGCGCATGGTCCAAAAGGGTTGTACCTAATGTTTTAATGAGTCATGGGTGTGTTTTGAGCCTAACATGCAATAAACCAATCAGAGTGTTGTCTCCCATTCCCTTTAAAAGCCAGGTGCACTTGGACCATGGCGGATTCGCTATTTGGTAACACTATAGAATACTGATCCTTCATTAATGAACAACTACACAGGAACAAATGAGTAATGCATTATTAACACTCTAGTAACTACTATTACCTAACGAGAAACTCTGATTTATGAATTAGTAAGTAATAGTGCTCAGATGAAGGTGGTAGTTCACTATTAGCTAATCAGTAAATACACCTTTTTCATACCTCCCAGAGAACTACTAAGAACTACTATATACAGGTTAATAATTAATATGAATAATGTATAATTAATTCTAAAGTGAAGATCATGGTAACACACTAGTAATGACTGAAGTATTACCAAATCCTTCAGAAGGAATTACTAATTATTTGGATCAGTATTCTAAAGTGAAAAACATGATAACTCTCTAGTAACTACTGAAGTCATTGTAAACTTTTGAGGTTTTTGTAAAGTATTAGATATAGTAATTCTAAAGGAACTACTACTTATTTGGATTCTAAAGGGAAGATCATGGTAACCCACTAGTAATTACTCAAGTGTTACCAAAGACATCAGAAGGAATTACTGTACAAAAATGTACAAAAACCTCAAAAGTTTACAATGACTTCAGTAGTGAATCTCCACAACATAAAACATTTTTTTTTTTCTTGTGATCTCAATGCAATTTCTTGTGATCTCAACATAACAAAAGTTATTTTCTCGTGATCTTGACATAAACTACAGAGAAGAATTGGGATGGGAGGGAAAAAATTTTTTTCAAAACTTTTGCGTTCCCTCGCAAAGAGCTGTGAGCTCGGACAAACACTTCCTCTTTAATGTCCCGCTGTCTGGCAGTAGTGTTTCGGTCAGCTCCATACATTAATAATGCACACAAATAATGCGCGACTCATAGAGTTTGAACTTATTGGACTCAAATATAAGTCAGTGCTTAAGTAAAGCAGTTCAGTAAAGTTGGCAATATATTCACAGATTCGAGCTTCCCGGATCAATAACTCGTGAGCTAAACGTTGTTAAAACACAAATGCAGCTATTTCCAATCATAGTAACCTAGACAACGAGCTACAACAACACAATTTTCCTCAAATGTGCTTTATAATATATAAATTGGTCACTATGAGCAGGCGACGGAGAGACAGGTGGGAAGGGACCGTCTGAAAAGTGCAAAACCCAAAACCCTTTTGCTCATTTTATATTATGAAAAATAAAAAATTTATATTATGAAATTTTTTTTTTTTTATCAAACTAAGTGTTCCAGTACAACCAGTGATGTACGAACTGAATTTGGTGACAGTACAGTGTGTTACAGTAAAGTTATTGAGTATTTTTCATAATATAAAATGAGCAAAAGGGTTTTGCACTTTTCAGACGGTCCCTTCACACCTGTCTCTCCGTCGCCTGCTCATAGAGACCAATTTATATATTATAAAGCACATTTGAGGAAAATTGTGTGGTTGTAGCTCGTTGTCTAGGTTACTATGATTGGAAATAGCTGCATTTATGTTTTAACAACGTTTAGCTCACGAGTTATTGATCCGGGAAGCTTGAATCTGTGGATATATTGCCAACTTTTGCACTAATTAAATTCTGTACCTTACCCTCTTAAAAAGACATTCAAAGAGGTTTTAATAGGCATTTATGGTTCCATTAAGAAAAATCAATAATAGTTTCTTTCCCTTCACATCCATGATTAAATATCTCAAAGTTCATCCTAGAACTCCCGATCACTTCCCCCTATTTATCTTAACTAATGGAGTAGGCCTACCTCTTACTAAGGCCTGGTTCAGGACTCACTTAGCTACTGTCTTAGAAAGCTGCGATCTATCTTCCCTTCTATATGTTTTTTCTCACTTTATTACTACTCATCGATTCTGTTTTTCGTTAGTCTCCATAGCCTTTCATGACTTTGTCTGTGGCTTATTGTAGCCTCTGTCCTTTGTCTCTATAGGGGCTTTCGCACCAGAGGAACATTTTCATAGTTCCTAGAACTATTGGCTGAAGTACCCGGATTTTTCTGTGCTCGCACCGCAGGAACTAGGAACGATTTTAGTTCTAGGAACTCCTTTTGGGGGACCTACATTAGCTCCTACTTCAGAGTAGGGTCTAAACCAGCTCTATAGGAACTATCAGTGACGTACGTGTACGCTGAGTGGTCAAACACATGTCAAACACCGGCACCCAGCATTTTAAAAAAGCTGTGTAAACATATTTACTTTACAAACATGGAAACCAGCGATAACGGCATCTACCTGTTGTCTGCAGGGTTGTGTTCTTTTCTTCGACCCGATACTGAAAGTTGTCATAGGAGATTTCGTCTCTTAGCCCCACATTTTGCTCTTTCAGTCACATAGATTATGCGTTTACATTCCATCTCCGTTATCACAAAACCCACAACACACAACAAACACAGGTCCGATCACGAAATCCTCCATTCACCGGTTTTTAGCGTTTGTAAATGCCGCGCTTAAAGACGCCGCTGTCGGCCGCTTCACAGTCCCTATTCCCAGTGCGAATGCAACCAGGGACATGGCCCGGGGGAGAAATTAGTTCCGGGGGAACTATCCTAGTGGCTAGTTTCTATTACTGAGTTCCTAGAACTATTTGGTGCGAAAGCCCCTTATGTGGCCTATCATGGTCTTCGTCTCCATGTGGCCTATCATGGCCTTTTTTCTCTATGTGGCCTTTATCTGTGTGGCCTAATGTGGCCTTTGTCTCTATGTGGCCTACCGTGGCCTTTATCTGTGTGGCCTAATGTGGCCTTTGTCTCTATGTGGCCTACCGTGGCCTTTATCTGTGTGGCCTAATGTGGCCTTTGTCTCTATGTGGCCTATCGCAGCCTTTGTCTCTATGTAGCCTATTGTAGCCTTCCTCTCTTGGTCTATTGTTTTACTCTTTAACAGCTTCCTTGCTTTCCTGTCATTATGTCTTTATGTAGCATCCTTATAGCTTTCGCCATTTTCTCACACCATGGTGGAGTGAATCTTCCACTGATTAAGCTTCATGCTCTACAAGGCCTTTATTCTGGTTCCGCGATTTTTGTTATGCCCATTCCATGTTTAACTAAAAAATTCTTTTTTTAATCTCTATTTGCTGTATTTGAAATCACCCCCATACCCTCATTCACTATTCCCTACATTACTCCACTAATATAGTCCACTTGAAGAAGTGAATGAAACGAATGAGTGAATTCGGACACTGAGTGCACCGGAAGGGCTGCTGATTTCGCATAGTTTGTGCTGCTGTTTAATAATCTTTTGAAATGTAGCAAACTGGCAGCTCCAGAAGTAATGAATATTTATGTTGAACTAGCATGTTCAAACCTTTTAAACGATTTAATGACTAATTCAAAAGGAATTTATACCTGTATGATAATGCTGGACCAGCGCGGTTTGGAAAATGAATGGATGATGGATTCAGCTGCGGTCGCCATCTCCTGGCAAGATGCGGGAATTCATTCAGTGCATGACTCTCACAGTGCATTATGGGTATTCTTTAGCCGTTGAGCATGCATCGGTTGTACACTCGATTTTTCGGTGCATTGTGGGATTGAATGAGTGCACTCAACATCGTCCACTATGGTTTCGGACACCACTACAAATGGCTGTCACCTCAAATAGTGCCCTATTTAAGGGTATAGGGGGCGATTTCGGACACAGCCTTTGTTTTAGGAACCGTAAGATACACTACTGGTGGGTATATATGTCCTCTTACAGTTCTTTAGGGGGTAGGCTCTGTCCTGGTGGGATAAGTTTTCCTCCACCAATTTTTGGGGGTCGGCTGTGCCCCTGCCTTCATCTTCAGGCAGGAAATGCAGAGTCTGCAACCCTCTGGATGTGAGCTACGGACGGGGCCTACGCCAAAGAACTTATGCAACATCTTGCTTTCATTTGCTGGTCTGTTAATAAATAAATGTCATTGTTATGTTATCTTGCCACCCGAGTCTTTCTGGTAGAACCTTTATTTTTAAGAGTGTTACCTATTGGGAGCACTGTACTTTTGTTGTAGACTAATATTGAGTTTTGGTCAGAAGCTGTCCTACATGATGAATAAAAATCACAAACATGACACTTGTAAATAAAATATGAATAGATTATATAGATAAAACTTTATTTTGATGGTCCCCTTTAGACATCAAAATAAACTCTGAGTATTAGTAGACTGTCTGCTTAATATCTTCTAATGCTTTATTGTGATGGTCCTCCAACAGATAGTTTTACTGACTATAAATTTGCAAGTACATGTCAACTTATTCTATTAACCCAAACCCCTTATTCTACTAACCCTACCCCTAAGAGTCTACTAATACTCAACTAATACTCTAATGAGAGTTAGTAGACATGTAGGTGCAACGTTAAACTTATAGTCAACAGAATGTCTAAAGGGGACCATCAAAATAAAGTGTAACCTAAAATTGTTATTTAATATCATTTTATTTCAAACAGATGGGGGAAAATTAAATGGGTTAAATCCAAGGACCTCTATCTAAAGCTAAGGTCAGCATATTAGAAGGATTTCTGAAGGATCATGAGCAAGAGACTTCTTTCAAGAACATTAAAAAATTTGAATGATTCCAAAATTTTGACCAGTAGTGTATAATCACTATAATAAAAATATATAATAACTATGCTAGAACAGAAAAGAGCAAACAAACGTATCAAACAAAATGATCATATAATTTGGAAACTAACAAGTGATAATAGCAAATTTGCATTAAAAAAGAGATGTGAAATGTTAGGCTGGTGTTGAAATCTTGTAATTTTAGAGAGGAAGACATTTTGCATAATAACTTGATGGGAACCATTATTTATAGGTTAAAAGGCAAAATCATGTTCCTGTTTTAAAAGTATGTAGATCTGATGGATTTGTTGAAGGGATGGGGAAAGATAATGGACCTGGATAAAATGATTCACAGTTTCCAGAAAAGTATTAATCAGCACAACTGTTTTTCACATTGATAATAAGAAATGTTTCTTTAGCAGCAAATCATCATATTAGAATGGATCATGTGACACTGAAGACTGGAGTAATGATGCTGAAAATTCAGCTTTGCCAGCAGAGAATAAAGCTGCCTTTAAGTGTTATCAGAATTATCATAAATACAAGTCTCCTAGTAAGAAATTGTATTTGTATTGTATTTACTACTGGGAAACTCTGAACTAATTTTGATGCCCAAGTTCCAGAGTTGGCCGTGCCATGAACTTTAAACATGGCAGAAAGGAGAACCATTGCTGCTGTGACTGCTATTCTTAATTTGTCAAAGATCAGTTCTGTGTACTAGTTTTCAGTTGTTTGATACTTGCAAAATTGTAGTCTGCCATTGGGTCCTGCATAACCTCAGCTGTATGTCAGGTTATGTGTCAGGTTATGTGACAACCCCAAAACAGTAACCATGGAGGTAAAAAAAAAAAAAAGTCACAATTTGCATTAAAAAAAAAAGTGAAGTGAAAGTGTAGGCAGTTAGTTTCGAAATGTATGTTTATATTTTAAAATATCCGGGTTGCAAATGTTGTATCAAAACTGGGAGATTTTATTTGGAAATCTTTGTAATGCAATTTCCTTACCTCCCTTGTCATAAAGACAAAATTACCTTTGTTCAAAATAACTTTCATTGCTAGGACATTTTAATCAGAACAGAAACTGTGTGAAGCTTTAAAACAAACCTCACATAAAATTCTTATATAACAATTACTATTTTTAATCTCAAAAGATGTTTGAAGCATAGGTTTTTGATTACTTTTAGGTACCTGTGACAGAACCACACTGTAAGAAAGATTTTTCGAAAACAAAGATTATTGGAGTATGCTTTACATGAAAATACTATTTCAGTGTTTCTACTTACAAATTTGTTTCCAAAATGTGTTACTTACTGTTTCTTTTAAATTGTTTGTGAAATTTACTAGCAATTACTGAGTACAGCAAATATTGTTCATTTTCAGTTAACATAAAGTCCTATATACAGTGCCTATAGAAAATCATTATTTGTGATAGTTAAGTTATCAGAGCCACCTTTTGCTTTAATTACAGCCTTTAATCTTTTTGGATATGTCTATACTAGCTTTGCACTCCTAGTGTAATCCCTCCTGTTTGAACTACCCGCTCTAAGTGGGAATCGAACCTGGCCCACTGGCATGGGAGTCGGGCATTCTAACAAGGAGGCTAAAGATAACAGTCTCTATCATCAGCCGCTAGAGCACCCCTTGAGTTCAGGGGAGTGAGGTTTACACACACAGCTTTTACCGGCCTACGTCCGTTACACTCACCCCCCTAAACCTCACTCCCATCCGGGTCACGGCACCAATGTAACCCCTCCAGTTTGAACCGCCCGCTCTAAGTCTGGCACTCTAACAAGAAGGCTAAACACCACAGCACACAGACAGCTCTTACCAGCCTATGTACGTTACACTAGATTGGGGGATATTTGCTCATTCTTTCTTGCAGAATTGCTCAAAATTCATGGTGAGGGCAATAGACTGCTCTCGTCAACTCCATCCACAGATTTTCTATCGGATTTAAGTCATGACTCTGACTTGGCCACTCAAAGACATTCATCTTCCTATCCTTAAGCCATTGCGTTGTTCTTTTGGCGGTATGTTCAGGGTTATTTTCATGTTGGAAGGTGAATGACCTGCCCATCTTGCAGATGTCTAGCAGAAGGACACAGGTTTTCCTTACCATCTATTTTCCCTTCAATACAAGGTTATCCTGGAAGAAAACTCGCTTTCTTCTGCTCTGACACTGTTCTCCACCTTGAAGCACAGAGTCAGGCCAATCAAGGTGTGGATGGAGGACTACCAGATCAAGACCCTGTCATGACCAGCCCAAACTCCAGAGTCTCAACAGCAATGTGAAAGACTGATAGGGAGTATGCCAAGACACAATAAAACACTGTGATAGGAAATTCCACCAAATATTGATTGCTGAACCCTTCCTAAGTTTAAAAAAAAAAAAAAATAGTATCATGTTGTTTGGCATCAGTGAGATTTTTTATTTTAAATTAATAATTTTATTCAACAAGGACACATTAAATTGATCAAAAGTGAGAGCAGAATTATTGGAATGATTTCTGAAGGATCATGTGACACTGAAGACTGAAGTAATGCTGAAAATTTGCAATTGAAGCTTTGCATCACAGGAATAAATTACATTTCCAAATATATATAGAAAAGGGAAAACAGTTATTTAATATTAATATACATTTTAACTGATTCATTAATTAATACATTGAACAATTAGTTACAAATATTAGTTACAAATAGTTTTAATGTATATATCTACATGATGGGATGAGAGGAAATGATACTCTCACTACCTCTGTAAGTTTTACAGAGTCTTACTTCTATTCCCATTCTTTCATATCCTATAACAGGACATTCATATAAGGACTTCTGTTTAACACTTTTTTTACAGTGGGAGGAGCTGTGTGTGTATATATAAGAGATGCAGTCAGAACATCAGGACAGGACAGTCAGGACAGCACAGACAGCAGCAAAACACAATCCACAAAGAAGAAACCCAGATAATGAGCAAGGTAAATGTTCTTATTCTCACTGTCGATCAATCTATTATTGTCACATTATCAGTAATATCACATGTTAAAGCAGATATAAAAAAATTCAATAATTTCAATAATGAATATAGTAACATATTATTTCAAATATCATATTTTCAGATGGTTCCAGTGTTGATGTTACTCATGGCAGCTCTTGTAGCTGCAGATGAGCCAATGATGGATCTCTCAGGCCCAGTAGAGTCTGATAGTGACTCTGTCTCTTATGTGCACTGTGATGCTACTACTGTGTGTCCTGATGGAACAACATGCTGTCTGAGTCCTTATGGAGTGTGGTACTGCTGTCCATTCTTAATGGTAAATCACAGTAAAATGTGTAATGTTTTATACTTCATTAAGTTTAAGGTTTAACCTTTGCCTTTTCTGCCCACTCCTTCAGGGTCAGTGCTGCAGAGATGGAGTTCACTGCTGCCGTCATGGTTATCACTGCGATTCGACATCGACCCAATGTTTGAGGGGGTGGTTGAAATTGCCATCTTCTCCTCAGCCGGCCTCCAAAGCTATCCAGAAAACTCGGGTATTTCCATACCCAGACTCTAAAGTAAAGCAACCCATCATGTTACAATGACCTTGTAACTTTACAGAAAATGTCATATGACTTCTAATCACCATTTCCAACAGTAGTAAAACATGGTTGAAATTTTTCAATCTGCAAACAATAAACCGTGAACAATAAGATTTTTGACACATTTAAAAAATTAGTTGGGTCTCAAAAAACATTCCATGTTTTTGATTATCATAAGTCATTTTAATTTCTCTCTCTGTTTGTGAAAATAAACAATGGGGCAATGAATTCTGGATGGTTTAAAAGCAGAAATATGCTTTAGTTCATTTGATTATTCTGTTCTGTTAAGATGTAAAAAAAAATGAAATGGTCAATTTAGAGATTTTTCTAAGCAGGTGAACTTCTGGTTATGTGTTTACTAACATCATTTCTGTGAATGGAAATGACCAGGATCTTGAAAGGCAGACCGAGACTGAGATTGTTCATTGTGAAGGAAATGTCTACTGCCCAGCTGAGAAGTTCTGCTGCAAGACAGCGTCTGGCCAGTGGGGGTGCTGCAGCGGTAAAACTTCATGTTACTGTATTATTAATCATGCCTAATCATCAAGCTGAAATAAATGTGGATGATTCATAGATTTATGATAAAATCTCATGCAATGTATGGTTTTGTGTTTGCTTTATAAGTTGCATTTCTATCTATTATAGGGTTGGTGTTGTAAGGAAACAACTCCCATGACCTTGGTGAACCTCTTATCAAAGACTGTCAAAGAGGCTTCCAAACTCTTGAGGATAGATTCATCTTACATCCAAACTTAATTCATATGAAATAAACATTAATAGAAATACAGTCAAATTGATGTGCCATTTAATAGATGATTGTGCATTAGAGAAAGTGTTTGTATTTTTAATCATCCATCTACATGGTATTTTGTTAATCAGTGTTTATGAATGAATCTTTTACAGGAAGTATTTGTACTCCACTTCAATGCACCGACTTTCTCATAGCCACAACATTGTAAAACAATGAACTACTATGCAAAGCACATTAGTGATTTCAATGATATAATAAACTCAGAAATGTATCCTTGTGTTGTTGTCTTTATTTAAACATTGATGAGTCCAGTATGAAATAAAACACCTAAACTATAGCTTCTTGCAAACTGATCACTGAAGAGTTTCCATTTAAACAGAGATATTAATAGTCACATTTTATAGCAAAGTATTTGCCCTCTTCTCTGTGGTTCTGTCACATTCTCCAGTCACCAGCCCAGTCACTAGCCTAAAAAAGACTATAGATATAGAAAGATGGTTCACTCCTATTAGTCATGAATGGGGGAAACTGCAAAGCGCAATATGGTGGAATATGGTCTAAGTAAAAGAGCCAATCGCTGATTGATAAAGTCATTGCGTCACTGCAGCTGCTGTTAGAAGCTTAAGAAACAACATTTATGGGACAGTTCATGTCAGATTTTGTTGCTGATTTGAAATATGTTTTTTTTTTTTTTAAATTGTGAGTTTGCCAAGCAGTTTTTGAGATTTCAGGATCCCCCCATTCAAATAGATAGAACTTGGTCTTGGATGGCCGAAATAGCTGCCCGGAGGCGTTGCAAATATGACCGACAGGTGAACAGACTTTCTTTGAAAGGGACTTTGAGCCTAGTCACCACAGAACTACATTTCCCAGCATCCCTTTTGGTCTATACCTGCACTCAGTCAGCCATCACCACACCTACTGCTGATCATCACCTTACCTACCCTCAGTGTCTGGTCTTGTTGTTGTTACATTGTGCTATAATTTACCTGGCTGCCTACCTGTGCTGCTTACCTGCCTTGAGATCCTTTTCAATCTTCTTCTATTTTCCTTGTTCAGCGATCGCTCTGCAATTAAAAAGAGAGACTGTTCAGTTCAAGTTATCTTAAACTATTTCTGAATGCACTGCCTTACCTGCTACCATCACTTGTCTTGCTGCATCTGTAAATAAATGACTGTGCGTGGAAGTTAACTGTGTTGTCTCTGTCTGTCTGCTAACAGTTTCCTTCATAGTTTACTAATTTTCTCTTCTAAATACGCTACATTTTAATTCCAGTCTGGAACACTTTATTAACCTCTCATAACTCAGTTGTTGTAATAATTACAAGTCAACTAAGAGCTCAAAAGCATGTTTATCAAAATTAAAATGCAGTCAAAAATAAATGCACTTTTGTCAGTGGTAGAAAAATACCACTGATATTCTTTTATTATTCTTTAAACAACTGCCAGGGATTTAAAAGAAATATTAAATTAATTTGCAAAAGTTTTAAGTTAATACTCAAATAAACTTGCAACCTAGGTATTATACAAAGATCTTAAAAACAGAACTTAAACTTAATCGTCTTTATTTAGCTCTCCTGTTCTTGTTGAAAAAAGAATTAAATATGCCTAATTTTGAACGTTATCATATCTTACATAACATACAATGAAAATTGGATAAAATATGTATATGAAATGTATTTTATCTTTTTGTGTGTAAAAAAAAAAAAAAAAAACTTTGTCCAGAAGGCCAAAGTATATGTTTTGGTGTCTGAGCAATAGCTGTTACAGTAACACAGAAAAAAGGAAAGGCGGGGATCCAATTGCAGCAGTATTTATTCAAGATAACAAAGATAATCCAAACAGGGGAAGAGATGCCAATAATCCAACAAGAGAAACATAAATATAAACAGGAAACAAATGCAACAGTTTTACAAAATACATGTATAATGACAACGACTGGTAAAATAAAAATGAAACACAGGGTAACAAGGATAACAAGGGTCTAACAAGGAACAGGTATACACAGGATAATAAGGGTCTAACAAGGAACAGGTGTGCGAAATCAATAACCATGGAAACAAAGGATTGATAATAGAAACTAATGCTGCGTTCCAGGCAGGTTTTTGAGCCCGTAAGTCACGATTTCAAACCACGACTCACGACTTTGAGCACAGAGAGTCTACGGCCTCCTTGGCAATAACAGGGCAGACAGAAACTTCAGGGACAGCCTCCTTGAATGTGACAGGGGACAGGGGTAACGACATCTGTGGCTGTGGCAGGGGAACGACATCCGTGGCCGAGACAGAGGAAGCGACCTCCATGGCAGTGACAGGGAAACGACCTCCATGGCCATGACAGTGGGAATAACCACCGTGGCCGTGACAGGGAAACGAAATCTGTGGATGTGACAGGGGAATGACCTCCATGGCAGTGACAGAGGAAATGACCTTCATGGCCGTGACAGGGAAACAACATCCATGACCATGACAGGGGGAATGACCTTTGTGGCGATGACAGAGGAAATGACCTCTGTGGCCGTGACAGTGGAACGACCTCCATGGCCATGACAGAGGAAATGATCTCTGTGGCCATGATGGGTAACGACCTCTGTGGCCGTAACAGGGGAAGCTGCTGTGGACACCGCCACCTTTGGAGGATCTCCAGACATGTGTACTGCCCAAACACACAAGATGGCTGTCGGCATGATAGAATGGAATTAGGGAACTGATAAAGGAACTGTCAGGGTAGTGGGTCTGATGGGCAAGGTCCAAAAACTGTGGTCCTCGAGGGAACGGTCATCCTGGGTGAGGAGGTGAAGGCATACTGCTACTAGATCCATCAGTGATCGGTCGTTCTTTTATGATAGTCAAGTCAAGTCACCTTTATTTATATAGCGCTTTTTACAATGTAGATTGTGTCAAAGCAGCTTTACAGTGATAACTGGTACATTATTTTGGCTGCACAGCAGCTCTTAAGGAATAGTGTCAATGCAGGTAGATCAAAGCACTGTTGAATATCAAATGTCAATTGTCAAGTGTCCCCAACTAAGCAAGCCAAAGGCGACAGCGGCAAGGAACCCAAACTCCAACAGGTGACATCAGGTGGCAAACAGGTGTTAAAATGGAGAAAAAACCTTGGGAGAAACCAGGCTTAGTCGGGGGGCCAGTTCTCCTCTGGCGAACAGTGCTTTGTTACGACTCAGGTTGCTATCAACCTGAGTCGTAGTATTTTATATTTAAATACTTCAGGGCTGCGTTGTGGTCGTGTCAAGGTGCAGGTCCTCGATCTCACCTGGATACGGCCCGGATCCGGCTGATTACGGTAAACCTCGGGATAAACAGAAAGACTAATATAATAGTGTGTAGGGAAGAGGAGAGGTGAGGATCTAATAGCTTCGAGCCACGTGTCAAGCATGCAGCATAATTTCCAGGGAAGCCCCATATCAGTGCATGTATTGGTTTCACAGTCATGTGATGACAAACAAAAGGTGTGTTTGACATCGGCTGCAGCTGGATGCAACCAGTTGTGAGAGTAGCTGCGTGCAGGAGGGGAGGAACTGAAAACAGACGTGAAGTCGGACACTTTCTGCTTCCTGTAGTGATGCTCATGCTGTGTTTGCATACTTTATCACAGCTGAAGTGAAGTAAATGCAAGATTTGACTAATACACTGATGTTTCAGAGAAATTTTAATTCAATACTTTATGTACTGCTTACAGCTTCTGTTTTTACAAGAATAAAGTTCAACATAAGCATATATATATTTAAATACCAATGTAGTGGGGTCTACGTTTTTTACACAATATAACATCATGACTACATGAAAAGAGCTTTAACTGTTATAAAAATACAGATTTTTGAGCATTAGTGGAACTGAAGTTTATAGAATAAACACGAAACACACGTGACTGTTGTCATGCGGTGAATCCAGCCAATCGTGAAACAGCTGTGTCGTCATCAGAGCTCGTGCAGCTGTTCTTGAGATGCTGCGCTGGCTGACTCATCCGACTACTCTCGAATCGCTCTCGCGGTACTTTGATGCCATACGTCACACTCACATGGCGTCGGCGCTGTCTCAAGTCGGACAAAATTTCTGTAAAATTTGTTCGAACCCCATATTTTACTTTACTAGTCATACAAGTAATATGAAGAATACAAATTATTTCAGCCAATATACTTGCCATATGCAACTCTGTTAGTCATAATATGTCTACATTATACTTCTATTACATCATATTAAATTATATTATTTAATACCTATGGAGTGTGTGGTGGCTGCTTCATCCAAAGAAGCTTCTTCCACAAGCTTTTGGCTGCTTTATTTTTTACTAACCACCAGACAGCGCTGTTTTCAACACCTTTTAATCTTTGCCCAAAACAGTCAGGGGAAAGCCTCAGTGGAAACAGAAAATACACTTCAAAATAAAAGTCCTAGAACACGGAACAGACAAAACAGGGGAAACAGTAACATAAGATTTTACCACACACAGTATTGACTGGATTAAGTAAAGGTAAAACAGGTAAATTAGTTACATTTCTTAATAAAGAAACAACGCCAGAATGAATGGAACAGAATACAAGAGAAAATCCTTCAGGGGTCCCCAGAAAATTAAAGTACAAAAGAAATCATTCATTGACATGAATTTACCAAATCACAGATCAAAAATAATTCCATTATTATAACTAAAAAAATACTTCAGTGCTTATAGAAAATATTATTGGAATAAATATGATAAACAATTATTCCAAAAAATGTGATTGTAAATCATCTTCCATGTGCTTGTTTGATGTATTTATTTATTTATACAGTGCACACACATATAGAATGGTGACATTGATACAATGTTGAGTTTTGATCCAAACTATAATTTTGGTTGAGATTGAAATTTCAATGTTTAAAGTGTGTTGGATCAGCATTGAAATTTTGATGAAAGCTAACAGCACACATGGGTGGAGACAGTGACATTGAACTAACAGTGATTTATAGTTGATGACCACAAGATCATGCAGGTGTGCATCTATGCAAAACTCTAGTGGGTGTTTCCCAAACAGTGGGGCGTTTTCAAACCACAACAGGCATTTTCAACTGCTTTACCCAATTTGCTCTAATCCATTGGGGACTTGGTTTAGGGCTGGGCCTTAATTATTTCACACGTTGTACAAATAGTTACCTTGTCTGTCCATTAACTAACTTAGATGAGATAAACTTATGACCATTTTCTCACACATTCGCATATCAGCCATCAGTGGATTAGAAGTATGGAGGCCAGCCAAGACAAGCTGGGATATCTTTTGCTGACAAACTGGAAAAGGGTACCAGATGCATGGCCAAAGTTGCTCTCCAGGGTAACAACATTACTTCAGAGCCTCACTGAATTTGAGTGGCCCAGACAGCCCAGCACAATCAGTCAGACACCAACCACCAGTACAAAATCCTTGCAGTTCCATTAAATATTTTTTCCGTACTGTACTATTCCCCTAAACATCTACAAAGCTGAGTAGTAAGAGCTCTGGATAAGTGGA
Source organism: Elopichthys bambusa (assembly GCA_037101425.1). Classification (NCBI taxonomy): domain Eukaryota; kingdom Metazoa; phylum Chordata; class Actinopteri; order Cypriniformes; family Xenocyprididae; genus Elopichthys; species Elopichthys bambusa. Next base: position 4,534,131 of record CM074448.1, read on the forward strand.
CTAGTGTACTCTTTGAGTTAGGGCTGGGCGATTTTTTCCAGTTAATTCGAACTTAATGTTTTGCCTCGATTTTATTATTTTTTAAATCGAGAAATCGCGATTTTAAATAAAGATGTTAGCAAATGTTACAATTGGACATGTTGACAATACAGCAATGATAACCGTATTAGGAGAAGAAAATTATCCGACCTCATGATGGCGCCGGCGCGCCTAATTAACCGCTCTCATGTGACGCTTTATGACCGTAGAACACATCACTATTCTTAAGCGGCTGTTCATTCAGAAATGCGTTATAAAAATTAGACGTAGGCAGTGGAATGAGAAAAAAAGGCAAAGATATTAAAGGCGAGTTGTGCTTTTTTTTTCACTTGACCGCAGTGTTTTTAGAAAGCCGTTTCATGGGTGAGAGGCGGCAAAAGACGCGAGACACAAGTGCAACACCTAAACATGTCCGCCAAACATAAAAACAATTAGACAAATATCGCAATGGAATGCAAAAACCTGTAAACCTGTTTGATATTTCATGTTTGCATGATGGTGACATGCTGAAAGCTGCTGTTGTTTTCTGTTTTTACAAAGCATTTGCTGTTAATAATAGCCTGTTACTGCATGGTGTTATTTATTGCTATTACTTTTTGGCTAAGAGATATTTAGCATTTTCTTATTTTATAATATTTCTGAGTATATAGGATGTGTTTAAGATATGATATTACAACATTTGCCTTCATATTTCAGGTATATTTTCTGCAAAGATATTTAACAAATTGTTTAACATTACACCATGTTGATCACTTCATGTGTGGTGCACTTGGAATGGAACTTTTTAAACCAGAATGTTAAACCATCTTGCAGTTAAGTTAAGTTGACTAGTTAAAATCGTGAATCGGTCAATCGTTCTGGAGAAAGAAAAAAAAAGAAAAAAAAATCAAGATTTTATTCTTTTGCCAAATCGCCCAGCCCTACGTTGAGTCAACTGGCTCTCTTGGGATCATAGGTTGCAGTGGACTATAGGGCAGAACGATGAATCGAAATCAAACCAAAATTGCAATTTAGCTTAGTGCTATTATGACATCGCAAAGGCTTTTTTCCCCTCGATTTTTAATTATATAAATACGTACACAGTGTATTCATTAGTGAAGAGCGGCTTTGTGATCAGTAGTAACACTCCATCTGAAAGCACTGCCTTTGAAAAAGCAACGCGCATCAAACATACAAACTTTCCAAACATGAGAAGTTCTTGTCCAATAAAAGACAACATTTAATAACGAGAAGGCATGAAGAACACAGATAACCCATGTATTGTCGTAGTCGTGTGTTTATTCATGTTTAATCCATCAAAGCGTTTATATCTTCTTTTTATTTAGTTACAGCAATAGAATGATGTCCATAGGGGATTACCTGGAATGACGTGCGTTACACATTTGGAGTATCTGCTCAAAGAAGTCCACCGGCATCCAGTATGAAACAGATATGTTTAGCGTTAAGTAAAGCTCACTCTGTCCTATTCTGGGTAAAAATAGAAAAATAAATACTTCTCTCTAAAGAACTTTGAGGGAAACATATAATCAAGGTGTTTTTCTCCAGTGTACAGAAGTGTACAGGATAAGGCCAAATTATATCACAGGCAGCGCCGTGATATAATACAATATAATACAATTACATTGTATTATATCACAGGCAGCGCCATATGCTATATGCCCAAGCCAATATGTTAGTAAGAAAATTTTATAGTCTCTATGCCCTGCCCTTTCAAATTGTGAGAGTTTCAATCGTGGGCAGTTCATGGTTGCAGAGATATATTTCATATCGGGTTCATCTTTTTGAAACACGCTGTATATGTATATGGACATTACACCAGGATGTGCAAACTGTTTATTGGCCTTGGATACAAATGGTTTAGGAATGACATCCCCTCCATATTCCTGCCTTGTGAAGCCCAGTGTTCTGTTTCTGTTGGGTCTGGGTTACAGAGGTGCTTATTTTTGTAACTGAGGTTACTAAAGTGTCAGTTTGTACCTGATTATTTTCCTCAGATATATTTTTTATTTGGTGTTTCTTCCATCCTTTCATGCAAGCCACTTTTCCCACACTTCAAATCACAAAGCTGGCACTCTTGCAAGAGGGGTTAAAGGTGTACATGTATACAATTTTTTTGTAAAAATAGGGCAGAATGTACTGTATTCATTTGACGGATTTTTCCGTATTTATTCTTTACAGGTGTTTAACCTGTATTTTGAATTTTGAACTTCATTGTGATTTAGGGTTAATGGAAATGTCGGTAAAATTACTGGATAATGTCCTGGTAATTTTCTGCCAGTACATTCTTTTATTTTTTTAACAGTGTATGCATCTGCAGGGTTCCCACCAGTCTTTGAAAGCCTTGAAAATTAATGATAAATTTATAAGAAAAAAATACAAAACCCTGTTAGTATCTTTACTGATACACGTACTAGTATCAACCTGCTGACTGCTGTCAGACACTCCCCTTCATATATTTTTTGAGCACCATTTTGAGCCAATATTGAGCACATAAAAAAACAAAGGCCAATCAGATGTGTTTAAGTTAGTCAGAATTCACTCAATACTGCTCAAAATGGAGATTTTTTTTTCAGTGTGAGCTCACTGACTGAGTTCTGCACGCTCGTGAATTCTTTCATTATAACCAACAAAGTGTAAACACGATGTCATTAAGAGATCCAAGCTCCAGCTGAAAACCCCTTGATCTAGTCTGTACTCTGCCTCAGCAAGAGTAAGACCCGAACCATTAGGTGCAGCTGCCAGTCCTTTTCCACTTGAGAAAAAGACCAGAAGAGAGTGGAGCATTTTACAAGTAAAATACACTCACAATATCAGTATGCTTACTACATAAAGTATAATTGAACTTTACTTAAGTATACTTAATAAAATTAGTGCTACTAATGTCACCCAGCAGCAATGTGAAAGATAGGGAGCATGCCAAGACACATTCAAATGCTGTGATGGAAAATCAGGGTTATTCCACCAAATATTGATTGCTGAACTCTTTTTAAAAGTGAAGTGATGAGCAGCCAAGCATGGTGTCCCATACTCAGAATTTGTGCTCTGCATTTCACCCATCCAAGTGCACACACACACACAGCAGTGAGTACTGAACACACACACAATGAACAAACACCCAGAGCTACCTTGCTACAGTGCCAAGGGAGCATTTGGGGTTAAGTGACTTGCTCAAGGACACCTCAGTTTTGGGTAATGAGAGTGGAAGAGAGCTCTGTTTATTCACTCCCCCCACATATATTTTGTGCTGGTACTGAGACTCGAACCCGTGACCCTTCGGGTCCGACTCTCTAACCATTAGGCCACAACTGCAAAAATTATTATTATTTTTTAATTATTATTTTTAATACTTTTATTCAACAAGGACACATTAAATTGATCAAAAGTGAGAGTAGAATGATTTCTGAAGGATCATGTGGCACTGAAGAAAATTCAGCTTTGCATCACAGGAATAGATTACATTTTCAAATATTTTTAAAACAGAGCACAGTTACTTCATATTAATAATACACATTTGATTATACCTGATTAATTAATTAATTAATCTGAATCATTAATTACAAATTTAGTTTTATATGTATATGTATATGAATGAGAAGAAGTGATACTCTCACTACCTCTTTAAGTTTCTGTCTTACTGCCATTCCCATTCTGTCATATCCTATTCCAGGACATTCATACAAAAACTTCCATATGTTTAAAAACTCATAATGCGTTATCAAAACTCCATGGTTAAATTTTGACTGTTTTTACAGTGGGAGGAGCTGTGTGTGTATATATAAGAGATGCAGTCAGAACATCACAGGACAGCACAGACAGCAGCAGAACACGATCCACAAAGAAGAAACCCAGATAATGAGCAAGGTAAATGTTCTTATTCTCACTGTCGATCAATCTATTATTGATTTTAGACCTTGTCACATTATCAGTAATATCAAATGTTAGAGCAGATGGAAAAAGTTCCAAAACATTTTTTCAATAATTAATATAGTAACATATTATGTTATTACATATAATATTTTCATGTCATTCTTTCAGATGGTTCCAGTATTGATGTTCCTCATGGTAGCTCTTGTAGCTGCAGATATGCCACTGATGGATCTCTCAGACCCAGTAGAGTCAGTAGATAATGCTTCTAGAGTGATCTGCAGTGATGGTAGCATGTGTCCTGCTGGAAACACATGCTGTCGGACTCTTACTGGCTGGGGCTGCTGTCCACGCGTATCGGTAAAGCACAGTAAAATGTGTAACTGATTTATACTCCGTTAAGTTTAAGGTTTAACCCTTTTTTTTTTCTTCTGTTCACTCCTTCAGGCTGTGTGCTGCTCAGATAGAATTCATTGCTGTCCCAATGGTTATCGCTGCCGTGGGACCCTATGTGTGAAGGGGTGGTTGAGAGCACCATCTTCTTCTAAATAGGGTTGGCGTCGTAAGGAAACAACTCCCATGTCCTCGGAACCTCTTATCAAAGTCTGTCAAAGTCAAAGAGGCTTTCAAACTCTAGGGAATAGAATAATCCAACATTCAAACTGTATTCATGTGAAATAAACAAGAATTACAGTCAAATTGATTTGCCATTTAATAAATGATTTCGCATTTGAGAAAGTGTTTGTATTTTTAATCGTCCATCTACATGGTATTTTGTTCATGAATTAATCAGTGTTTATGAATGAATCTTTTACGGGAAATATTTGCACTCCGCTTCAGTGTACTGACTTTCTCATAGTTTTGTTTACTGAAATCTCCTTAGCTACGTTAAGAAAACAGTAGTCTACCACTGATGAATAGTGTACCATACACTACTGTACAGCTGTACTGTATTGCACTGTTGTTGTGGCACATAGTATGTATTCTGTGCATAATGCACATCGTTTCTGTATGCTTTGATCATAAAAAGATGATAACGTCACTGGAGCAAAATGAGCTCATGTGATGAAACACTTAAACAATTTGATTTAATGGCTGCATCTGAAAACTTGCTGACTTGTTGCCCCGCTGCCTTACCAGGGAATGACTTTGCAGGCAGTGTTTGGACACGAAGGTACCTCACAAAACTCATTTTAGACAGACTTCTGAGGCAGCGTAACAGTTTAATGATCTACAGCAAAATATTTAATTACTACAATAGTAATTTCTTGCTATAATGACATCAAAAGTGATAAATGTTGGTCAAAAATGTACATTTACACACAAACTGACCACCAGTCGCAACTTTCAGATGCCATCTTTCTTTTTTAGCTTAACATTCAAGGAATGGAACGCACAGGATTGTGGGAAATTGCAGCAAAGGATACATCTATGCTGCCTTCAAAAATTGATCATATGAAGGTATCTCAGGGGACAGGAAGTGAAGCTAACATTAGATTTGAACATGCCTTGATACCTTTGGAATGCAGCCTCCGAAGACAGTATTTTTAAGGTTTCAGACACAGCCCCTGAGTCGCTCAACACTCAACACTGGTGGCCACCTACTGGTGTAACAATATTCAAAACAAGCCACAAATCTGAATGTGATTCAATGGATTTGCCCATAGCACCACAGACGCATGGGGGGGGGCAATTAAGTCCCTCCAAAATGTCCTCTAAAATGTGTTCTTGATGCTGCTCTGTTGCACTTTATTATGTTGCACCCAAATGGTGGGTGTGATGTAGTGTGTTGTGTGGTGGGGGTGTGACACAGTTGCTGTGTCCCAATTCAAAGGCTGCATCCTTCGAAGGCTGCATTCGAAGGCCTGTTGTATCACCACAGTGCGAAAAAGGCTGTCCCAATTATGAAGGCTCCTTCAAATGCGGCCTCGAAATGCACCCTTTGTTTTGAAAGTCCAGAGAATCCTGAGAGTCCAGATACAGCCATTATGGTCATGACAGAGAGCATGGAGAGTCTACGGCCTCCTTGGCAATAACGGGTCAGAAAGAAACTTCAGGGATGGCCTCCTTGACTGTGACAGGGTACAGGGGGAACGACATCTGTGGTTGTGACAGGGGGAACAACCTCCACTGCTGTGACAGAGGGAACTACCTTCATGGCAGTGACAGGGGAACAACATCCGTGGCCGTGATGGGGGAGCAAAAAAAGGGATCTTGTTCTTTAAATGTTCATTAAGTCCGGCAAGATATGAATGAAATTAAGGAACTGTTAAGGTAGTGGGTCTGATGGGCAAGGTCCAAAAACTGTGGTCCTCGAGGGAACGGTCATCCTGGGTGAGGAGGTGAAGGCATACTGCTACTAGATCCATCAGTGATCGGTCGTTCTTTTATGATAGTCAAGTCAAGTCACCTTTATTTATATAGCGCTTTTTACAATGTAGATTGTGTCAAAGCAGCTTTACAGTGATAACTGGTACATTATTTTGGCTGCACAGCAGCTCTTAAGGAATAGTGTCAATGCAGGTAGATCAAAGCACTGTTGAATATCAAATGTCAATTGTCAAGTGTCCCCAACTAAGCAAGCCAAAGGCGACAGCGGCAAGGAACCCAAACTCCAACAGGTGACATCAGGTGGCAAACAGGTGTTAAAATGGAGAAAAAACCTTGGGAGAAACCAGGCTTAGTCGGGGGGCCAGTTCTCCTCTGGCAAACAGTGCAAAGTATTTTATATTTAAATACTTCAGGGCTGCGTTGTGGTCGTGTCAAGGCGCAGGTCCTCGATCTCACCTGGATACGGCCCGGATCCGGCTGACTACGGTAAACCTCGGGATAAACAGAAAGACTAATATAATAGTGTGTAGGGAAGAGGAGAGGTGAGGATCTAATAGCTTCGAGCCACGTGTCAAGCATGCAGCATAATTTCCAGGGAAGCCCCATATCAGTGCATGTATTGGTTTCACAGTCATGTGATGACAAACAAAAGGTGTGTTTGACATCGGCTGCAGCTGGATGCAACCAGTCGTGAGAGTCCAAAAACTCGGGCGTGGTCCTCGAGGGAACGGTCATCCTCAGTAAGAAGGAGGAGGCGTACTGCTACTAGATCCATCAGTGATCAGTATTCTGTTACAGTAGTGCAGGGAAGAGGAGAGGCAAGGGTCTAATAGCTTCAAGCCAAGTGTCAAGCATGCAGCACAGTTTCCAGGGAAGCCCTGTATCAGTGCATGTATTGGTTTCACAGTCACGTGATGAACGACAAACAAAAAGCCTCACTTTCGAATGTTCGAACCCCAGATTTTACTTTACTAGTCATACAAGTAATAGGAAGAATACAAATTATTTCAGGCAAAATACTTGCCATATGCAACTCTGTTAGTCATAATATGTCTACATTATACTTCTATTACATCATATTAAATTATATTATTTAATATCTATGGAGTGTGTGGTGGCTGCTTCATCCAAAGAAGCTTCTTCCACAAGCTTTTGGCTGCTTTATTTTTTACTAACCACCAGACAGCGCTGTTTTCAACACTTTTTAATCTTTTCCCACAGTCAGGAGAAGCCTCAGTGGAAACAGAAAATACACTTCAAAATAAAAGTCCTAGAACACGGAACAGACAAAACAGGGGAAACAGTGACACTTCTTAATGAAGAAACAACGCCAGAATGAATGGAACAAAATACAAGAGAAAATCCTTCAGGGGTCCCCAGAAAATTAAAGTACAAAAGAAATCATCACAAGTCAACAGACCAAAATTAATTACATTATTATAACTAGAAAGTACTTTAGTACATATACAAATTATTATTTGAATAAATATTATAAACAATTATTTAAAAAACATTGCGGGAAAATGTGCTTGTAAATCATCTTCCATGTGTTTGTTTGATTTATTTATCTATTTATACAGTGAACAATGATTAACAATTTTGTCCCAGTATTAGCAATTAGGCTAATTTCCAGATGTTAAAAGGACCATAAAAACATTTTACAAACGTAAATATAGACAAAATGTACAAAAAAACAAAAAACATCTGGCAGCTTGCATTGAACATGAAAACGTTAGCAGCAGACAAAAAAATAGTACTAATATTTTTAATTGAAAATCAGTATTTATCAGTAAATTAATATAAAAGTTCACATTTCTGACAATGCAAAAGCCAAGCCTTTAATCCTCTATTGTACCGTGCAGGCAACATAGTCTACCTTAGTTTTTATAATAAAATGAGACATCCATTTATTGCCAATGCTATCTCAGGGGAGAACTAAAATACTAAACAATGAAAATGCAAAAAAAAAAAAAAAAATAACAACACATGACCCTCACAGGGGTCCATTTTGTGCCCTCTTTCAGCACATGTGCATGTCACATGACTCCATATTTTCTCTAATGAAAAGTGCATTTTTCAATAATTTTCATCCAGATAATCGCCTACAAAAAATCGGAGTCACCTTCATTGATAAGTAAAGAAGTATTTTCAAAAACCTTACATTGTATCATTAAATGTATAGGCCATTATAAAAAAAATGGCATGTTGCCTCGAGGCAATATTGTACCGTAACTGAATCCTATAAGGCCATACTATTTTGGATTACAAGTACATTTTATTTGTAAGGAAATTAGTTTGAATGATCTTAATGTATTTCAATAGGAATCCACACAATCAGGAATTTCATGTGAGGTCAAACAATTTCAGTACAGATAAAAGTTGATTTGCTGCATTGACCAACATAAAACTGCTTGAAAGTGACTTCTGTGTGAGCTATGCTTCATACATTACATCAACACACTTGGACAACAGACCTTTATGCCACCAAACGTTCATTGAAATTTCACAAATGTAACCACACCTTTACTTCGTTGCAACATAAAATGCAATCCATGATTTTCAGGTCTACAAGAGTTTTTCATTCCTGTTCAAACTTGTATATCAACGTATTATGCCAGTTTTTTTTTGTTAGAAACATATTGTTATTAGTTACTAACTTATTGTAAGTAACGTGACAGTTAAAAATAATATCCTTATCCTTGTGACATTTAAAACCTTAAATATCCTTGTTTGACTTTCTGTCTGTAGAACCCAAAAGCAGATCTCAGGCATACTGCAACCACACCATTCTCTTTCATTGCATAAAAACACAAGCAGAAAAAAACAGAAATTAATCCATTCCTACATAAACTCCTCTCATTCAATTAAATGCAATAATTTATGTAAAAATGGATAGGCTAAATATTCTGTTGAGCTCCAAAAATGTCAATAAATGTTTTTTTCCTGTGTTATGAGTTGTGTTGTAAGTCTTCTGAAGCCATATCATAGCTTTTTGTAATAAAAAAAGACAAAAAAAAAAAAATTAAGCTATAAGTCATTAATAATCTTACCCTCAGACAGAGATGTCTTATATTCAAATTTGGGCACAATGCACATGAATAAGACATAAGAAAAAAGGTATCGAGGATCACTGAGGCCAAACCTGTCATATTATTTATCTGAGTAATGTGAATGAACAGTTTATCAAGTGAAAGACATTTGTCACATAGGTTGAAGCAAAGATAAGGAAGAGAATCTAGTCACACACTGTAAAAAAAGATGTAATTTTTACATGAAAAAGTTAGTTCAGGCAAAAATTTTAAAAACTAAGTAAATTCTATATTAGTACTCAATTTATGCTTGTAGAAATTAAATAAATATGAACATTATAAAATTAAGTTGATTTTTTGCTGTTTTCCAACTGTTTTTACACTGTTTTATCATTGCTTTTGTGGTTATGTTTAGTAACTTGCCATTTTGTGACATTTGGAGTTCATTTTCTACTCAAAATGCCACATTCACAATCAAAAACGATCCATCAAATGTTACCGTCATTGTGTATTGTGAACCAAGTATTGAGGTCTCTGTGTTCAATTGCACTGTTATTTCTAATATGTAGCTATGGTGTTTACGCAATATCTATTGTATTATTTATTTAGATGTTTCTAAATAAAGCATACACTTTAATAGCATGGTTTAATTCAGTGTTATATTGTTTGAGTAAAATGCATTGCAAAAGAAACTTCAAACTTTTATTTCAAGTTAAAATTACTTTATTTTCATTGTTAATTTTACTTAACTTAGTTAAGTAGAGTTACTTAATTCCATATTTGAAATTTACTGATTGAAATTAATTGAAATACATTAAAAACAGTTTTAACTGTTTTCTTATTATATGAATGAAAATAGTATATTTGAATCCCTCTTTTTTTTTTTAAAGGTTTGGTTTTATTGTATTTATAGATATGAAATTTAGCAAAAATTAATATTAAATTGATAATACAGTATTATTTTCTTATTATTAATATTTCTTTATTAGAGGGATATTAGTAAAACCAAGTAACACTTTCTAAAAAATTGGCGTCAGTGTTTATGTATTTGTATTTCGGGGTATCAGAGTCATGTATTTAAATATTTAGTTTCATGTATTTAAATGTTATGGTTCAATTATTACTCAACACATTTCCTGTTTTTACAGTGGGAGGAGCCGTGTGTAAAGGGCGTACGGTCGGAACATCACATGACAGCACAGACAGCAGGAAAACACAATCCACAAAGAATCCCAGACTACAAGCAAGGTAGATGTTCTTCTTCTCACTGTCAATCAAATGTTAGAGCAGATAGAAAAAGTTCAATTTTTTTTTTTTTTCAATAATTAAAAAAAAAAATGCAGTAATATTATTTCACATAATATTTTCATGTCATATTTTCAGATGGTTCCAGTGCTGATGTTACTCATGGCAGCTCTTGTAGCTGCAGATGAGCCAATGATGGATCTCTCAGGCCCAGTAGAGTCTGATAGTGACTCTGTCTCTTATGTGCACTGTGATGCTACTACTGTGTGTCCTGATGGAACAACATGCTGTCTGAGTCCTTATGGAGTGTGGTACTGCTGTCCATTCTTAATGGTAAATCACAGTAAATTATGTAACTATTTTTTTTACTCCATTAAATGTAAGGTTTAACCTTTGCCTTTTCTGCCCACTCCTTCAGGGTCAGTGCTGCAGAGATGGAGTTCATTGCTGCCGTCATGGTTATCACTGCGATTCGACATCGACCCAATGTTTGAGGGGGTGGTTGAGATTGACGTCTACTCCCCAGCCGGCTTCCAGATCTGTCCAGAAAACTCAGGTGTGTCAGTACTCTGCCTGTATGACTCAACAATAAAACAAACTGCAACCAGTAACGCATCCTATAATGTTACCTATGACCTACATACAATCTTAACGTCATATCATATGACTTTTATGTGAATGTCATATGACTTCCAATCACCATTTTCAGCAGTTATAAAGCATGGTTGAACAATTTCAAGCTGCAAACAAGAACTTTTGAAACAATTTTGGGGTTCAAAAAACAGGTAACACTTCCTGTATTTGTAATGCATTATAAGGGAAGCAGGAATACAAACTAAAAGTCCTTGAAAATTAAACCAAGACCAAAATACAATGAAAACGTGACAGTGTTATAATGCATTGTTCTCTTAAAATGTATAATCACAAATAGGTAAGTATTATAAAGTACTGAAATCGTTGTTATGATTATTTATCTGATGATACAACATATTATAAAGTTGTTTGTAAGGCATTATGCATGTATTATAATGCATTAAGAATACCTGTCACAATCCAGTTGTAAATGAATAGTGAGAGAGGATCTAAGTGCAGCAGCGAAAGTTTTTTTTAACAAAAGAACTAGAAATAAATCACTCTTGACTACGAAACTGAAACTGGTAAAAAGTGTGCAAGAAGTTTCTCATAGTAGCCATCGAGTGAACGCAGAGTAGCATTATAACAACTTTCAACACACAAATGTATCTTATATGATAAAACAGCGCTGCTTTACCCCACACACGCATGACCGGAAGCAGTGACTGCAGCATAATAAAAGTTCTGCTGCTCTCGAGACGTGTGTCGCGCTCGTCTCTTATTAGCAATCGTTCCAGCAGCCTCGTTTCTGCTCGCACAGCACTCAGTCCTGCTCTGCTTCATACTAAAATTAATAATCTCATCCATGAACATGACTTCTGACCGAGTCACATCCCGATTCTCACACCTCCCATGATTCCGCGAAATCTACGCCTTTGTTTTGAATAAGCGACCTCAAGTGGCGAAAATTTACATATTGTGCCTTTAAGTTGTAAAAAATTAAATGGTCCATTTAGAGATTTTTTCTAAGCAGGTGAACTTCTGGTTATGTGTTTACTAACATAATTCCTGTGAATGGAAATGACCAGGATCTTGAAAGGCAGACCGAGACTGAGATTGTTCATTGTGAAGGAAATGTCTACTGCCCAGCTGAGAAGTTCTGCTGCAAGACAGCGACTCAGTGGGGGTGCTGCAGCGGTAAAACAAACTTCATGTTGCTGTATTATTAATCATGCCTAATCATCAAGCTGAAATAAATGTGGATGGATTATAGATTTAATATAACCTACCTGTTTTGTGTTAACTCATATTAAAAGTTCTATTTCTGTTTTTTTAGGGATGGTGTTGTAAGTGAACAACCCCCGTGAACCTCTTATCAAAGACTGTCAAAGAGCAAGAGGCTTTCAAACTTCCCTGTTACTCTTAAGGGAATAGATTAATCCTAAATCCAAGCTGAATTAATGTGAAATAAAAAAAACTGATTGCAGTAAAATCGCACATTCATTTAATAAACGATTTTGTTTTTGAAGAAAGTGTTTGTATTTTTAATCATCATGGTATTTTGTTCATTAGTGAATCAGTGTTTATGAATGAATCTTTTAAGGGAACAAATGATTCTCCTTCACTTTAATCCACTGACTAACTCATGTTTTTGTTTACTGGAGTCTCAGATACATTAAGAAAAGTCTACAACTAGCCTATAGCCTACTACTGTACGACTCAATGTTGTTGTGCCATGTATATAAGTCCTAAATATATAGCCTACTGTGCATAATATGCATCGTTTCTGTATGCATAGAACATAGAATGATAATGCCATTGGAGCAAATGAGTTAAACTGACAAAACGCTCATGACGCTTAAACATTTTTTGGTGATTTAAAGACTCCCTGACACCCAATATGCGGGTCCACTTCGAGGCAAAGCTTGAGGAAGAATCCATGGGTTTATATTGCTGACGTCACAAAGAAGCTTCCAGAGAATTATAATAATATTAAAATAAAGAAAAGAATATTAACCCCTTCAGACTCTGAGTCCATTGGAATGGACATCACATGGATTTTGGTTTAAACCAATAAGATTTTATGTTTTTATAATATGCCTGGTCACTGACTGGTCTCTGATCTACCAATCACAATGAAAGAATGACCCATAACTTAATCTGATTGTGCTTCAGGCATCACAAAAGACAGGCATGGCAGAGAGGAGGAGGAGCTCCTTTTTTATCTTTTATGTTCATGGCATCATCAACTTAATAATTAGCTATTATCTGAATCATATCAAGTGATAATATTCAAAGTTAATTTGAAAATCTTTCAGCGCTGAAGAACACAAGATTTTTCACAATGGACATTAGGTCTTAATTAAATTAATTTTTTTTTTTTTTTTTTCTGATTTGGTCTTCTATGTTGTGATGTGTTGTGATATGTTAAATTTTTCATTAGTTTTAGTGAAAAACAGAAATAGCAAATGTGAAATGAGTGCATACACTGCAACACACACACACACACACACACACACACATGATGTCCATTGTAGTGGACATGAAAAGAATCTAATAAAAAAATGAGTTTGTTTTTTTTAGACTCATTTCTACATTAAAGAAGAGCAAATATCAAGTGCATAAAAAATGTTTTGCTCAGTGAAACATAATTCAGGTATGAAGGGGTTAAATAAATAAATTGACATAAATCAATCCTCAAATAAACATGCAACCTATTTTAAATATTTAAAATTTAGAGATTTTAAAAAGAGAACATAAACTATGGTCTTTATAGCTTTGCTGTTCTAGTTGGGAAGTAAAAACTGATTAAATATGCCTCATGTTATCATATTTTAAATAACCAAAGATTGTAAGAGCAAAAGAAGAGCAAATCCAAACAAAACACTTATTGGAATAAATGTCATAAACAATTATTCCAAATAAAAACATTGCCTGGAAAAAATGTGCTTGTAAATCATATTCCATGTGTTAAGCCAAGTATTCACAGATCGCCCCTTTGTGGCGAAGCTTTTATTATTTTATTATTTTTATTTTATTTTATTTTATTTTATTTTATTTTATTTTATTTTATTTTATTTTATTTTATTTTATTATTTTATTTTATTTTATTTATTATTTTAATCTCGTCACAACATTGCTCCGCCTCCATGACGCGTTTCTATAGCAACATCTAACGAAAGACTGGTGTAAGAACTTACAGAAAATGTCGGCAATGAACAGAAAACTAATTCAAAACTTCGCTGAAACTTTATGCAAGCAAGTCAAGCATTGTATGTATATGTAATGTTTTTTCTTCTTATGTCAGTTAATATTATTTGTTTATAATGTAATTCTAATCAAACGTTTGATAGCAGCTGTTCACCGGGATATGTCCTGCATTATAAAGCCAGAGTTACAATAAATACAGTGTTTAGTGACTGTTTAGTCATTTGAAAGTAATGTGATTATGCTGTAGTTGATAAAACCGAGGCGGAGTGTCTAATAAGGCAGTTCACCGGTCTGCTGGGAGAGCAGGCTGAGAGAAGAGCGGCTCATGGACTTGACAGGGTCAGATTTAGAAATATACTGCACAACACATTCGGGATGACCGACGATGTGATGATGGATAGAGGTACGTTTCTGATTTGGATGAGGACGATTAATTACAGACCTGAGGCCAGTTGCATAAACACAGCCATTGTGTTAAGACTGTGTCTTAAGAACTAGTATGTTATGAACAGTCAAATAGTGACTAACTTGTAAAACTAGTCTTAGCAGTTTATGCATCCGGCCCCTGATAGTCTGGTCTGTTGGACAGTATAGTATATTATATAGTGCTGTGTGAGTGTGTGTGTGTGTGTATACAGTGTTGGGGGTAACGCATTACAAGTAACTTGAGTTATGTAATCAGATTACTTTTTCAAGTAACTACTAAAGTAACGCATTACTTATTAAATTTACGACAAAATATCTAAGTTACTAAGTGACTGACAGCGCTCCTGTCCCCATGTCGAGGTGTTGTGTGAACATGATGGATATTGTATTTCTAGACTAAATGTGAACATTTACTCATCTCACTTGCATGACAACATTCAGTATTCCTCAAAATTATTAAAAACAGTGAAATGCAATCTCAGAATTTTACGCAAACCTGTAATAATTAACTATGTTAAATTACACAAATATACTTGATGTATTTAATCTCACTTTACTAACCAATGTCTTTGCTGCTGACCTTCAATGATCTAATTCAACCATACTAATAAGCTAAACTTCATTTAGATTTAGAAATAAGCACTTCCTTCTCCTGTATCATATTCTTCTTTTATCCAGAATGGCAGAACAGCTGAAAGAGTTTGTTCGAGCTGCGCCATCTACTGTACAGGCGTAAAATGCATTTCCTTAACATTTGCCAAAAATATAACTTTTTTTTTTTTTTGTTATTAAAAAAAAAACAAGCACGCCCAGCATGTAACACATTACTTTTCATATAAAGTAACTAAGTAACACAATTAGTTATTTTTAGGGAGTAAAAAACTTTTAAAAGTATCTTTCCCCAACACTGTATGTGTGACACACATACACACATACAGTGTTGGGGAAAAATAAATCTTTGTAATATTTTCTTATTCATCAAACACTACTAATATACAAAATATTATCCTTTGCCTGAGCTTCAATGAGGATATTAACCACTTTTGCAAATTTTTGTATTAACCCTTTGTGCATTCAGTTTTTCGTGTCTTTGACAAGGACAATGACACCTACGTCAGCGTCAAAGAGTGGGTGGAAGGTCTGTCTGTCTTTTTACGAGGCACGCTGGATGAAAAAATTAAATGTGAGTTCTTTATATTTTATACGGTTATGTACATAATGTTCTTGTTATATACTATATATAATATTTCATGTATAATGCCTAGTCTGTTTTGATGTATACGACCTGAATGGGGACGGATACATCTCACGGGAGGAGATGTTTCAAATGCTGAAAGACAGCCTCATCAGGCAACCCGCAGAAGAGGATCCCGATGAGGGAATTAAGGATGTTGTGGATATTGCCTTGAAAAAAATGGTACTACTATATGTCGGACTCAAAATGTATATGGAAAATGTTATCATTGTTAAGTATAAAAGACATGTATCTTTTTTTTCAGGACTATGACCATGATGGGAAAGTTTCTTATACTGATTTTGAGAAGACAGTCATAGATGAAAACCTTTTACTAGAAGCTTTTGGCAACTGCCTCCCAGATGCAAAGGTAGAAATCAGACGCAACTACTTGTGCATGTAAAATGTATTGTGATTTATTGTGACTTAAATGTTGTTTTCCATTTGTTTGGCAGAGAATACGGTCATTCGAGCAACATGCATTCCAGGAACCACATGAACATTGAAAAGAACCACTTAATTTTTTTAAAAAGGTTTGTCAAATAATGTTTGTGGCTGTAACTGAAATAAATAACCAAAGTATTGTTCAATGTAAGCGCAAGATTGTCTTATTAAATTCTTCTGCGTGGCTTTGCAGTAGTGGTCTTCGCTTGTTCAGGTTTGACCTCTGGAACAGATGTGACCTAAAGACAGAAAAAAAAAGAATTGTATCAACATGTTGAAATATACCATTGTGAAAGATGGCACACACAAACATAATGTACCTAAAGGGGTCCTATTATGCTTTTTTTACATTTGCAACATTTGTATGTAATGTTGCTGTTTGAGCATGAAAAAGTTCTGCAAAGTTACAAAGCATAAAGTGGAGTAACTCCAAGGGGAGTTATTCTCTAAATCAGTGTCACTGTTTCTGAACTCCCTGAAACGTCACTATTGTGGTCTTGAGTTTACAAACATGTCACAGTAATCCTCATTTAAATAATTCCCACCCAAAGCATATGCAAAATAAAGGGGGCATGGCCTGGTTGAGTTGCATTAGTAGTGTGTTGAAACTCGCAGTTATGGTAAGGGATGTGACATTTCCCAAACACGCTTGAGGCGGTTGACCAATCACAACACACTGGTCCAGCCGACCAATCAGAGCACATTGTGCTTTTCAGAAGGAGGGGCTTCATAGAGACGGAAACTAAACAGAGCGTTACTGACAAGACTGGGAAGAGAAAAGCTGCAACAATGTAAAAAATGTTTTTTGAACATTCAAGCATGAAAACCTACACTAGTCGACCCCAAAAACAAAATCAAGACTGTAAAAGGGCATAATAGGTCCTCTTTAAAAAATATATACAGCAGGAATAAGACAGACAAACCAACCTTGGTCATAGTTTGACGGATCAAATTGGCGGTTACATTTAATGAATGATCCTCCATGTCCACCTTGGGCAGCTCTGGTAATTTTGGGCCAATTAGAGTCTCAGTTTCATTCAAAAAGAACACTGTTCCATCCAATTTTCTTTTTCGACTTTCTAATTGTGTAGTCCTTGGCATAAATCTAACATGTGGTGACAGGTTCTTCTGCCTTTTACTCAAATCCTTCTCTTTAATACTTGAAGATGAGGATGATGCACTCTGCTTTGAAGTTTCTGGGACAGGAGGGATGGAATTATGTAGAGAGCCCATCTTATCCTCTGTAGGTAATGTTGTTTCAGTGGTCCACTGCAATTGAAATGGCTGTGTAAAGTCGGGAAGTCTATAAGAAACATCCTCCACTGGGGGTAAAGGCTGCACAGGAAAACCCACGTAGTCAGACTTTACATTCTCCCTTCCGGCGCTTGCAGAATCTTTCTGGATCTCAGGTGCTGCAGCTGCTTGTGTGCCCCCCGTGCGTGATGACTCTTTGCTTACTTCCTGTTGCTGATCATAATGTTTTGCTGAAAAAAACATCACATAAGTTAGATTTTCTACAGATGTAACCTGTTAAAGGGATAGTTCACCCAAAAATGAAAATTATGTCATCATTTACTCACCCTCAAGTTGTTCCAAATCTGTATCAATTTCTTTGTTCTGCTGAACACAAAGGAAGACATTTGGAAGAATGTTTATAACCAAGCAGATCTTGCCCTACCATAGTAGGAAAAAAATACTATGGTAGTCAATAGGGGGGCGAGATCTGCTTGGTTATAAACATTCTTCCAAATATCTATCTCTGTGTACATCAGAACAAATACATTTATACAGGTTTGGAACAACTTGAGGGTGAGTAAATGATGACAGAATTTAAAATTTTTTTCGGTGAACTATCCCTTTAGAAGACACGATTAAAAATACCTGTATTTTGCCTTGCTCTGTTAACATGTCTCCTTCTGTCCTGTAACTTCTGCCTCGTCTCTTCCACAGTTTCATACTCAGGGGCATAGCAGACATGAAGCTGACCCCCAAAGAAGCTCTTTTCATCAGTATGCCGTTTAGCTACCCTGCAAATTTCCACATTGTAACATATGCATGTCATTCCATAATAAGAGTCCCGTATAAACATGTGTGTATAAAAAAAAAATAACTCAATGAAAAGCCTGTATTAACATTTATGTTATTACAGACATTTAATAAATGAATAAATAAATAATACCATATTTATTGGAGTTACATTAGATTTTTGCTTATTTGGACAAGAAACAACTGATTATTTAAAACTGTATATTTGTAAAATGTTCAGCATTAAATTCTGTTTATATAACCAGTTTGAAGTGTCACAACCTTGAGTAAAAAAAAAAAAAAAAAGTTTACATGAAATGGTTAATCCTGTTAATTTTGTTACAAAAGGTTTTATTTAAAATAAATGCTGTTCTTTTGAACTTTCTATTCATCAAAGAATCAATCAATATGTATCACAGTTTCAACAATAATAAAAAATGTTTCTTGAGCAGCAGATCAGCATATTAAAATGATTTCTGAAGGATCATGTGACACTGAATTCAACAAAGGTAACCTCTTTTAATGTTTTTTTTTAATGGTTTAAATGTATACTCTACATGTTTGACCACTTATAAACTATCATTTAGCCTACTATAAGTTGTGTACATGACTAATATGTCCTACCATCACCAATAAATAAATTACTATTAGAGCACAAAATTGTTTACAAGAGAACACATTTCTTCATTGATCTAGTCACTTAAATTTTGCTCTCAGAATACACCAGAGTCTCACAAAATCCTGTGGGAAACACTGTGTTTTAGTCTGTCCTCCTTACCTTGCACTTGTCAACTTCTGGAATTTAAATAAGTAGACTTCAGTGAACTGCTCTGCTGGGTATTCATCAAGTGCCCTGTACTCCTCGATCACTCCATAGAGAGCAAAGAGCTGCACCAGCTCTGTCATCACTCCAATAGCGGGCACTCCTTGAACCAACAGGTACCGAGACTCCAAGTTGATGGTGTATACCTGAAATCAGCGATTCAGCCATGGAAATATTGTTTACACTGACTGTGAGACTCAGAACCCAGTGCTCACATAAACTAAAACTATTTATAAAATAAACCGACCTTAACAGCTTTGGGGCGTCTTCCCTCTCTGTATTTTGCGCGTGTTTGGGCAACATTTTGTTGCTCGTGGTGTTTATACACTTTTTGTGTGTCCCACACAGATGGGTTAGCGACCGATCTGTCCATTTGTGTGGTGAAGTCAGCGACCGAAAATACAAGTCACTGCTTTTCAAAATAAAAGTTTCGATTTTTAAACAATCCTTTATGTGATCGTGATCATTTGCCATTGCATTGTTAATTCGCCGTTATATTTATACTTATTAATAAATGTAATGTATTAGAAAATTAAATAAATATAATCTAAATAATGTAGATTTAAATACATGTTTTTCTTATTGAATTTGTTTTTAAATTTAATACAATAAAATATCTACGACTATATATTGTATCTCACAAAAGTGAGTGCACCCCTCACATTTCAGCAACCATTTTATTATATGTTCTCAAGGGACAATACTATAGAAATTAAAACTGGATATACTTTAGAGTAGACAATGTGCAGCTTGTATAACAGTATAGATTTACTGTCCTCTGAAAATAACTCCACATACAGCCATTATTGTCTAGATAACTGGCAACAAAAGTGAGTACACCCTAAGTGAACATGTCAAAACTGTGTCCAAAGTGTCAATATTTTGTGTGAGCACCATTGTTATTTAGCACTGCCTTAATCCTCCTGGGCATGGAATTCACCAGAGCTGTTGCTGGGATCCTCTTCCACTCCTCCATAATGACATCACGGAGCTGCTG
Source organism: Elopichthys bambusa (assembly GCA_037101425.1). NCBI lineage: Eukaryota > Metazoa > Chordata > Actinopteri > Cypriniformes > Xenocyprididae > Elopichthys > Elopichthys bambusa. The sequence continues at coordinate 4,554,371 of CM074448.1, forward strand.
GATGTTAGACACATGGTGCTTCTCCACCTTCCACTTGAGGATGCCCCACAGGTGCTCAATAGGGTTCAGGTCTGGAGACATACTTGGCCAGTCCCTCACCTTCACCTTCAGCTTCCTCAGCAAGGCAGTTGTCATCTTGGCGGTGTGTTTGGGGTCGTTATCATGCTGTTCAGCCCAGTTTCTGAAGGGAGGGCATCATGTTCTGCTTCAGAATGTCACAGTGGAATCTATGTTCCCCTCAATAAAGCATAACTCCCCAGTACCAGCAGCAATCATGCAGCCCCAGACCATGATGCTACCACCACCATGCCTGACTGTAGCCAAGACACAGTTTTCTTGGTACTCCTCACCAGGGTGTCGCCACACATGCTGGACACCATCTGAGCCAAACAAGTTTATCTTAGTCTCATCAGACCACAGGGCATGGTTCCAGTAATTCATGATCTTGGACAGGTTGTCTTCAGCAAACTGTTTGCAGGCTTTTTTGTGAGCCTTGTGAGCCTCTTCTTATAGCCTAGGCCATCTTTGTGGACAGCAACAATTCTAATTCTCAAATCCTCAGAGAGTTCTTTGCCATGTTGAACATCCAGTGATCAGTGTGAGAGAATTGTACTCAAAGCATCAAATTTTAACTGCCCTAATACAAGATCCACACATTTCTATGGTCCTGTCAAGCAGACAAAAACATGAACATGATGAATAGGACATGTGGCTTTGCATGGTTAAATGACATACAGCTGTTATCACTTAGGGTGTACTCACTTTTGTTGCCAGCTATTTTGACAATAATGGCTGTATGTTATTTTCAGAGGACAGTAAATCTATACTGCTATACAAGCAGCACATTGACTACTCTAAAATATATACAAGTTTCATTTCTATAGTATTGACCCTAGAGAAGATATACTAAAATGGATGTGAGGGGTGTACTCACTTTTGTGAGATACTGTATATACTGTTAAAAATGAATTTGTCAAAGATCACATGATCATTAGAGAACTGTAAAAAAAAAAAAAAAAAAAAGGAAGCTAAATATGATTGAAATGGTTAACAATTAACCCATTTAATCTACTTAATTTCTTATTTTATTTCATTTAAAGTATAAACGTTCATAAACATTTGTAGCGAATGAATGAATAAATAATATCCAACTTAAGTTATGTTAAACTTAAATATAAGATATTAAACATAAAACAATTGAGAGAGGTGTGCCAAATGTACCAATGCAGTCTAACATTATTTCATAAGATATGACTTTTTGACAAGAAAGTAAGCTAACATTAAGTTCCTCTTTTCATTAACTTCTCATAATTTACAGTCATCGAGAAGCATCCTTTTGAATCAAAGGCTTAGTAAAATGTCTGAGGATGTTGTCTACTCGGAGGTCGTATTTGTGAAGAAAAATGAGGTTGACAATAATAATCCAGATCAGTGTCAATTAGGTAAGTTTTCAGTAAGAGTTGTTTTTGTACTATTACATTCTTACATAACTGCATGAATATTTGAGTTCAGAGACACATTAGTCTCATGAATCATTTTGTTTAAGTTTAAACATAAATAACAAAAATCAAACATAACTCAATAACATGACTTTAAATATGACAGGTACATCTCTAAGATGTCTGCTAAGGAGGCTTAATCTGGAAAACATCTGCTGTGTACAAACATCTGATAAATGTCTCAGAAAAAGAAGTTTTACATACATTCTAAATAATAAATATCTTAAAGGGGTCAATGACATGACGGGTCTTTTTTTCTTTTTTGTCTAAAGGCCTTAAAAATAATAAAAAAACAAAGGTATGACATCCAAAGTATTTAAGGTAGTACAACTAGATCTCTTTTATTGAATCCAAAAGGTTTTAATTATATTTTGCCACATATAAAGGTATTTTAAAGATTTTGAAGTGTCAAAAGGTCATTCGGTTGAACCGTCCAAAGGCTAATACAGCCAATCATTTGTGATTAAACAAATCTAAAAATGTAATAAATTTATACATTTTTATTCTGGCATGATTTTATAACATCATATATCAACATAGTGCAAAATAATATTAAAATTATGTGTAGAAGTCATTGCTTTGTTATGAGAAAGAATGTCCAGAAAAACTGATGTCATTCGGAGTAACCAATATAAAGGGACCATTTTGGATCAAATCATGTGACAGGATGTGACATCATTCAGACACCTGCAAAGGACAACATGGTCATGAAGCAAAGTAACTAACTATTTGAAAAATTCATGTTTTCACTTGCTCATACGCATGTCCCGAAACATCAGGTCATTCGGTACAACCTCTATAAAACATGGAAAAGGTTGTAATATTTTAAGAACTTGTACTAAATATAAAATGTTTGATGCTTTTGCTAGCTAGATATCAGCCTGTTAACATTGTGTGAAAATGTCATCGTTCGGTATAACCAAAAGTGTCATTCGGTAAAACCCAAATTTTGGTTAAACCAAATGACTTTTTTGGTGACAAATTTTGTCCATCTTGTAAAAAATGACAAAAGCAGTGTTAACTGATTATAAAAAACCACATAATCTCATTGTTAACACTTAATAAAACTAATTTAATAATAACTAATAAAACTAATTAATTATATCTCCATTATGTTTTTTCTTAGCACTTTTAAAAACCTTATTTGTCAGTGTCCCTTTTCTAAATATCTATTTAACGTCGGACAGACATCAAATAGACCTCTGTAATATATGTGTGCTAACAGTGGGGAAGTTCATGGCAGGATGTTGATGTTCTTATGAAATCATGCTATCAGTACAATAAAACAGGTCAATATGTTGTTTTTATTGTACTGATACCATGATTTCATAAGAACATCAACATCCTGCCATGAACTTCCCTGCTGTTAGCACACATATATTACATATATATATTTCATATATTATAAATTGTTATTTAGAATATTAAAACACTAAAAAAGTTTTGTTGGTGATTCTCCTCAAGCTTCACAAAAGACCAAACCGTATGCTTGTGACTGTGTTCGACTTTTACTAATGGCTCTGTGTGCTCTCCTTGCGGTTGGACTCATCGTGTTCAGCTTCCAATGTACGTATCCTTCTTCACACTTATTCCCCATACACAATATTATGGAAGACATTTTTTTAAAATGCAATTACGAGTGTACTACGGAGGGACATGATGATGGAAAAAATGTAAGACGGGTGGAAAAATTGTCAATGCTTTTGTGTTTTCTCACAAATGTATTGCATTCCCCTGAGAAACTTTGCCTTCACTCACAAAACTTTTTAGTTCCTACCTAAAGGGTCATGGTGGTGGGAAAAATATGAGATTGAAGGAAGAGCTTTTGCCTTCGCTCACAAAACTTTTGAGTTCTTTGTGAGCAAACCCAAAGTTTTATGGAGTCCCTAAAGGGTCATGGTGGTGGAAAAAAAAAAAAAAAAAAAATGAGATGGGTGGAAAAAATATATTTCAAAATGTTTGCGTTCCTGGAGAAACTTTTGAGCTCTTTGTGAAGGAATGAAAAGCTTCTCAGGAGAACGCAAAAGCATTGACTTTTAATTTTTCCTCCTATCTCATATTTTTTCCCCCTCTGTAGTACGCATTTTGCAATTCTGAGATATAAGCTGCGTTCCAAATTCAAAGCCAGAATTGCCATTTGTGAGTTATGTCAGAATTGTGAGATATTAACCCGTAATTCTGATTTTCCCCTTAGAATTGCAAGTTTATATCCCGCAATTCTGATTTTTTATTTTAAATTGTGAGATGTAAACTTGTAATTGCAAGAAAAAAGTCAGAATGTTGGGATAAAAAGTCCCAATTACCTTTTTTTGTTTTCTATTTTTTATTCTGTGGCAAAAACAAGCTTCTGTACTATATAAATGCAGGCTAAACCTAACCATAACTTTTTGTTTAGATGTATATACAGAGAAAAAGCTTAAAGGTCTTCAGCAGCTCCACTCTGCACTGAATGAGAATTTCACAGGTAAATACTCTTTTCCCCGGTTTCACAGACAAGGCTTAAGCTAGTCCTAGACTAAAATGCATGTTTGAGCTGTTTAAACTGAAAGCAACTTGTACTGACATATCTTAAAATATGTCAGGGCCATTGTTTTGTCTCAAGATGTGCACCAGTAATATTTTTTTCTCGGGTACTTTTATAAAAGATACTTAAACATTCTAATTGAACTAAGGCCTATCCATGGTTTAGGCTAAGCCCTGTCTGTGAAACCAGGCCTTTAAGTCTTTTGGTTCCATAACGTTCCCAATATGTTTGCAAAATGATAAAATGGAATGTTCCCTTAATGTTAGCATAACCAAGAATAAATGTTTTAAAAACAGAGAACATTAAAAAAAATAATATTTTTAATGGGAACATTAGCAAAATTCCATTAGAACAAATTATTGTAATCTGGCTCTATGTTTTGTCAATTTCATGCCGCATTTTCAGCCGTACTTCAAGAAATGCGTCACTGGCAACAAAATCTATCCGAGACTCTGAATGACCGTGGTAAGTGACACTTTTCACAATATTCGTGACCATTAAAGAGGAAACAAACTGATAACCCCTTTCAAATGCAATAAACTTCAAGCATGTCCAAAGGATTGGGAGTATCATGCAGGAAAATGTTACCTCTTCTCAACAAACACACTGAATTGGAATGCGAGTCGAGATAGCTGTATCACAGATGGCGGTCATCTAGTGATCATAAACTCCAGAAAAGAACAGGTAAGTCTGTATACTTCACAAAAAAAAAAAAGAAAAAAAAAAGGTTGAAAATGAAAATAAAGTAATGCAATGTAAATAACAAACCAACACATTGTCCTTGAAGGAGTTCCTGATGAGAATTATAAAGAAGGGAAAAAATGAGTTCTGGATTGGCCTGACAGATGAAAAGAAAGAGGGTCAATGGCAATGGGTAGACGGCACCCAACCGAAAAAGCCTGACCAAATGTACTTTTCACTCATAATGCCTCATTTACAGTTCTTCAAATCTAAACTCCAAATATTTGACCCTTTTGACAGGTGTTAAGAAGACACTCACTGAAACGTATCATTTCTTTCAGGTACTGGTATGAAAATGAACCAGATGACTGGAAAGGAGATAAAGGAAACAATACAAATGGAGAGGACTGTGTTATTATCAGACCAGACTTCAGTCAGGATGTTCATAGCTGGTCTGATGCATTCTGCAGTAAATCATTCAAAAGAATATGCGAGACCAGATCATCCAGCCAAATATAGTGGCCATGGAAAGCAATGTATGGCATTGGATTATTTGGAAAATGTGTATATCTATCTACAGTAGTCAGCATTTGAAGTGGATCAAAATTGTCCTAAGAACTAAGTTGTCCTAAGAAGAAGGTTTTAAGATAACTTTGATGAAGGGTTTTGATCCACTTCAAATGTTGACTACTATATTTAGGGGCCCTTAAGCCCCTGTTGCTTTTGTTCTTCTGGCTGGTTGTCTGTGTAGACAGCTTTGCGGCGTCCTACTCAAACCCACTTCTGCTTGTAAGTTTTGAGGCTTTGAGACCTTCATGCAAAGTCCAGTGAAGTCAGTGAATTTAAATCTCAGCTCTCCGAATTGGCCATTTTGAAAATAGTTCACTGCTCTTAATACAATTTTTTTTTTGTCCAGTCTTCACCAAAGCTGGCTCAAGATGACTTTCATGCAGAAGTTAGTTGATCTTAAAATGTTCCAAATAGCTTCCATTCAACCTGACGTCTATCAAAGACTAAGATATTCCAAATCATTTTTGTTCTGGAAGTTTCCTAACAACTGAAATGATCTAGCGTCTATAACACAGGACCACTGGGAAGAAAAACAAACAAAAATGTGTTGAGTGACAACCTGCCCAGTGTTACATGGTGCCATCTCAAGGGGTAACTTACCATAAGTTAATATGTAAACGATTTAATTTCAAATACAAGTATTCACATAAATGTATAAAATAAAATGTAAATGCACAATTTGCACAACCCATTTCTGTATCTTGTTTTGTGCCACATTATTCTCGATAATTTTCCATAAACTAGCCAGGAAAAGGTTTAATAATCAGAATGTGCACATACACTAAAAAACGCCGGGTTGAAAATGGACAATCCCAGCAGTTGGGTTAAATGTTTGCCCAACCTGCTGGGTAGTTTTATTTAACTCAACTAGTTTAAAAATAACTGTATTGCTGGCTTAAAATGAACCCAAAATATGTTGGAAATTAACATTTATTAATATGTTTAATAAATATACTTTTAATAATAAGTTTAATGAATAATAGTTAAACAATAAACATTAAATTGCTTATTAATAAATGTTCACCTTTTGATTATCATCATTGCCTCTAGTAATTATGTGTCTGATTTTTTATTTTCAACCTATTTTGGGCCAGACATATAGTAATTATTAAACAATAGTTGGGTTAAATAAAACTGCCCAGCACATTTGGCAAACATTTAACCCAACCACTGGGTTTGCCCATTTTCAACCCAGCATTTTTTTTTTAGAGTGTATGTTGCACAAGTTTCAATGTTATGAAATAGTACTTCCATTCAAATGCAAAGCTCACGGTCATTAAGCCAGGACACACTTTAACCCACAGCTGAGCTACCATTGTAGAAAAGGTCAAAAATTGGCCATAAATTAAATGAAGAATTGTATGTACGACAAAATGTATATTTTACACCTGGATATGTATGTGCTCCTGCAAAAAATGTATTTGTCCTGCCATGTATTAAATTAATTGCAAGAAACCGAAAGAAAAAAAAAAGTGGTCACTTTTTTTCATGGTCATTGCAATCCCGGCTTTAGCTTTTCATTTTTTCTAAATATATGGTCACATGACATTGTGCAGTTATGGTTATAAGTACATACATTTTAAATATGTGTAACATTTATATTACTGATGTAAAGTATGTATACACCACGTGTTTCTGTGCAAAATACAAGTGAAAAACTAAGAAGAAAAAGATGATAGACTTGCAGAATCAGTTTCACAGTCTTTTTTTTTTAATCCATAAAAAAAAAAAATTAGTTTTCCTCAATTTCAGGAACATTCCAATCTATATGGACCAACATGGTTTACAATGAACAACAACAACTTCAAAATCAGTTTGGAATGATGCTGTCAATGTCTTTAGTGTTGAAATATAATACAAACGCTGCGACTCAAAGCAATCCCACTGGTGTTTAACTGCACGCTTTCCATTTACAATATTCTTGTAGTTAACAATGATGAACAATGATAAACTGCTTGCTTTCCAACATTCAGAACTACAGTCAATATCCCAGAGGATGTGTTCAGGTTTTCTGTTTTGCTGTATTAAAATTGTCTGAAGTCAGAGTCGCTGTCTGAATCGGTCTCGTTGGGTGTTTTGTCCGTCTCCAGGTGCAGCTCTCTGACAGTAAGGATGCGTGTGAGCATGCTGTCCAGAGCCTCATCGCTCAGTGAGGTGGTTGTAAACCATGTAGGACTGCTGGGAACACAGGAACGCTCGGGACTCAGGTAGAATTGGTTTGCTTGTTGTCTTACGCCTGGTGAGCTGGAAGAAACAACAGATCAGTATGACGACCAAATACACCATAACTTGTTTGATTAAAGTGCCCCTATTATGTTTTTTCAGATATTACCTTTCATGCAGTATGTGATATAGTGGTCTGTGAATGTAAAAGCTCTGCAAAGTTTAAAAGTGCATGATAAATTGAAGTTACTGTGTCTCGAAAGAAAGCATCGATTCTGAACGGTCTGAAATTAATTGTCAGTAATTACAGTCTTACTTCCTGCTCAAACAGCCTACTGACCTAATGCATAAACATTATGGGAAGCGCACTAGTCAGATGGGATTTAAACTTTGTCAGCTGAAGACTAAAGTTTGGTTTGAAGACGAACTGTTCTCTGTGTGTCTACCGGAGCATTCATATGTAAACTGCTTGAGCTCATTTTGTCTATTAGATCGAAAGATCTGAAAAAGCCCATACATTTACCCAACCATAGACCCTCCCCTTGAAGAAATCAGGACTGAAGTGGTTGAAAGTGGACAAAAGAGACTGATTAAAACACCAGGGTGTGCATCTCCCTCATCTACTTGTGATCCAATCAACCAAAATGCATCTTAAAACCAGGTGTAAACAGGGCCTTAGTTACCAATCTGATCCAATCAATTCTCAAAGGATGAAATCAAGTCCCAACCTACTTTTTTTTCTCATTCCAAAAGCGGTTTCACTCAGATATATGTCAAAATAGGGAAGAAAAGACTACTCCAACTTTTGTTTCATGCTGACTATAAGCAAACCACTGACATACCATTTTGAGAGATAGAACTCGTATAGCTTGACGGGACAGCGGAGAGGATTGTCTGAATTCTGCCGTATCTTTAGCATCCTTTGCCGTTCATCTTCCTTCCTCCTCTTCTTTACAGGGACACCATCTAAATTGGACAAAAAAAATAATAAATAACAAAAAAAATAAATAAAATTTTTTACAAAAAGTATGACTGACCACTGACCCATGCTTGCGTCCTCTTTCGGGGGGTAGAAACGCAGGTAGGATACTTTGCAGTTAGCTGGACCCCGAGAGTAGCGTTTGACATTTGCAAAAGAGAGGCAACGGTGTTGCTCCACAGTCTTGTAGTTGAAGAACTTGGTGAAGAAATAGAGCAACGTGTTGAGCAGCACACCAGGTGAAAATGCTCCCAGCTGCTTACAGTCCCACAAATACTCCTCCTCCACACGAGAATGAACATAACCTGCACGAACACACAAATATGCTTGAAAAGCAACAGAGAAACGAGCCAGTCTCATGTTGGCGTCTTAAATTACTCACCACTGGGCAAAATAGTTGGTTTCCATCCTTTGAGTATGTAGCTCATTTCATGGCAGAATTTGGTGTAGAAGACATCTGAGAAGATGTTCTCCATCCGATTGTTCTCAAACAGGTACTGCAAACATCGACAAGAGCCAATCAAACAAACTATATACAACATGACTGAATGTGTTCAGTTGGTGTGATTTCTTCTTGTTTCACCTGCTGAATGCCCAAGCAGAGGTAAAAGATGCTGTCAGGGCTGTACTTCTCTCTGTTGGGTCGACGGACTTCAGAGATGAACTTACAGAGGCCGTAGCTGAGTTCAGCCGTGCAACACTTCAACAGGTCCTCCTTTATTGTCATAGTATGTGCTATGGATGATTAAGAGGACTGGTTTAATGCTTCAATGGCATAAAGTCTGTCTCCCAACTAAATCTATTTAATTAATTTTAGCCAAAGTGATGTGGTCCAGTATTGCTTTTGAATTTTAGAACTTATTTTGGGGATGAAATGTTGGGTATAAAGCAAATTGAGACCTACAGCCAAATTTGGGAGCCTCCATGGTGGGTTGGGAGTTCCTCCAGCGCACCCAGTCCTTCCAGGCATTGACGCCATACTCGTGTTGCAGTTTGGAGAGGTTGTGGGGAAGCGCTGATGCACATTTATGACCCTACATGTCAACAAAACATAATATATATTGGTTAAAAAGAAAATCATGCTTATTTTGCACAAAAATTATGAATCACAATTTTCTTCTTTCTTATTACATTTACGTTTTCCGCATCGCAAAAATCATAGGGCCCTATATGTTTGGATTGAGGTGAGGAATGCTGCTGCTTTAGTTGTTCTTACCTTTTTTTTCAGAGGGAAGCCATCATTTCCTCTCTTGCGAGATCTTCGTTTGCCAGAATCAGTGTCTTTTTGTGTTTGCTCTCTGAGAAGTTCAATGCTTTCTGAAATGTGAAAGGATAAAATATGAATGGAAGATAATAAACTACTTGGATTGTGTTTGTGTGTTTTGACCTCTTAACTTTCTCCGCAATTGACGAAATTTTCCATCATTTGTGACAATACTTCCCCGCCATCATAGATTGATGACGCGTTTTCAGTTAACATTGCAAATCTAATTTTTCATATCATTTAAAAAAAAAAATTAATACACATCTTTAACACTTATTGTTATAATAATAAACACTTATATACTGTTATAATACCTTGTCAGTAAATGACAAAAAACAAACAAAAAAAAAATTATTAACAGCTGAGGGAGTGATGGCAAATATGACATCTTTTGCTCTTCTGACCAACGTAATCTCTTTATATTTTTTTCCCTCTTTAACATTAACAATGTTAACTATAGAAGTTTACACCTAGAAGTAGGAGGTGCTGTTGCTGGCAAAAAACAAAACAAAACAAAACAAAACAAAAAAAACCTCTGGCAGGGAAAGAGTTAACCCCATGATAAGCTCTTACCAACTGGGAAATCAGCCTCCAGGTCCATCTGTGGCTCTTCTGCTGTGGTAGAGATGGGGGTTTGTGTGGCAGAACTGGACAGAGGAGGCCTTTCAGGCTCTGTGGGTTGATCCCATGTCTGAGCAGAAGACATAGAGTCCTCCTCCCAACTCAGATTGCTGGATAGGGCTTCAAAATCAAGGTCCTCCATAATGTTACCAGTCTGATCTGTGTAACAAAACAAGATATGTATGTGACCAAAACCATTAAATGTGCATTTGCAGATTTAGTACACAGCCTAAACATCATAACCTTCAAATTCTCCATTACATACCACTAGATGTGGTGTGTTTCTCCCTTTCTGTATCCTCAGCCACCATCTCCGCCATCATGAGGAGGTCAGCCTCTAGAGGGTCATCAGGGATCTTCTCTTTGATTTCCTGAATGGTCTTCACGATGTGCTCAGCGCTGTCGAGAGTGGTGGGGAAGAACAACGGCACTGGAACCTGCAAAGATAAATAGAGCCACATTTACACAATCATAGACTACAAAACTTCTAGGCTGCCCTTGACTAAAGTTTATTTAAGCCATTAGTTGACTAGTCTCATATTTATGATATTAATTTAACTGCTTAAATAAAACTGGGGGGAGGGGTTGGGCGGCATTGGAAAATGGTTTGAGTTTTATGGTTAAGAAAGATTATATATAACATTGCTAACACATTGTTCTACATTACAGAAAAATAGTGAACCATAATAATGAGCCTTTAAAATATAAATTAAGCGCTCCAGCACACACAAAGCTTTCTGCAACGCTCTGGCAAAAGTAATGATTATAAATGAGAAAAAAAAAAAAAAAAAAAAAAAAAAAAAACAGAAAGGAGACTGTACACTTGTATATTTGCCCAAGTACAATTATGTAGGATAATGTTAACATTAGAGCAGCAGCCATGTAAAGTTGCTAACGTTAGGCTACTACTAATGTTTCAAATGATAAGCCATGATTCAGGTCGATGAATGTTAGGCAATGTTTGGATTTCACCACATGGGTCAACCATGTGACTTTGCAAACTCCTGTGGCTTTTTTTTATCTGCTACTAACAAACTAAAAATTTGATTGCTCTTCTCGACTAACGTTTAGTCGACTATTAGGGGGCAGCCCTAAAAACTACATAGAGTCAGAGCGGCAACTGTTTACATGTCTACTTTTAACATGTTTAAAGGAATATTCCAGGCACTTTTAAACATCTGTGACATACTGTTCCTAAAGAACTTGGAAAAGAGAGGAAAAGAGGGGATGAGGAAGGGTAGGGAGTAGATGTACCGGAAGTGGAATCCCTACAGACTGTGGAACGTATTGGCTGTAGAGATGCATGGGAACTGGCACATAGACTGGCACCGGCACAGGCAGCACTATCACTTTAGGCATTTCATCTACAGGACAAAAGAGATGTCAGCATATGCAGAAACATTTTTTGTTTAACAAAAAGGGGAAACAAATTGGGAAGATTCATCTAGAATAAGGCTGCTAACTGCAACGCTGGAGTTGGTTAATACCTATTTGTGTCTCAGCATCAGTGCTGTGGGGTTTACAGGATGTGGCTTTGTTTTTGCTTATGGGTTTATATGTTATTTCCTTGTTCTTCAGGATTTGGGATGATGAAACGGGCGCTTTCGCAGCACGTTTCTGTGAGCAGAGCAAAGAACAAGATCTGTTTACAGCAATTCAGATGCATTGGGGAAAAAAAAAAAAAAAAAAAAAAAAAAAAAAAGAGCTGAAATAAAAATGACTAACAATTGAATCCAGATTCTGCTTTCAACAAATATAACAAGTTATTGAAGATCTCATGTTTAAGACTTTGGGTGTAAATACAGATTTTCCCAGACAAACTCACTTGTTCGATAACTTTAGCTGGAGCTGGATCAGAGCCTGAGGAGACAAAGGGTTAAATGTGAATGATTTGAATCATATGTGTTATAAGTGTTCAGTTTAAAAGATTAGTTCACTTTCAAATGTAAATGACCCCAAGCTTTACTCATCCTCAAGCCATCCTAGGTGTATATGACTTTCTTCTTTCTGATGAACACAATCGGAGAGTGAGCGGGACCAATGAGTACAAGCTGAAGAAAGTGCCTCCATCCACATCCATCCATCATAAGTGTACGGGAGGTTAATAAAGGCCTTCTGAAGCGGAGCGTTTGTGTGTTAAAAAAAAGAAAAGAAAAAAAAAAGAAAAGAAAAAATTCATATTTAACAAGGTATGAAGTAAAATATCTAGCTTCCCCCAGACCGCCTTCCGTATTCAAGTTTTCGAAGAAAGTGTAAAGTGGCGTGATGTCAGTTAAGCTTTTCCCGTTAGTTAATAGGGAAGGTGTAGGATATAGGGTAAGCTTTTTGAAATCCAAGAGCTTTTACACTTTCTTCGTAACGAATATGGAAGGCGTTTTTTTTTTTTTTTTTTACACAAACGCTTCACTTCACTTTAGAAGGCCTTTATTAACCCCCGGAGGCATGTGTAGTACACATTTATGATGGATGGATGTGGACTGAAGCTCATACACATTGGTTTCGCTCACTTAAAGCTTGGATGTGTCAGGATATTTATTAAAATATCTCCGATTGTGTTCATCATAAAGAAGAAAGTCATATACACCTAGGGTGGCATGAGGGTGAGTAAATCTTAGAGTAATTTTCATTTGAAAGTGAACTAATTTTTTAACACAAGTGTTTAAATGGTTAATGTTTCTGAAGTTAAATCACCTTTCGGATCTGTGTTTCTGTGAACACCTGGCTGTTTGTTAGATGCATTTGAAAGTGAAACAACACTGGCAATGACCGGTGTGCCCTCTTTAACACTTTGAGGGACTGCAGAGGATACTGAAGTCGCACCTGTGGAGACAGTGACATCGCAGGACTCCAGAGTAAAGAAAGTGAAACATTTAGGAATTGCCACACTGACCCCCAGCCAATTACAGAATCTAAAGAATGAACCAAGAATGGAAAAAATAAAAGCAGTGAGAGAAAAGCAGACCAACCCAAATATCTAAGTAATGTAAGTTAGTATAAAAGAGAACATACTCTGTGTGGTTACAGATTTGCTTGTAGCTTTGATGATGGCTCCAGTGACGCCCTGCAGACTGCAAAAGAACATCAGGCACCGCAGGCTGCAGAAATGCTTCATCTCACCCAGCCAGTTCACAGTCTCTGTCATTTTCTTGGCCTGCCTGCACATGGAGCACTTTATTTCCTGTCGAAATTGTGCAGCAGGAACAATTACTGTTACTTTTAGAAGCAACACTGGTTGCATAATGTCCAATGTTGCAGCAAAAGGGAACTTGGTTAGAAAAAGGCCATGAAGAGGTCTCATATTGTTTCAACTACATAACTAAAACAACTAAATAAATAACTGAACTATACACCGAATTTAACTTAAATAACTAAAAACTAAGTCAATAAGTAAAAAAAAAAAACAAAATTAAAAAAGCAAATAAACAAATAACTAACAAACTAACTAATATTAAATATTACCTGACGGATTAATAAACGATGTTTTAACAAGCAATCGTTCCCACAGAACTCCTCTTGCTTGCCATTAAAGACCTCAGTCACCACAGTCTTTGAGGTGCTGTCACAGTAGAAGCAGTTGCGACAGTGTTTCTTCCCCCACCGCTTGACCAGGTCATGCTCAAAGAGTGATTTGCATCCTGTACAGAAAAGAATAAATCCACAAACACAAGGTCACATACACAAATTGGCAACCCACATGTGTGGTTATTAAAAAAAAAAAAAAAAAAAAAAGTAAGATCTTAATAATGCTTACTCTCATTGCAGAAAGAACGGTCAAACTTGTTTATCCTTCTCACTATTTTCACAGTTTTATTGAGCTTGCAGTATTCACAGCGAGCCACCGCGTTGTTGATCCTTCGGAACTCATCAATACAATCATTATCGCAGAAAGCATACATTTTCCTCTGAAAGATCAGATAAAACAAAAAAATTAGGTTAAACATTACAAGCCTATACTCAACCAGGACATCAGTCAACGATATGAGAGAGAGAGAGAGAGAGAGAGAGAGAGAGAGAGAGAGAGTTAGTTTTATCTCCGTTAAATAAGTTCTTTTGATTTTAGTACTGTTATTAAAGAGTAACTAAGAAATTAACATTAACTAAGAATAATTAATGCTTTATAAGTATTTTTCAATGTCAGTTTGGTAATAATGAATTAACATGTTCACTAATGAAGCCGTATGTCTCAAAGTTTTACTGAACAATAACAAATAATCAGAACATTTCATTAGGGCATGTAGTCCAGATTAAAATATAAAAATGTTTAAGTTTGAAAATAAATTGCCTATTAAGTCTTTAAGTATTAAGTATTTGGTGCTGTGATGAACAACATTGAGATTGCAAAAAAATTAATGGCTTTTTGAAGCATTTTAAAAACTTCACTAGCGCAGTTGCTTTGTCTGAGGGGTTTCCGGGGTAACCGCTGCATTCTGCTGAGTGAACGTGCACTTTCATTCAGCGTGTTTCCTTCACTCGTTCCGCCATGTGCTTCTCGTGCACATTGGGCTTGTTTACATCTGAACGCGTGTCCCTTTTGACTCAGAATACAGCGTTGTGCATTTTATACGGTTGATGGGGAAAGTATTCTTAAATGCATTATAATGTTAATAATAGGTAATAAATTATTATTTACGGTACTCTGAAGTGCCCACGATAATATTGTGCATATTCATTATCGTGATATCGCATTACCAAATACCGGCACATGTCTAGTCTGGGGAGACATTGACAAGGTATGGCCCCGATTGGCCAATAGGGGGAGCTACAGCACTTGTCCTGTTGTCGACCGACTCGAGTGGAGTGGAGTGTCAGAAACTGAACGGGCATCTGTATACTGTAGTCTTGTCAAAAGTTCCAACTTCGATACCAATACTGAAATTTAAAAAAATGTGGCACTTTAAGTGCTGTTGAGCGGATTCGTAAACACCTCTGATTGGCCATTGTGTTCACGCGTTTATCAGATATGTATGTGATTGGCTACAATGATCAGGGCTTCAAAAACGTTGTAAATAGACATCAATGACGCTCTTCACAGAGCGCTTTGATCACTGTAGCCAATCACAGACATGTTGAGCACGTGAACACAATGGCCAATCAGAGGTGTTTTACGAATCCGCTCAACGCGTATCAGTATCGACTTGGAATTGAAGTTGACAACATGTATCCATTGTAGACAGTGTCAGTGATTATAATGGGTTCTATATGCTTTTGAAAGATCAAGGCAATTCTGATTTCTCATGTCATGAGAAAACTTTAAAACCAAGTTTTTGTAATTAAAAAAGTAGGTCCAGTGAACAGGAGTACCTTGAACTCCAGCAGCTCTGGTTTGTGGAAGAATGAGTTCAGACACTGAGAGCAGGGGATCTTGGTGACTGTTTGGCCCTGATCACTGGGAGCGCTAGTCTTTGTTGATGAGCTGGACTCTGTTGAAGCAGGTTTGGGAGCAGCAGGTTTTGGGGTAGATGTGTTGTTGCTTGTAGATGTTACCATATTCACCCGGTTGTTAGGTTTTGTCTTACTGAAGGACTCCTGAACCAAACAAAAAGATCAACACAAACTAATATCATTTAAATTGTTCATTTTACGATTTCTATAATACTATGAAGAAAGAGCAGTACCAGATATAACGGTACTATACCTTGTATGCTAATACACAGGAAAAAGAACAGAAGTTCTCAACGGATCCATCAAACATGGCTATGTGGTACTGAGGCACTAGTTTCAGCTTGCAGTTGTTGCATTCCACAGGAATACCTTGTTTGCATGCAGACAATAACGACATTCAAGCATAATTTTTTAAACATCACACAGAAAAAAAGTTGTAAATGTCAAATTGAATAAGTGTGTTAATGGTATTAAAATTCATTAAAAACAAACAAACAAACACCAAATGCATTAACTTTAAAAGCTGTAGTGTTGACTAAACTAATTAAACCAGTGGATTTTATACTGTCTGGGTGACATTATGAAACGTTCATGTATTTATCATTATTAAATGGACAGTTCACACAAAAATGAAAATGCTGTCATCATTTACTCACCCTCAAGTCATTCCAAAACTGGATGACCTTCTTTTTTTCTGTGGAACACAAAAGAAGATATTTTGAAAAATGTGCAAGTGTTGTTTGTCTATACAATAAAAAATAATAATAATAATAAAAAAAAAAAAAGTCAATGGCGTCCAATGTTTTGTCAAAATATCTTCCGTTGTGTTCCACAGAAAAAAGAAAATTATACAGGTTTGAAATGACATGAGGGTGAGCAAATTATTATTTTTTTAAAAAAAGTTGTAGTTTTTATATAAATATATTCCCATACACTATTGTACTTTAAATTTAATATGCTACAGTTCAAAATTTGGGAGTCAGAAAGATTTTTTTAAAAAATAAATAAATTATTGTATTCTGCAAAAGAGAGAGAGACAAGGATCAAGCGACAGTAAAGATTTATTTTACAAGATTTATTTTTCAAATTGCCGTTTCTTGAGCAGCAAACGATTTCTGAAGGATCATGTGACACTGAAGATTGGGGTATTGATGCTGAAAATTCAACTTTGATTTTACAGCATTATACCAATTACATTTTCAAATGTATCAAAATAGAAAGGTTATTTGAAATTGTAATAATACTTCACAAAATTACTGTTTTTCCTTACTTCTGATTAAATAAATGAAGCTTTGCCGAACAGAAGAGACTTCTTTCAAAAATATTTTTAAAAATCTTACCGGCCCCAAACTTTTGAATGGCATTGTAGGTATTAGCTAATATCTCAAATAAATGATCGGTTCTCATGCTCTGACTCTAAAAATAGTATCAGTGCATTCCTACGATTAAGTACACCGAGCTGTGGTAAATATATGGTCATGGTACCTGACGAACTGGTCTGGCCTTTACTCGCCGTGACACAGGAAGTGGAGCAGAAAAGCTCCCTGATGCCCTCCGAGTTGGGACTGTCCACTGCATCTGCAGCCGGGCGCAGGGTATGACACGTTTTGCAGCTGACAAGTTTCAGGCTCTTCTATAAGTGAAGATCAGTTTACCCAATTTATTTATTTGCACTTATAATTCACCTTAAAGTGCCCCTATTATGCTATTTTGAAGGTTCTTAATTTTGTTTTGGAGGTCTCCTACAATAGGTTCACATAGATCCAAGGTCAAAAACACTAATATTCTCTTAATATGCATTGAACAAAATCACCTAATTTCTCAAAGAGTCTGAAAACAGTTTGTTTGAAAATTCTGTCTCTCTAATCCCCTGCTTTCTGAGAGCCTGTGCTGCTCGGTCAGACAGCTCAATCTGTTGGCCTGCCACTTGCAGCATGTGTTGGAAACAAAATGCCTATTAAAATGCAGCAAAGTGGATTCACAGCACTAAAAACAGCATCTTCTCGACGAAACAGGCCTCAGTGTTTAGGGGCGGGTCAAAGTAGACATTGTTCGTGGGCAGCCAATAAAGACCATAGGCTGGCATTATGCAAATTTGCATCAACCCTAAGATGAAAGTGTACCAGGCCAGTGTCCTCAGCACTCTTCTTTACGGCAGTGAGACGTGGACTATGTATACCTGGCATGAGCGCAGACTTAACTCTTTCCATCTGCGCTGCCTGAGGAGGATACTGGGCATCACCTGAAAGATAAAGCGTGACCTGAAAGCCAGAAGCCTGAATCCTGCAGACTTGAAAGCTGCCACCACAGATCGTGTCAGCTGGCGGCTCGCCATAAGGACGAGGGAAAGAGAGAGGAACAGCGGGAGGAGAAGATGCAGCGTAGACGGCAGAGAGCAGAGCCAATGCCCACAGAAACAGTCACAGGCTTCACCTGTAGCAACTGCAACAGACTCTGCCTCTCTCGTATTGGACTGTTCAGCCACAGCAGGCACTGCAATTCCACAACAGACTGACTTGGGCGCAGATATTCCATTGTCTCCAGAGACAGAAGGTGGCCAGAAAATATAGGTATGTAACAGGAAGTGAGATTGGAATTGCTGACGACTCGCAGTTCGATTCTTTCTTTTAGCAGACAACTTTATTTGTCATGCACTTTGTTCATTACAACTTTGCAGACCTTTTATATTCACAAACAGCTATATTATTTATTTATATATGAAATGTAATATTCAAAAAAGCGTTAACAGGGGCACTTTAACAATAGCATTTGAACAAAATGACTGAAAGCTTAATGAGTATTACTATTCCTTTGCAGTTACCTGTTTAAAGGCTGTGAGGCAGTTTTGTTTGCAGAACTTCATAACTCTGTCCTCCATCCGCAGAGACGGACACTGACTGTCTGTGCCATAGCAGTATCCACCACAGTTCACACAGCTACTCATGTTCAGCTTATTGGAGGAGCGGAACTGGTTGAAGCAGCTGTCGCTGCACAGCTTATGGACGGAGCCCATGAAGTTCACTTCGTGACGAGTCTGAGAAATGACAATTTCAGATCTTTGAAAACAATTAAAGCAACAAAATATGCTTTTACAATTTATTAACAAGTCTCTTTCTGAATGAGCGCAATCACAACCCTGCATCTGGAGGAAAAAAAATAATAAAAATTCTACTGACTTGCAAAAAAGGCCTAATATTACCTCATTTGATGATGCAGAGTTCAAAAATGACCATTGCTCCCTATACACAGAGTATGCGCGATCGTGAATTAGAAAGCGAAAGTGAATTCAAAAGTGATATCAATATCCCTGATTAATATTGGCCGGCCCTATTAATCGATATCAAATAGAATTAAATCGAATCGCAAGCTTGTCTCAACGCCCAGCCCTACAGAACAGTGTATTCTTCAGCACAGATTGAGAAGTCTACTCACCACTCCTGTCTTCTGACACACACTGCACTTGAAGTTTAAAGCACTGAAGCATTTCTGACTGCAGAAGTCCTTCACAGTCCCTAACATGTCCACCGGGCCAATTATGGCGTTATGCTGGTCACGAATCTCTCTGAAAGTAAAGAAGGTACTTCAAGTCAGCTCATTCTTGCAATATACAACTATACAGCTGAATGAAATGTCGCAAGCATACTTATGGCAGCAGTGACATGTTTTCGTCTTGCTGCTGCAGAGACATGCAGGTGAGCAGTAAAGTTTAGAAGAGCCACTGCGCTGGAATGCCGTCTGTCCCTTCAGCATGACCTTATTACAGGCTGTGCACAGCACACCAAGTCGATTAAAAGGTTGAACAGATTCAGCTGGGACTGGTGGTGCCTTTGCCGGGACGCCTACTGGAGCTGCTGTGACACAAAGAGGACAATGTAAGAATGCAAGAACCGACTTTAGACCCTTAAAGGAAAATATCACGCAAAAAGGTGTTTTTTTTATTTTTTATTATCCTGTTTGAGGGATGATTACTATGAGGAACTGTATGACAAAGTCATATGGGTTTGGAACAACATCTTACAACCACTGTAATGCTTATACCGATGGATGCGGTGGAAGCATTTACTCCAACAGACAATGCAGCTCGAATCTTGACATCATCAGGTGTTTGGTCAAAATCCTGAAAGCATAAGAACATTGGGATAAATACAGTCACTCATTTATAAAAATCTGTGTACTCAAAATGCCATATGGTGTCATATCTTCTATAACATACACTACCATTCAAATGATTGGGGACAGTAAGATTTTTTTATTTCTTTTTTGAAATAAGTCTCACCAAACCTGCATTTATTTGTTAAAAATACAGTAAAAAAAAAAAAAAAAAAAAAAATCATAATAGGAAATATTACAATCTAGAATAAAATGTTTTATAATGTTGTCTATATTAGTATATTTGAAAATGTAATTTGTTTCTGTGATGCTGAATTTTCAGCATCAGTCTTCAGTGTCACATGATCCTTCAGAGAGCATTCTGATGTGTTTTGGTACTCAAAAACACGGCTTATAATTATCAATGTATTATCAAAACAGTTTTGCTACTTAATGTTTTTGTTAGAACAGTGATACTTTTAAGGATTTTAATGAATGGGAAGTTCAAGAGAACTGCATTTATTTGAAATAGAAATTGTTTGATCAATTTAAGGCATCCTTGCTCAATAAAAGTATACATTTCTTTAAACAACAACTGAGCCCACACTTTTGAATGGTAGTTTATGTTGCATGAAAAATTAATTGACAAACAAACATAACTTTACTCAGCATTTAGAAAATGCAAGTATAAATTTCAGTATACTTCAGTAACATCTCAAGTAGAGCACCTCATCATCCTTAATGTTTCTCATTGGGGACTGCGGTGCTTTCCTCCACTCTTCATCCACTGGTTCATCCTTGATCTTCAAAGGTAAAATGACAGAGGTCGCTTTCATTTTTTTTGTCAACAGCTTGTGTTTGCTGGACAAATAAGTGATTTTATGTGCTCCAAGGACTGGCAAACAAGCTCAAACATTAAAGTGGTGCTGTGCTTACCGTTAGTGCAGCAGATTGCTTTGTCTTGGCTTTTACATCTTTGGCTTTCTTTATTTCTATTAAACAGGAAAAGTATACAAATCATGTTCAATACAACAAAAATAAAGAGTATAATACTTATGAATTTACTATTATTGTTTAATACATTGTTATATAGGAACAGGATTTTGAACCAACTAAAATGCAATTATTGGTTCAATTACCCGAATCTGCTGGTCCATCCACTTCCATCTTCCCATTATAATCCTCATTCTGGTCCACTGCCATTTCATTCATGCAGTCCTCAACTTTAGTGATCACAAGCTCTTCCGAACACTGTGCTGTGTCCTCTGCGTTGATATCTCTGTCCTTGTTCTCCTCTGATTCAGTGGCTTCCTTCTTATGCTCACAGTGTCCCAGTACACTCTTTTTTAATTCTCGGTCCTGGTCTAGTGGATTGCCCTTTTCTGCTCCACTACCCTGGTACATGTCCGGATGTCCTGTGGAATCCTCACTGGCTATAAAAACACCTGCTGCAGACGTAGAGCCCAGCTGTGAAACTGTAGACTGTGACTTTGCTCCTAAAAGTGGGAAATTATTAATATTAACACTTTATATTACAGTGCCCTCGTTACACATTGCATGTACTAGTTATAGTAATAACAGTAAATAGAGTTGTCAAAAGTACCAATCGGCACTGAAATTTTAAAAATGTGACGCTTTGAGCTCTGTGGGGGAAATGGTAAACAACTGATTGGCCTTTGTCTTGACACACTCATTAGATATGTTTGTGATATCTTGGCTATAATGATCAACGCACGGGAGCATTTGAAAGCACACGGAAATGTTTGAATTTGAAAGCGTTTTGAAAGCAGGCGTCTATCAGCGGACTTACAAGCTTACCGTTGTGAATTGGGCTATGGTAAGGAAATAGTTGGCTGGTTATGTACTTGCTCAAAAATTGATTTTGGATCATTTTACCAAAAAAAAAAAAAAAAAAAAAAAATGTACGGACTGCAGCTTTAAATAAACCTACAGTAATTGAAAAGAGTTTATTTACATTTTTTGTTCTATTGTATTTGTTCCATTTCATTGAATTTGCTTCTTTGTTTTTATTGTTAATAACTATAATAAAATAAATATAACTATTGTGATATATATATATATATATATATATATATATATATATATATATATATATATATATATATATATATATATATATATATATATATATCTCATCATGAAATATAGGCTTTAAACAAGGTTTTGGTCATCTTGCCTTCTGAAGTAGCAGCAGAATCCATGCTGACGTTTATATCAGAACTTCCTTCCATTGGCAGTCCAATCTTTGCAGGATCATCCTGTCAGAAAACAATCAGTGGAGCAATATTACAATCATGATTTAGAAGTAACTTTCTTTCAAGTTGTGTGACAAAATGTGTGAGGACTTACCATTTGGTAGTACCATGTGGGTGGAAGAGCATAGTATGTCCCAAAAATAGATGGAGATGTAGACGTAGACTGATTTGTAACGGTTAAAATGAGTTTTGACTGTTGCCCACGTTGTACAGGGCAGGTTCTGTGGTTCTTTTGCTTTCCTGAAGTTGACTCAAAATCATCTGCAAAATACACGTCATCATCTTCCTCTATATCTCCACAGTCATCTGCTGACAGGGCGTCTGGATCACTCACAGTCTCCTAAAACGGCAGCAAACAAACAATGTTAAAGGAATAGTTCAACCAAATATGAAAATCCTGCCATTATTTACACATAATCATGCCGTTTCAAACAAGTATGTTTTTATTATCACCTCAGAACACAATAGGAAACGGTTCTTTTCTGGACAATGGCAATTTATGACCAAAATTGAATAAACAGCATCATAAAAGTAGTAATAATGCTCGTGCAGCAAGTCTTCTGAAGCCATACTATAGTTATGTGTAAGGAAAAAATATGAAATTTAACCCTTGTGTTGTTGGGGATGTTTTCATCCACTATGGGGTGTTTGAGTCTTAATTTGGCCACAACTTTCTCTGTGTTTCAGCAAATGGAATGATTTTTGGTGACAACTCTTTTGATACATATTTTGGGAAAATGCTTTGAAAATTTTCAAAACCTCAAATTACACTGTGGGCAAATTTACTACCCTTTCGTTATGTTCGGGATGAAATTAAACTAAATTAAAATGCTGTAAAAACTTATCAGAGAAATATTTTCTTCAAATTTTTTTTGCATAAATCTATTAAATCAACCTCAGTCCTGATCAAAACTACTAAATGTTATAAAAAATAAACAAATAAATAAAAAATCCAGGATTTTTACTCTTTAATTGACAAGTTCATAAATTATATCACCGATTTGGGGAAAAAAACAAAACAACAACACAAAATTACTTCTTTAAATATAAAAAGTGACTGTGGACTGTTTTTTTTTTTTTTTTTTACCTTTTATCACAGTCTTGGACATGTGAAAGATTCATTCTTTCATTCAAAATCATTCTTCACTAATAATCTGCTGCAGCTGTACAGAATGTTAGACTAGCAAATCAGTTATTGCGTTGGTTTAACGTCAAGACCAATGACAACATTTGACGTTACGTGACAGAATTGTATTTTTTGGGTGAGAAATTCCCTTTAAATAGCTAAGAAGATAAGTGTTCATAATGACAAATAAATGGAAGATGACAAATGAGTCGATATGAAAATAAGACAACAGCATAATCATCAATATTTTGGAATAGCGACCAACAAAATAATATACATCAATGGGAGGCGTTTGTTGCCCAGGCACAGCGGTTGAATTCAGATATCGTCGAGTTGGTCCTGTGAGATCGGCCGGTGAAAAATGCTCACTGCACACCCTCAATGCGCGGATAGATTCAACGGGCGAGTTTATATCCCGTTTGAGAGCGAGCAGCCACAGCTTCAGTCTCTCTGGATCATGCAGCGGCAATGTGTGGAAAGTCAAACTTTCCTCCTGTGATAATGCCGTTGGACGGAGTCTTATTGCTTTCTCTCGGTTGAAACATCCAGGAAAAGCACACACGCGTACCATCGCGGGAAAACAATCAGATTGCGATTTGCAGGTACTACGCGCAACGTAAAGGGGCCATGTTTGAACAGAAGAGGAACGAGACTTGAAAGCTATGGCACGGCACAAGATATCCGCCTATTCCTCTCATAGACCTGCCTACGAGTCACGTGGGCTATTGTTATGGTACATTCTGGAGCTTGACAGCTGCTGTCACCATCCACTTTTCGTATGGAAAAAGGGGAGCAGCCTGAAGTTCTTCTTGTGGTTGTTTTACAAAGCAAAATATTCCGCCACCTACTGGATTGGCGCCTCAGTGGTTCTCAACCCCGAAGACGTGATTTACTCGGATGTAATTTACAGTCTCATGCAAAACATAAAAAAGTAGTCATATAAAAGTCAAGTCACAACTAAATTACCACTACCACTCATACCTCTGTGTTTTGAAAAAACTTGCTGGGCACAGCTGTTGATTTCAGTAATCGTCGTGACTTTGCTTCACCAGGTCTGAAGTCGTCTGGTGAAAAATGTTCACTGCACAACTTCATCTGCTTGACGTATCGAAGCGGTAAATCAACATCCCGCTGAACAGCCAGCAGCCACAGCGTCAGTCGCTCAGGATCATTCAATGGGAAAGTGTGAAAGGTAAGTCTGTCATCTGGCGGCATTGGTAAGGCACTTTTACGTACTCTGGCGGGATTCTCACGGTTCGGGCATCCAGGAAATGCACACTTTATCCCCATTTTAAACACTACACATCAAGACCTAAAGCACAATCAGTGTAGAATTCAATCTTACAGTGTGCGTCTTCTTCTTTAGGGTTTAACTGCAGCTTGCATTAAGAAGCGCTGCACTACTGCCATCTTCTGGGTTTATTTTTCCTGTAATGTCCATTTGATAATATTCTCCTCTTCAGTCCTGAAGATACTTCTTCTGCTTTGTTCATTTTCACCACTTTCCAGTAGGGCTGGGCGATATGGCATCTAGTCAACTTAAAAATGTAACTACAATATGATTCAAGTAACATTCTCTTTATTAATGAACCATCTGTTTAAAACAATTTCTATTCCAATTGCATCACACCTGATCAACATGGTGTAAATGTAACTAAAACAAATGACTTATTTGTTAAATATCTTTGCAGAAAATATGCATGAAATATGAAGACAAATGTGGTACAAACTTATCTTAAACATTTCCTATATACACAAATAATTTAAAAGGAAAATGCTAAGTATTTCTATAAAAATGTAACAGCAACCAGTAATAGGCTATTATTAACAGCAAATGTTTGTAAAAACAGAAAATAACAGCAGCTTTCAGCCTGTCACCATCATGCAAACACAAAACAACATACAGTAGTAGATCTTTACAGGTTTTTGCATTCCATTGCACTATATTTCCTATTGTTTTTATGTTTGGCGGATGTGTTTGGCTGTTGCACTTGTGTCTCGGTCCTTTTGCAGCGTCAAACAGCATTCTAAAAACATGGCAGTCCAGTTAAAAAAAAGTCAAGCTCCTGTTTAATAACTTTGCTTTTAGTTATTTCTCATTCTACTGCACGGGTCTCGTTTTTTTTTTTTTTTTTCCAACGCAATAACGCATTTCTGAGTGAACAGCCGTTACACATTATGCAACAATTAAAGGGTTAGTTCACCCCAAAAAAATGAAAATTGTCATTAATTACCCTCGTGTCGTTCTACACCCATAAGACCTTCGTTCATCTTCAGAACACAAATGAAGTTATTTTTTGATTAAATCCGATGGCTCAGTGGAGGCCTGCATTGCCAGCAAGACAATTAACACTTACATTGCCCAGAAAGCTACTAAAGACGTATTTAAAACAGTTTATGTGACTACAATGATTCAAGCTTAATATTATAAAGCGACGAGAATACTTTTTGTGTGCCAAAAAAACCCCCAAAATAACGACATTCAACAATATCTAGTGATGGGTGATCTCAAAACACTGCTTCATGAAGCTTTACAATTCGAATCAGAGGTTTGGAGCATGAATCAAACCACCAAAGTCATGTGAACCACTGAAATTTCAAAACACTTATGACGTAATGAAGCCTCGTTTACTGAAATCACGTGACTTTCACGCTCCGAACCGGATTCCTTGCTCGGAGGGGTGGAAATTATGGAGCTAGAAATATGACAAAATGATCTGAATTTGATTTAACAGAATTTAATACTGAGTGCCATTTTATATAGATTTGAATTTTAATTTTTTAAACTTGAATCCTGGACATTTGATATTTAACAAAATTGAAATTTATGCCATAATTTTCTACATATGTATTTTCAAACAGTGTATTTTTTGTTCGGAAATTTTAGACTGCAAATATTCACTTCTTAAAAATACAGCTTCAAGTTTTCAACATGAATAACAACTTCGAAACACCATATTCAATACGCAGAAATTCAGATCGTATTTAAAGTAGGTCAGAGGTCCAACTTCCAGGTTCCACAGGGAAGAGTAGAAGATCTTGCAAAACTCAAACGTTGCATTTATCTCTGCTACGCCTACTTTACATCTTTACATTACTATATTTCTTCTGCATTCGGTTATCAAAGTTGGATGTTAGGCTATTTTACTCGCTGGCGTTTTCAGCTCTAGAACGTCGCAAATGATCATTCAGATATGTGTAACATAGCAGGCGTGACTACATGATTTATTTCCACTCAATATCATGGAAATTGTAGGCTTATTAAGGCATTTAAAGACTAATACACACTCCAAACAGCAACAAACAATTGGATGACTGTCGTGTTCACGCAGACGGTGCCATGCCCCGCTAAATAAATAAATAAATTAAAATAACTTAAAAAGCAGTGAGCCATTGAACTAACAATGACCCATTTTAAGGCTGCACAACGTAAAATAATTTGCTTCACTTGTGGAGTTGTCAGATCAGCCAGGCTCTACTGGTTATCTCTGCTCACAGTGCAGCTGGTCCCATCAGGATAATGTCAGGTTTTTTTTTTTTTTAGGATAACTTAACATAATTTGTATTGTGGGATGACCACAGGCCCAGACTGGCCATCGGAAACACCGGGAGACTGAAGCTCACTTTCATTTATTTAGCCTATTTAGAATCTTTATTATTAACTTTATTATTACTATTATTATTACCTGCCTGATGTGCACAGGTAATTTCTGAATTTGGCATTCAATTTAGCCTAAGCGATCATCTCTGGCGAACGACTTCTGCACGCAAAAGAAAAACTGTACATGAAGACGCAGTGAATGGGTGGCCTTTCTTGATGGATCTTTGCTCTAAAGATGTGTGTCTCTGTGTCAGATAAATGACATTAGACAATTATGTTCCTTCTCCGTCCATGCGAGATATGCACATATTGAATGAGTAACGTTTTTCTAGCATATTTACTTGAACTTCGCTAGTAGGCTATATGATTTAACCTATTTCAGAGGCGGCATTGCAACCTCATCAATGTGTAAGCACATTATAACTTTTGGTATAATGTTAAATGTTATTTGAGCTATTTTAGTTGCCATTTGCTATATAGGTAATAGGCATATACTATAAATATATAACGAGTAAATATAGGAAAAGAATATATAGGCCTATACAGTTATAGCAATAGGCTATAAAATGTATATAGGCTAAAATTGTAAAATAAAGCACTAACTATAGCGGCATTCATTATGAACAACATAGCCTATAGCCTAAATGCAAAGCCAAACGAATTTATTTAAAAGTGAAAAACGGCGTTGGGCTCCCTCTCATTCAGCAATAATCCAAATGTTTCCATATTATTCGAGATGTAGGCTAACATTTGGTTGCTAAACTTTTACTTAGTAAACAAGTTTTTGTACTTCACTCTTGTTCAGTGTCCTGCATTCTTCACGTGAGCAAGACGCTAAACTCGAGCAGTATAATTTTTATAGGCTATACTCGGTCGACTGCATTTTATTTCGATGAACAGGCTGTGATGTCAATTTAACAATTCAAATGATAGTTGTGTGTACAGTACTTGAAATTAAGAAGAGACTATTTGCAGTCTAAGAATTCAGAACAAAAAATACACTGCTTGAAAATACTTGCGTAGAAAATGCCATTAAATTGTTTTTTTAATGTCAAATGTCCAGGATTAAGTTTAAAAAATTCAAATTCAAATCTATATAAAATGGAACTTAATATTCAATTCTGTTAAATGACACTTGTCAATAATTCAAATTTACACAACTCAAATCCAGATAATTTTGTCATATTTCTAGCTCTATAGGAAATCATCATCGAAAAAAAAGATCACTGCACACTTGCAGTGCGAGCAACTACAGCTTCAATCGCTCACGATTGTGCACAGGAAATCTGTGAAAAGCCACGATTTTTCCTAGCGGAAAAAATCTTTTAGGTAAAATTTTACACATCCAGGATGTGCACACGAAAGGACCATTTTAAACAGTTAACTGACACAAAGACGTATAAATGTGTGCCATTCAACATACAACAACTTTTGAACGGTCCTCCTTCTTTTGTGTTTTGTGTTGGACCTCCAGCTCAGCGTCATTGTCTTTTGCTAGGGACTCTAGATTTCCATGAGATGGATACTTAGGAGTAAAAATTATATATATATATATATATATATATATATATATATATATTTTATACACGTCTTTAGTAATAGGAAGACATTAGTAATAAATAAACCTTCCCACGTTATGAAACACATTGACGAGAAAACAAAACGTTAATGCATCCAATATACTTATAAAAAAAAATAAAAGAGACATACCTCTGTTTGCTGTAAAAACGTAATGGGCACAGCCGACGCTTTAAGAAAACGGCGATTACCTTGCGCGGAGGGTTTGAAATCGTCATCGAAAAAATGATCACTGCACACTCTCTTAAATATCAGAGAATATTCGGGTGTGTTGATATCCAGATGCAGCGCGAGCAACCACAGCTTCAATCGCTCAGGATAGTGTATAGGAAATCTATGAAAAGTCACAATTTTCTTTCCTAGCGAAAAAAATCTTTTAGGTTTTTTAAGATTTAAACATCCAGGATATGCACACGAAGTGACCATTTTAAACAATAAACCGACTCAAAGACATTTGAATATGTGTTATTGAACATTTAACTTTTGAACGGTCCTCCTTCTCCACATTTGTAAACACTGACTCGGTACTTCCGCCTACGTCAAGCGTGACAGTCGCTCAGTATCATTTAATGGGAAAGCGTGAAAGGTAAGCCATTCATGTCGCGGCGTTGGTAAGGCACTTTTACACACTCATTCGTTTATCACGGTTCAGGCAATAACTGTGAGAAATGCACACTTTAGCCCCATTTATAACACTACACATCAAGATCTAAAGCGTCTTTTTTTTTCTTTAACGGCATCTTGCATAAAGACTCGCTGCACTACTGCCATCTTCCGGGTTTATTTTCCTCTAATGTCCATTCATAATATTCTCCTCATCAGTCCTGTCCTTGTTAAAAAAAACTGCAAATACTTCTTCTACTTTGTTCACTCACCACCTTCAAGTATTTTCTTCATTCCTGTCCCTGTTAGTCCTAATTCTCCCATCAATATTTTTCTGTTTTTCACGCTGTCTGCAACTCTTCGGAGCACCAACGTTATTTTGAATAGTATATTCTCTAATGGCTTCTTTTCATATTATACTCTTACCTTCAGATTTTTACTTTTTGCCTTATTCTTGCATTTATCGTCAATATTAAGACTGTACAGAGCTGAATCACTTCCAATTAAAATATTAATCATTAAAAAAAATGAAAAGAGTTACATGAGCGATTACTTAACTTCATATAGCAATCGTATTACAGTATTGTTGAATATATACCTCCTTTGGCTGAAACAACAACGCAGGCATAGGCACAGCTGACGATTTCAGAAGTCGTCTTGTACTACCACTGTTCTCTGCCTTGTAATCCTCGTTCCTGAAATGTTCACTGCACAGCACGCGTTTATAAAATTTTTCCAAGGGTGTATTTACATCCCGGCGAATAGCGAGCAGCCATAGCTTCATTCGCTCAGGATCCTTTACAGGGAATTTGTGAAATGTTAACAGTCCATCTCCCTTTGATGTCGTCGAACGTAATCTTAAGACTTTAGCTTTGTTGAAGCAACCCGGATATTCACACGAACACACCATTTTAAGACTAATAAAATGTATAGCTCAAACAACAACAGTCTCAAACAATTCGCTTCTTCACGTGGATTCCCTTTGCTCTACACAACTTGGTTCTTTTTTTTGTTTTGTTTTACGGCCGTTTGCATCCAGCGTTTTGGTGCATTACCGCCCCCTTCTGCTCCGGAGTGTGGATCAGAAAATAGCTTTACAGACTAAATCATCCACCTTCCCTCCCGTTCACACATATCCACACACACACATACCTATTACCTGACCTGCAATAATACTACCTATACTAATAATACAACCCTATATAACTCTTCATATCCTATCAAAACCCCCCGTTTCTCTTAAATTCATAAGAATTCTGGTCTGTGCCCTATGTGTCACTTCATAACATTAAGGTTGAACCACTGTAGTCAAATGAACTGTTTTAAATGTCTTTAGTTCCTTTCTGGGCATCTGAAAGTGTTAATTATCTTGCTGTCAATGCAGGCCTAACTGAGCCATCAGATTTTATGAAAAATATCTTAATTTGTGTTCTGAAGATGAACGAAGGTCTTATGGGTGTGGAAGGACATGAGGGTGAGTAATTAAATGACAGAATTTTCATTTATGGGTGAACTAACCCTTTAATGTGATGTCCTGAACCCCTGTGTCCTTCAGCTTGTTCCTCATCATCTTTCTTTTTGCTTTATACCAACTGCATCTCAAGACTACATGCTCTACTGACTCCACTTCCAACTCTTGCCTTTTTAACATGCCTTTAGATTTGATAAGTGCCTCCCTTTCTCCTATCCATCCCACATTTCTGGCCACTTTTGATTTGTTTTCTCCCATATCAGACTTTTAACCTCTGTTTTGCTAATACTAACTTGCATTTCTATGTTTCCTTTTAGTAACACCCTTTTTGCTAATTTATCTGCCATTTCATTTCCCCTTATCCCTACATGTCCTGGAACCCCTATAAATTTGACCCGTCTTCCTTGGTTTACTATTCTTGTGACTGACTGCAGTATTTCAAACAAAATATCTTGACGACTTTTTGAACAGAATGACCTTATACTTGCTAAAACTGATGATGAATGCGAGCATACCAAAACTTTGTCCTGTCCTGTCTTTTCCACCTATCGTAAGGCGATTAACATTGCCAGCATTTCCACAGTATATACTCCTAGCTTATTAGACGTTCTTCTATTGATTCCTATTCCTTTATCTAGTACTACCACCCCTAATCCTGTTACTTCTAACTCTGGTTTCTTAGCACCATCCGTATAAATCTGGATATACTCATTTTTCCACAACCCGATTATTGAACACTCTTTCCAAAATTAACATCCTCCTTTGCCTTCCTTTTTTCCTCTAACACAAACCAGTCTACCACAGGCCACACAACTTGGTTCTCGCAAGACTAGCATATTCTCACCGGAGCTCACGCTGCGCCCGCGTCCTACGTCATAAGCTGGAACGCCACTCTCTCATGAACGCGCGTATGACAGTTAGCGGAAGCTAGAGATTACAGTTTATAAAGTATTAAATATGGGTATTTTTATTACACAAATACATCGCTTCGCTTATTCACATATAAACATTGATCAGTGAACATAAACAGAAGCTCAACCAAACTTGCTTGATCCCTGAGAACAAACCTCTTGCTAAAGCTCAAACATGCTGCGTAACACGAGAATAAACCTCATTGGTTCTCGCACGCATTGAGGAAACATGCTTGAGCTTCCGTTTACCACAACTGATGTGTGAGTTGATGAATGTTTATACGTGAATAAAAGCCTAAATTCAATCTGTTCATCATATAAAGCGATCGAGTCTCTTCAGAAAATCTGGACTAAACCGCTCAATTCATATGGGTTAGTTTTACGATCTCTTTATGATCTTTTTGAAGCATCAAAGTTTCAGTTGTGTAGCTGTCTATGGAGGAACAGAAAGCTCTCAGATTTCATCAAAAAGATCTTCATTTGTGTTCCAAAGATGAACGAAAGTCTTATAGGTTTGGACCGACATGTGTGAGTAATTAATGCAAGATTTTTCATTTTTGGGTGAACTATCCCTTTAAAGGTGAACATCACTTTCAAGGCCCAGAAAGGTAGCAAAGGATTAGTTCACTCCAGAATGAATATTTCTTGATAATTTACTCACCCCATGTCATTCATGATGTTCACGTCTCTTTTTTCATTCGAAAAGAAATGTTTTTGATGAAAACATTCCAGGATTTTTCTCCATATAGTGGACTTTAGTGGGGTACAACAGGATGAAGGTCCAAACTGCAGTTTCAATGCAGCTTCAAAGGGCTCTACGCAATCCCAGCCAAGGAATAAGGGTCTAATCTAGCATTGGATTACTGAACACAATGGACTGAGCAACAGCGTTTTGGAGGTGTTTTTCAGTTTGCCCCGAATAAACTGGGGACACCGTCTGAGGCCACAAGGACCTGGTGACACCCTAACACTAGAGTAAGTATCCCGTTTAGTGTGACTACATGTACTACAACTAATATATATATATAGTTTTTTTTTAATTATTCACTGCACACATTTCTTAAATTCACAGTCAATACAGGCTAGGTCTTGAATGGATGCTGAAAGGAGAGAGATGAGGAAGATGAAACAGGAGGGTTCATCCATCTTGTGTTGTCAGTGTCATTAGACATTTATACCCCTCTCCATCAGGACATTGTGTGGGCTTCATAGAAGCAGAAGATGCTTTTGGTCTTTTGTAAGAATATACATTGTGATTACAATAAAAAAATGTTACATTTTTTGACAACAAACATAATTTGTTGTATTGTATTTCATAGGTAGTATTTGTAATTATAACCTTTTTAAATTAATGTAATTTGTGTAGTTTTGTTACTGTCATATTCAGTGTTGTTTATCGTCAATAATGCTGCAAATCTTGTTCATTATTAGTTTGATGTCTAATGCATACCTACTGCTAACCAATTTTTCGGTTTTCAAACATTTTTAATTGAATAACGTTACATATTGTGTAAAATAAGTTCTAATTAATGCATCTAATATATTAAAGCACATTCATACCTCTGCTTGCTGTAAACACGTCATGGGCACAGCCGACCCTTTCAGAAAACGACGCTTTCCTTCCTCAGAATTGTGGAAATCATCGTCGAAAAAATGATCACTGCACACTCTCTTAAGTGTCAGAGAATGTTCGGGTGTGTTGATATCCAGGTGCAGCGCGAGCAACCACAGCTTCAATCGCTCAGGATTGTGTACGGGAAATCTATGAAAAGTCACGATTTTTCCTTGCGGAAAAAATCTCTTCGGTTTCATAAGATTTAAACATCCAGGATACATACACGAACGGACCATTTTTAACAATAAACTGACACAATACGAATAAATGTGTCATTCAATATACAACAACTTTTGAACGGTCCTCCTCCTCCTACTACTACTTTTGTGTTTTATGGCGGTTGGTAAACCAGCTTAAGGTGCATTTCCGCCACCTACTGGGATGGAGTGGAATAAATAAAATAAATTAAATGAAAGAAACAAAGAAAAACAACAAAAACAACAACGAAATCCTTCTAATCAAATCTGTATCTCTCAAATATTTTAGAAGAATATCATAAACCCTTAACTGTTACTGTGCATTCTGAAATATATTAACTGTAATGCCGTTCATTTCCATATTTCTTAATTTTTCAACAAGCTGATTTCTTTCTCTGTTATATGCCTCAAAGTGTAAGAGCACATGTTCAACAGTTTCTGTTATTCCACAGTAATTGCAGCTATCTGACTTACATTTTCCTATAATGTGCAGTGAATAATTAAGGTGTGCGTGTCCTATATGGAGCCAGGTTAATACTATCTTCTCTTCTGTTTCCATATACATTTCTTTCCATCCCCACATTATGTTGAATGATGAATAGGTGTCTCCCTTTTGACTCTTTATTCCATTCTTCTTGCCACATATTTCCAACTGCTGTTTTAATAATACCTTTTACTTCTGTTTTACTTAACGGAATTTCTATGTCAATCTCTTCTTTTCTCAATGCTGTCTTGGCCAGCTTATCCTAACTTGACCCCTACATTGGCAGGAAATATCTACAGAAAATCTACTCTTTCTCCCCTTTGATTTATTCTATATAAATTCTGTAAAATTTAATATAATATATCCTGTCTAGATGCTGATTTCCCGCTATTTAAACTGTTTAATGATGAATATGAGTCTGAACATACTACTACAGTTACAGGATAAATTTCTTCCACCTATGTCACACGTTTTGACCTTTCCAACATGACTACATAATGTAAGAAATCATGGACGCGCATTGCAGAGCTAGCATTTGTGGTTAAAAAGTATGTAATTTGTTTTTTAAAGAAAAATGACTGATTGTTTTGCTAGATAAGACCCTTATTCCTCGGCTGGGCTCGCGTAGAGCCCACTGAAGCTGCATTTTTGACATTCAACCCGTTGGTCCTCGTTGAAGTCCACTATATGGAGAAAAATCCTGGGATGTTTTCCTCAAAAACCCTTAATTTCTTTTAGACTGAAGAAAGAAAGACATGGGGGTGAGTAAATTGTCAACTAATCCTTTAATACTGTCTAAATAATAAGGTTTATCCACATATGTATGCAACTACATAAAAATAAATAAAATGAAAAAGGGCAACACAAACATATTAAATTAAATTTGGCTGCACCGATGTCAACAGATGACGTCATACGCGCGCACGCGGAGGGCGGTCAAAATTCGGCACAACACCGGCGTTTTGATTCGGAGTCTCTTAAAAACATTTCATGTTACTGTTGTAAATCGGATGTAATGTACGGCATCATGCAAAAGCATTATAAAAAGAATATTTTTTTTAAAATAAAGTCATATCAAAGTGAAGTCAACACTTTAACACCCTCAACGACCTCCCCATGCCGCTTCCACATACCTCTGTGTTTTTTAAAAACAGGTTAGGCACAGCTGTTGATTTCAGAAATCGTCGTATCTTTCCTAGACCAGGTCTGAAGTCGTCTGGTGAAAAATGTTCACTGCACAACTTCATCTGCTTGACGTATCGAAGCGGTAAATCAACATCCCGCTGAAC
The DNA here is from genome assembly GCA_037101425.1 of Elopichthys bambusa. Taxonomy (NCBI): domain Eukaryota; kingdom Metazoa; phylum Chordata; class Actinopteri; order Cypriniformes; family Xenocyprididae; genus Elopichthys; species Elopichthys bambusa. The sequence goes on from CM074448.1 coordinate 4,589,294, forward strand.
AGCCAGCAGCCACAGCGTCAGTCGCTCAGGATCATTCAATGGGAAAGTGTGAAAGGTAAGTCTGTCATCTGGCGGCATTGGTAAGGCACTTTTACGTACTCTCGCAGGTTTCTCACGGTTCAGGCATCCAGGAAATGCACACTTCAACACCATTTTAAACACTACACATCAAGACCTAAAGCACAACAGCGTGCGTCTTTTTCTTCTATAACGGCTGCTTGCATAGAGACTACTTGCACTACTGCCATCTTCCGGGTTTATATTTACCTCATTGCTTCATTTCACACATCGTTTTGAATTTTTAAATGTGTTTTAAATTTGAGTTACATTCATAGAGTAATTACTTATGTACTTGTTACAACATTTATGTAATATAATTAATATTTATAATGAAATAAAATGACAGTCAGCAAAAAAATAAATTTTCAGGATATGTATTTTAAAGATAATTTTGTACAATCCAAATAAGCTTTTCAGATCTTTATTATATCTTTATTTAACAATGTTTGTCATGTTTTTTCAATTATTGCACATGCACCTATCAAGGTCACAGTTACAATAACTTAGGACACTAAAGAGACCCTTCTACTGACTGAAAAACACCAGAAGAAAGATGCCCAGGGTCTCTGAACACCTGTGTGAAGGTGCCTTAGTCCTGCTATGAGGACTGCAGATGTGAACAGAGCAATAAACTGCAATGTCCGTAATGTAAGATGCCTGAGACAGTGCTACAAGGAGACAGAAGGACAGCTGATTGTCCTTGCAGTGCCAAGCCACATGTAACCATAAGTCCCCTCAGACTTGTTTGAGAACGTGAAATGCCTTGGTGGAAGAGTGGAGTCACATCTCACAGCAAGAGCTGCAAATCTGGTGCTGTCCATGAGGATGAGATGCTCTATAAAGCAGCTGGTGCCACACCAGACTTTCAGATACTTTGTTCATCAAACATCTGTGAAATTTGTTCAGTTTATGTCTCAGTTGTTGAATATTTTTGTTTATACACGAAATTTGCTAGAAGAAAGCAGTTCAAAGTGAGAAACTCAATGTGCACCAATATTTATTGGTTCCCAATGGTCTTCTTTTGTGTTTCACAAAAGAGAAAAAGCCATACTAGTTTGGGACCTGTCAGTAAATGACGACTGATTTTGTGTCGACCCATTATAGACTTACTATAGTATACTTGGCGATTATTCCCAACCAAGGGGTATATTGAAAAATGTTGATGTTGCTTTGCAACAAAAATGTGTGACAAATAACAGCAAGTGTGCATTTACTTGTTTGACTTTAATGATAATTCATCATGATATCCAGTAAAATATGAGAAAACAGGAAATTTTTATAGTTTGGTGTTGATAAAGGGTACGTGAGTCTTACTGTGGATGCTGGAAAACACTGAATATATCAAAATAATCAAGAAATTAAGGATGACACAGAATATTCACACCAGGTTATATACTTTTTATTAGGCTTTGCTCCTGTCTGCCTGGTTGCTCAGAGTGGTTTGCGTCTGTAACTCCGTATAGCTTTGTTTTGAATCTCTTACGATCATTCATTGTTGTTTATATTATCATTACCATATATCTAATATTGCCTACCACATTAATCTGATGTCGCTAGCTTTTAATCTTTTAATCTAAATCGCTATCACAACGCGTTTGCATCTCTCTAGCTTGTTAACTTGTCATCAGTCTCTCGCGCGCTCCTTTTTCTACACGTTCATCAAACAGCTGTGGTAAGTCAGATCAGTCTACAAACACGGTGAGTCATGTCATCCTCTCCTTTTATTGTAACGTGTTCTGCCTGTCACATGCATAGTATAGCTTTCTCTGTCAGCGACGAGGGATTTACATGTCATAAATGTTGGAAAATAGTCAGGCTGATAGAGAAAATCTCAGAACTAGAGACACGCATCCAAACTTTAATCAAGGATAGTAAGAATGCAAAGGCTTTAGATACTGTTTTGGATGCGACTAGCTTAGTGAACTCTGTACATTGTTTGGTTCCGGCTGTAGAGCCTGTGCAGCAGGGCACCTGGGTAACGGTGAGGCGGCATAGCCGCGGAAAACACCACTCTTCCGCTCCAATAAGAACATCAAATGCTGATGTTTCTAGCATCTGTAAAACCGCATTCTTCCATCTTAAAAATATATCTAAACTACGACATATGCCCTCAATGACAAATGCAGAGCAGTTAGTTCATGCGTTCATGACCTCAAGGCTAGATTACTGTAACGCTTTACTGGGTGGTTGTTCCGCTCGCTTGATAAATAAACTACAGCTGGTCCAAAACGCAGCAGCTAGAGTTCTTACTAGAACTAGGAAGTATGACCATATTAGCCCAGTTCTGGCAACACTGCATTGGCTTCCTGTTAAACATCGTATAGATTTTAAAATCTTGCTAGTTACGTACAAAGCACTAAATGGTTTAGCTCCCCAGTACCTGAGCGAGCTCTTAATGCATTATAGTCCTTCACGTCTATTGCGATCTCAGAATTCAGGCCAGCTGATAATACCTAGAATATCAAAATCAACTGCAGGCGGTAGATCCTTCTCCTATTTGGCACCTAAACTCTGGAACAATCTTCCTAGCATTGTTCGGGAAGCAGACACACTCTGTCAGTTTAAATCTAAACTAAAAACTCTCTCTTTAACCTGGCATACACATAACACATTATCAATTTATGTTCTCAAATCCGTTAAAGGATTATTAGGCTGCATAGATTAGGTCAGCCGGAACCGGGGACACTTCCTATAACATCAGATGTACTTGTTTCATCAGAAGAAGAATGGCATCTACGCTAATATTAGTCTCTCTGTTTATCCCGAGGTTTACCGTAGTCATGAATATTCGCGTAAGCGCCACCCAGTGGAACAGAATATTTCAGGAACCGAATATATTGTAACACCGTACCATGGGTGCAGGAGGCGCAATGATATTACGCAGCGCCTGAAAATAGGCTAACTTCCGTCAACGTAACCAACTGCTTGCAACCATGGAGACATTTGTGAGAGACGATTCAGAAGATATTTACTTTGGTGCACCAGAATTCTACAACAAAACTACTAACGTTATATACTGTATATAACGTAAAAGGTCGAGCGTACCTAGCCCGCAGTGACTGCATTTCACAGGTAGCTAACGACAACAGCAGTGCTTTTTCAATCTGGTCGGTCAAGCGAACTAAAAATAATAATGTTACACTTACAGCCATGGGTGATGATACACTTGGGCCTGTCTGTACTCTGAAGATTGTTGGGATGGCCGTATCCTTTAGACGTCGTACCGTGGTACGGGTAACACTGTCCATGTTTTCCAAATAGTCATCTGGTCCAAAATGCTTTGAGCAAACACGCCATTTCTTGATTGATTCTACCGGTGTTTTGAGATCTATGTTCAGAGCAGCCAGCCATTGATTCTTTCGTTTCTTGTTTTTCGTTGGAATTCTATGAAACATGATGGTAAAGTACACCTTTGACTTACTATCACAGCCCTTTACAGCACACATAACCATGGCTAATCGCACACAGGTAAATCCAGCCACTACCCAATTTGCCGGCTGTAACTCTGCAACTACACAAACTTAGCGCCGGTCACGTTGGAAGTTACCTAGCTGGGGACTATTTTCAGGCGCTGCGTAATATCATTGCGCCTGCTGCACCCATGGAAAGTTCCTTGATTATTACGCCGGAATGAGAGTATAGTTCCTAGCCATATCGGCCTAGAAAATCGCAACTTTTCATTTTCCGTCGGTCTTAGTACACGAGGTAACTACAGAAGCGTCAAGTTTTAAATAGGAAAAATATAGAAACTCTTTGGACATGTTTGAGCGAGATGCTAACGGTCTAATCAGATTCAATGATCTATGCTAAGCTGCAGCTAAAAGTGCCACTGCTACCGCCAGACCCGAAGATCAGCTGAATGGATTCGAAAACGGTAAAACTCAACTGTTTAACTCTAGGGGAGTTGGAAAATTAGCCTATTTTCAAAAATGGTCCTTAAACTTTTCTGTTTGGTATATTCATTTTAAAGGCCTTGTATGGTTAAATCCCAGAGATATAGAGAGAATGTCGCTCCATGAGTAAATTGGTTAATAGTACACATTCTTAATGGTCACCTCTAAAACTAGATCTAAATGAACGTGGACATGAAATCAAGCACTGAATTGCACTTTTCCAAGTTGAAGAGTTAAAACCTCATTTTAATTTCTCTCATTCAGATCTTTACATCTCTTAGCAGTTTCTTGTACTTCTGACCTACATTTGTTTTATAATGCATACAAACAGAATATTAATGTGTGTACTGTACATATCTATTTTAAAATGTGACTGCAATCCACAAAAGCATTTCTGTAGAAAATGCATGTCATTTTGATTGATTCTTTATTTGAAATGTCAACTTCATAAAGATACAACTTAAAAGCCAGTATATGTTGAAACACAAAATGAAAGACTCACAGATTCAGTTTCATTGTCTTTTTTATGCAAAGAAATACAGTATTGTCCGTAGTACAGGAATTAATAAACCCTGGAATGGTAAGGTTGCAAAAAGAAATAAAACCCTTAATTCATTTTTACTCCAAATGAACAAAGGGTAGATACGCCAGCCACTGTTTTTAATGCCTGTTGTACAAAGATGCTGTTCATATCTTTAGTGTTTCATAATACAGAGAATGTGCAGTAATCCCATTAAAGATCACTTGTGTATAATGTGGCACTGCATAAAATTCAGCATTGTCCTCTAACCGAAATCCATACAACCATACCCACCTTTCAAAATGTTTTTACTGACATCAGCTGCTTTTTCAAATCTAGTTGTTCATACACTTAATCAGGAACAAAAAAAAAAACAAAAAAAAAACAACTGTACAGCCTCATAACTACTATCCAATTAAACATGGAAAATACAAATGACAAAACACTTGCTTTCCAAGTCGGAATCACTAATATCTTTAAGGCCCATTTAACGGCATCCAGACTTTGTCAGCCTTGTAGAATTACACAGAGCCATCTAGAAGAAATGCTTCCCCCAGAGGCCTCCTTCACTCTGCATTTTGATGTGCGTTTATGGTGCGAGTCTCAGTTCAACGTCACGGTCTGAAGTCAAGAGTCGCTGTCTGAATCGGTCTCGTTGGGTGTTTTGTCCGTCTCCAGGTGCAGCTCTCTGACGGTAAGGATGCGAGTAAGCATGCTGTCCAGAGCCTCATCGCTCAGCGAGGCGGTCGAGAACCACATGGGACTACTGGGTACGCAGGAGCGCTCGGGGCTTAGGTAGAACTGGGTCGTGCATTGCCTCACACTGGGTGAACTGGAAGAAAATTAAGAGTGCATTATAGTGTATATTCCCTCTCCTATTTACTTTCATAAACAGCATTAACATTAAAAGAATCCTGAAAAAAAAAATTCAACATTGATAATAAATAAATGTTTCTTGAGCAACAAATCAGCATATTACAATGAGTTCTGAAGGATCATGTGACACTAAAGACTGGAGTAATGATGCTGAAAATTCAGCTCTGCGTCACAAATAAATTACACTTTAAAATACACCAATCAGGCATAACATTATGACCACCTTTCTAATAGTGTTGGTCCCCCTTTTGCTGCCAAAACAGCCCTGACCCGTCGAGGCATGGACTCCACTAGACCACTGTAAGTGTGCTGTGGTATCTGGCACCAAGATGTTAGCAGCAGAATTTTAAGTCCTGTAAGTTGCGAGGTGGAACCTCCATGGATCGGACTTGTTTGTTCAGCACATCCCACAGATGCTCGATTGGATTGAGATTCCTGAACCATTTTTGCTTTGTGGCAGGGCGCATTATCCTGCTGAAAGAGGCCACAGCCAGCAGGGAATAGCGTTTCCATTAAAGAGTGTACATGGTCTGCAACAATGCTTAGGTAGGTGGTACATGTCAAAGTAACATCCACATGGATGGCAGGACCCAAGATTTCCCAGCAGAACATTGCGCAAAGCATCACACTGCCTCTGCCGGCTTGATTTCTTCCCATAGTGCATCCTGGTGCCATGTGTTCCCCAGGTAAGCGACACAAATGCACCCGGTCATCCACGTGATATAGAAGAAAACGTGATTCATCAGACCAGGTTGTGATGCTCACGTGTCCACTGTTGGCTTTTTTCGGCAGGGGCCAGTATGGGTACCCTGACAGGTCTACAGCCATACAGCCCCATACACAACAAACTGCAATACACTGTGTATTCTGTCAGAACCAGCATTAACTTCTTGAGCAATTTGAGCTACAGTAGCTCGTCTGTTGGATCGGACCACACGGGCCAGCCTTCGCTCCCCATCAATGAGCCTTGGCCGCCCGTGACCCTGTCGCCGGTTCACCACTGTTCCTTACTTGGACGACTTTTGATAGATACTGACCACTGCAGACCGGGAACACCCTACAAGAGCTGCAGTTTTGGAGAAGCTCTGACCCAGTCGTCTAGCCATCACAATTTGGCCATTGTCAAACTCGCTCAAATCCTTAGGCTTGCCCATTTTTCCTGCTTCTAACACATCAACTTTGAGGACAAAATATTCACTTGCTGCCTAATATATCCCAACAGGTGCCGTGATGAAGAGATAATCAGTGTTATTCACTTAACCTGTCAGTGGTCAGGGCTGTTTTGGCAGCAAAAGGGGGACCAACACTATTAGAAAGGTGGTCATAATGTTATGCCTGATTGGTGTATATTCTAATTGAAAACAAATATTTTAAGTTGTAATACAGTTTTTACTGAATTTCGGATCAAATAAAAGGTTTGGTGAGCAGAAGAAGATCGTACTGATCCCAAACTTTTTAATGGTAGTGTGTGTTTGTGTATATTTATCTGTTATTTCAAACAAACATACCATTTTGAGATGTAGAACTCGTACAGCCTGACAGGACAGCGGAGAGGATTGTCTGCATTTTCCTTTATCTCATATATAGTGTCATTGTCGTCATCCTCTTCCTTTCTTTTCTTTGCAGGGATGCCATCTACATTGAACAAAACAAAAGAAAAAAAATGACACAAGAAGAACACAAAACACAATCAGGCCATGATGGTATGACTGACCACTCACCAGAGCTTGAGTCCTCTTTGGGCGGATAGAAACGCAAACATGCCATTTTGGTACTGCCCTTGCTTCGAGAGCAGCGGACGATGTGGCCGAAAGAGAGGCAACGGTGTTGCTCCACAGTCTTGTAGTTGAAGAACTTAGTGAAGAAATAGAGCAACGTGTTGAGCAGCACACCAGGTGAAAATGCTCCCAGCTGCTTACAGTCCCACAGATACTCCTCCTCCACACGAGAATGAACATAACCTGCACAAACAAAGGGCCGTTCGTTTTTAGCACAACAGAGAAACGAGCCAGTCTCATGTTGGCGTCTTAAATTACTCACCACTGGGCAAAATAGTTGGTTTCCATCCTTTGAGTATATTGGTTATTTCATTGCAGAATTTGGTGTAGAAGACATCTGAGAAGATGTTCTCCATCCGATTGTTCTCAAACAGGTACTGCAAACATCGACAAGAGCCAATCAAACAAACTATATACAACATGACTGAATGTGTTCAGTTTGTGTGATTTCTTCTTGTTTCACCTGCTGAATGCCCAAGCAGAGGTAAAAGATGCTGTCAGGGCTGTACTTCTCTCTGTTGGGTCGACGGACTTCAGAGATGAACTTACAGAGGCCGTAGCTGAGTTCAGCCGTGCAACACTTCAACAGGTCCTCCTTTATTGTCATAATACGCGCTATGGATGATGAAGAGGACGTGTTTAATGCTTAAATGGCATGGTGAAGATTGTGTAGTTTAACTAGTAAAGCATGATGTAAGCAACGACAAAGTCTATGGTACAAATTCCTGTGAATGCATATTGGTCAAAAAAATCTATAAATTGAAAAACACATTAAGACGCTTATGTATAATTGTTCATTTAACATTCTTTTGGGTGTTAAATGTTGGGTGTAAATCAAATTGAGACCTACAGCCAAATTTGGGAGTCTCCATGTTGGGTTGGGTGTTCCTCCAGCGCACCCAGTCCTTCCAGGCATTGACGGCGTACTCGTGTTGCAGTTTGGAGAGGCTCGAGAAGTTGTCTGGAACTGGTTTGGCTGGAACCACTGCTGCACTTTTACGGCCCTACAAACCAATAAAACACAAACATGTAATCGGTGATATTATAAAAGAAATATAATCTCTACCATTACTACAAAATTCATATTTTGAAAAGTTACAAATTTCATGTTATCTGTCCAATGTATTGTATTAAAGAGTACTATTGTACATCAACTGAGTTTTCATTTCAACTGTGACTATTTAAAAGACTAATTGAAATTATGATAAAATAATAATAGGCATAATCATAAGACTTTAATGGGTAGCACTTTATTGTACAGTCCTGTTCCACGTGTACATACGGTGTACTTTTTATAGTAATTATAATACCCTAATGACTTGCCATAGTATTTTTTCCCTACTATGGTAGTCAGTGGAGGGTGAGATCTGCTTGGTTACAAACATTCTCTTTATCATCAATATTGTAAAAAAAAAAAGCTGTACTGCTTAATTTTTTCAGGATTCTTTGATGAATAGAAAGTTCAAAAGAACAGCATTTATTTGAAATGGAAAGTCTCTATTTTGATCAATTTGATGTATCCTTGCTGAATAAATGTATTCATTTTTTCCAAATAAAAATCTTAGTGACCCAAAACTTTTGAGCCCCTTGTTTCATAAAAAAAGCTTTATTTTTTGTTGTTTTTATTTTGTTGTGCATGCCGAAGTATACTTTGGGCTTAAGCCTCTTCTAGTCTATTAACTTAGTCGACTATTAGGAGGCAGCCCTACAGTGCATGTCAGAAATGAAACGGCCATTAATATTAAATAATTAAATATCTGAGTATCAGCTCTGGAGGCTAGTAAATGTATACTAATTTATTGTAAAGAGTTCTGAAAAAAAGGCTCCTTTTTTTGAAAGAGAAAATATGTTTTGGACATAATTTCTCAGCTTCCAAAAATCTTTTCAGCAGCTGTAGTTTATCCAGATAATAATCAGTAATATGAGATAATTAGCTCAATTTTACTGCTTCTTGTTCCATGCATCCTTTGACAGCAGCAGATCAAGTGCCATAATGAAAGCCTGAGTAAGAGTGTGAGACTTAGCAGAGGGTCAGTTCTACAACACCGTTTCAAGTTCCTTTGTGATGTTTTAAGGACACCTGTTGCTGCTCCACCTTTATTCTCCACCTGTCCTTTGAGAATTGTGTTGTGGCTAAATGTACAATGATTGGAACATTTCTACCATGTAGTGGCATTTTGCTCAACAACACTAAAAATGCTCTCAGAATATTGCAGCAGAAACAAACTGATTTATATCACCCACCTTAGTATGATGATATAAATGTTATCCTGTATTGCTACAGTTAAATTGTTTGAACGTTTTGGTGAAAAATCGAGAATAATTCAAGAGCAGTTGTTCTTACCCGTTTCTTCTGAGGGAGGCCATCACGTCCTCTCTTGCGTTTGCGTTTGCCAGAATCTGTCATCTCCTTTTGTGCTTGCCCTCTGAAAAGTTCAATGCTCTCTGAAATGTGAAAAGATGAAGATACATGACATATGAATGGAAACTAAGAAACAAATACAGTGCTTTAGGGCCTTTAAGCACAGGTGTAAAAAGGTAGTGCGCTTTATTTAGCAAGTCTGTAACCATCTCAATCATTTACAGCCAATATGTACCAATTTACCATAGGTAAATTGCCTGTATTGTAAATGGTTTTTGATTTTTAAAGCTTTTTAACAGGTATCGAGTTTAAGCCAAAAACCTAGGACTGATTCACCAAAGTTGGTTTTTGAAATAATCTCCAATATTTAACAAACAATTTGTTAGACAGAGGCGGTCTTAGGGGCCAAGTTGTTCAGAATTAGGAGTTCTACCATGTGGTACAAATGTCATGGGCGTGTGAGAAAAAAAACGAAGAAGCGCAGTACACAATCCTTTATGCATGTGAAAGATGCGAAGGTGCCCCCCAGAGGCCAATTTCTTTCGAATTTTGACCTGTAATCCATAGTGGAAGCTCTTACCGACTGGGAAATCAGCCTCCAGGTCCATCTGTGGCTCTTCTGCTGTGGTAGAGACGGGGGTCTGTGTGGCAGATCTGGACGGAGGAGGCCTTTCAGACTCTGTGGGTTGATCCCATGTCTGAGCAGAAGAGACAGAGTCCTCCTCCCAACTCAGATTGCTGGATAGGGCTTCCAGATCAAGGTCCTCCATTATATTTCCAGCTGGATCTGAATAACAAAACAAGAGGCTTGTGAACAAAAAGAAAATGTGTGTCTTTGTATACATATAAGTTTTGTTGGGTTAGTGTGTTAAAAGACTACGTGTTATGCTTTTTTTTTTTTTACATTTTCCACTTTCTTTAGTGTGTAATGTTGCTGTTTGAGCATGAAAAAGTTACAAAGCCCAAAGTCACTCCAAAGGCAGTTATTCTCTATATCAGTGCACACTGTTTCTGAACTCCCTGAAACGCCTCCTTTGTAGTCTTGAGTTCTTTTCTAGGAACATGTCACGATATTCCTCATTTATATAATTCCTGGCCAAAAGCACATTGCGCTTTTCATAAGGAGGGGCTTCATAGAGACAGGAACTAAACAGAGTGTTACTGTCAGACTGGGAAGTGAGGTGCTGCAACAATGTAAAAATGTGAACATTTAACATTCAAGCATATAAAAAAACAACAACAACAAAAAAAACACCTTATTAAAAACCTTAAAATTTCCCTAATTTACCAGTAGATGTGATGCATTTCTCCCTTTCTGTATCCTCAGCCACCATCTCCGCCATCATGATGAGGTCAGCCTCCAGAGGGTCATCAGGGATCTTCTCTTTGATTTCCTGAATGGTCTTGACAATGCGCTCAGCGCTGTCGAGAGTGGTGGGGAAGAACAAGGGCACTGGAACCTGCATAAACAGACAGAGACACATGATGATACAAGTATATACCAAGGGTATAATTATGGGTGGGAGTTTTTAGGTTACCTTCGAATCTAATCTATGATCTGCAATTTATTTTAAACTGATAATAGTTTAGGTTTTTTCATTTTTTAAATTATTTTTATTTTTCAATTTGCCTAGTTTTCATTAGTTTTAAATATTATTTTTAGCATCCCCCCTCCCCCAAAGTTTTGTAGTTTCAGATGGGACGAGATAGAGATACTCACCGGTAGTGGTAGCCCCACAGACTTTGGAGTGTATTGTGTGTAGAGATTCATGGGAACTGGAACATAGACTGGTACCGGCACAGGAAGCACTATCACGGAAGGTCCATCTAAAGGACAACAGACGTGCACAATATGTGAGTGTCAGCATATGCAATGCCCACTAGAAACATGTCTGCAACAGTGATTCCTAGTACCTGTTTGTGTGTTCATGTCACAGACATTGGGTTTACAGGATGTGCCTTTGTTCTGACAAAAGGGTTTACAGAGTAGGGCCTTGTTCTTCAGGATTCGGGGTGGTGGAGCAGAAGCCTTCACACCGTCTGTCTGTGTGCTGGCCGTCTGGGGACAACACAGAGAATGATTGATTTCATACACATGAAATCAATCATTCTTCCAAACCAGTTCAACCAGTTCAACGCAAACTCCCATTCTATAGATTAGATTTCATTGACATGACTGATCACAGTGCTGATTGCAAACACAATGCTAGAACAAATAATAACCCCTTAACCATACTCTACATCCTAACCTATGACACTGGCTGCAGGGCGGGATTGGCTCTGAACTGGTTTGGGGAGGGGAAAAACTCCATTGGTTTAATCGATATTGTGAAAAACTCACATTTCCAGAACTTTTTGCAGTAGCAGCTGGAACAGAGCCTAAGGAAGCAAAAAGATAATGGTGAAAGATAACACAGAATAGTTGACTTATTGCTTAGTTTGCAAAAAACAAACAGGCAAACAATGCAGACAAACTTTAATGCAAGTATGTATGTAACCGGCAATGTGTTTTAGCAGCAATATTAAAATTCTTTCAAAGAACTGATAAACTGATTTTCATGTTATGGCTTATATCTGTTAAATGGAAGATACAATTCTATACATTTTTTCTAAAAACAAAACCTAAACTAAAAACAGTCATTTACAATACAAGTGAATTTAGCCATTGCAACATTACAAAATTGAAAACGTATATATATTTTGAGATTGGCTAAAAGTTACACTTAACAGTGTTATTAAAATATTAGAATTATTAAATTAAGTGACCGCAAGATGACGGCCAAAGTAAAATCTAAATGTGAAAAAATGAGAATGAGCATGCACAATAAAATATCCTATTTGAAATATATAAGTTGATGGATATATTCAATAAATAACTTAATTTAAATTGCTTATTTAAATTTAAAAAATTCAATATATAGTGCCTAACAAGTTTATTAGACCACTGTCATGAAAACATATTTTAGAAATCTGTCAAAAACTTATTTAAAACAGAACATTTTTATTGCCATTTATAAAGGCAAATAAACAAACTTTATTCATACATAAAAAAAATGTTTTTTTTTGTTTTTTGTATGGCCTCCTTTGGCTTTGATAACAGCTTGCTTGCATTGTTGTTGGCATTGTTTTTATGTACTTTTCCCACATTCTTTTTTGTTATTGACTACCAAATAGTTTCTAGTTGTTCCCAAAGACTGATGAAACATTTGTATGATATATCTTTGAATCCATTTAAATCACAACAATAATTATATTTTAGCATTAGAAATATTAATGTGACTAAAGAGCTTACACATATTGGTGTGGATTAACCATTACAGAAACATAAAAAATGATTTTGATAATCACCAATACCGTAAGCTTTGTGCCACAGCTACCCTAAACTTACATTGAGTGGTGGTCTAATAAATTTGTTATTTATGATTTACTAATAAAGTAAATAAATATTACTGATAAATTAAAATCTCTAATGTCGACTGATAACCATTATGGTATCGATATACTGTGCATCCCTCATGACACAAGGAAGATAAAGGATAGTCACCTTGCAGAACATTATTTCCCAAAACACATGGCTGTCCATTGGATGCACTTGAGAGTGATATAACATTGGCAATGACCGGTGTGGCCTCTTTAGTGATCAGTGATGTGCGATTCACTGTACTTTGAGGGGCTGGAGATGGCGCTGGGCTTGTCCCTGAGGAAACCAATTACCAAAACACAAGACAGAGATCAAAAGATAAGCTACAGAGGTGACAAATACACAAATATCTGCAGGAAGACATACCTTGTGTGGTCAGAGGTTTGCTTGAAGATTTGACTGGCCCAGTGATTCCCTGCAGACTGCAAAAGAACATCAAGCATTGCAAGCTGCAGAAATGCTTAATCTCACCCAGCCATTTCACGGTCTCTGTCATCTTCTTGGCCTGCCTGCACATGGAGCACTTTATTTCCTGTCAGAAATGTACTCACTGTTAGTTGAAAGCCACAACCACGGCATAACGTCTTAATGTTGCAGCACGAGACAGCCTTGTACATTGTTTCTCAATGATAATAATAAGAGTTCAAATATTACCTTATGCATTAATAAGGTATGCTGCTGTAAGCATACGTTCCCACAGAACTCCTCCTCCATTTTATCAAAAACTTCAGTGATGACAGTCTGAGAGGAGCCACTACAGTAGAAGCAATTGCGACAGTGTTTCTTCCCCCAGCGCTTGACCAGGTCATGCTTATAAAGTAACTTGCATCCTGTACATGGATGAACAAGCAAGTAAATGTGACATCACATTATCTTAGACAACTCACAACTTGGGATTAAGACATGATTGTATGAATCAAAAAGAACACAAACGGCATGAAACAATATCTAAATTTTGCTCTTAGCACGTACCCTCACTGCAGAAAGAGCGGTCAATCTTGTTTATCCTTTTCACCTCCTTTACAACTTTATCGATCTTGCAGTATTCGCAGCGAGCCATGACGTTGTTGATCTGTTTGAACTCCTCAACACAAGCGTTATCGCAGAAAGCGTACATTTTTCTCTGAAAGGTCAGGAAAGCACGCAACCAATTAGGTTTCGGGTCATTGTTGAGTAAAAAGTATAAATGAAAATGTTAATTATAAACTTTACAATGCAAATATAAATAAGAATGCGTGATATCAGCGTAATAATAAATAAATGAGACTTATGTTAATGCTATTGATACTGGTCTGATAAATAAATATGACAATATATTTAAGACTTAATAAATTAATACATTTAATTAAAGGGTTAGTTCACCCAGAAATGAAATTTCTGTCATTAATTACATGTCGTTCCAAACCTGTTAGATCTTCGTTCATCTTCGGAACACAAATTAAGATATTTTTGATGATTACCACCATTCAAGGTCCAGAAAAGTAGTAAAAACATTATTAAAATAGTCAATGTGACTACAGTGATTTAACCTTAGTGTTATGAAGCAATGACAATACATTTTGTGTGCAAAAACAAAAAAACAATGACTTTGTTCAACAATTTCATCTCTTCCCTGTCAGTCTCTTATATGTGAGTATTTTAACGATGTTTTTACTACTTTTCTGGACCTTGAATGTGGTAATTACATTGCAGTCTATGGGGGATCAGAAACCTCGGATTTCATCAAAATATCTTAATTTGTATTCCAAAATAATTATCGGTATCTTGAAAACCTGTGCATATTGTTGCATGTGATCAAATTATAAATAGAAAGAAATTCTAAAAATTCACTATGCCTGTAAAACTATTAACACCAACTGTTCTAGTACCAGTCATTATATTTTCTCCCCATTATGTGAAATGTTTCTCTCTTTTTTTTTTTTTAGTGCCGAGTTAGTCTACACCAGTGAACAGGAGTACCTTGAACTCCAGCAGCTCTGGTTTGTGGTAGAATGAGTTCAGACACTGAGAGCAGGGGATCTTGGTGACTGTCTGCACCGGACCACTGGAAGCGCTAGTCTTTGTTGATGAGCTGGACTCTGTTGAAGCAGGTTTGGAAGCAGCAGGTTTTTGGGTAGATGTGTTGTTGGTTGTAGAAGTTATCATGTTCACCTGGTTGTTAGTTTTCGTTTTACTGAAGGACTCCTGAACAAAGTCAAAAAGCAAAATATCTTTACTTCTATGATTGACATTTTGAATCAGAGCGATCCGTAAAAGCACTAAACTCTACCTGATATGACACTACACAGGAAAAGGAGCAGAAGTTCTGGATGGTTCCGTCAGACATGGCTAGATGATACTGAGGCACTAGTTTCAGCTTGCAGCTGTTGCATTCTACTGGAGCACCTAGTTAGAATGCAAACAAAAAAAGATATTTAAATATACTTCCAAAAGAGAAGACCATTAAGAATTCTGAATCTTGGTGAATATGTTACCTGAAGAACTGACGGTCTGAACTTTATTTGCGGTAACACAGGAAGGGGAGCAGAAAAGCTCTCTAATTCCTCCTGTGTTCGGACTGTCCACCATTTCTGCCACCGGGCGCATGGTACGACAAATTTTGCAGGGGACAGGTTTCAGACTCTTCTACAAAAGGAAGATCAATTTATTTAATAATGACTTTCAACAAAATAACCAACCCTTATTTAGGAATTCTTCTGCGGTTACCTTTTTAAAGCCTATGAGGCAGTTTTGTTTGCAGAACTTCATAACACTGCCCTCTATCTGCAGAGACGGACACTGACTGTCTGTGCCATAGCAGTATCCACCACAGTTCACACAGCTGTTCATGTTCAGCTTATTGGAGGAGCGGAACTGGCTGAAGCAGCTGTCGCTGCACAGCTTATGGATGGAGCCCATGAAGTTCACTTCGTGAGTGTAAGTCTATGAGAAATGCAATTGCAACATGCAACCTTTTAGATATTTTAAAACTACTGAACTTTATTTCTTAATGGATCTTATAAAGCAGCCACAGAAACTCATACAATTGTCACAGACTATAGCATACTTGGAGTTGTTTTAGTCTAACAGAACAATAGTGTTTTCTAGAGAAATATAAAGTAACTAAAAAGCAAATGCATCACAGCCAGTCAGTTATAATACAGATTTGCTTTTCATGGACCTAAAGTACACTAAACAGTAGTTTCTGTCCTACAATGTGTGAGCAATATGTACAGTGCAATCATAAAGGTTGATTAAAAAAAAAATATATATATAATACAAAGTTGATTCAGAAAGCCTACAAACCCTTTAATTCTTTTCATTTTGTATGTTGCTGCCTTATGCCAAACTGCTTCATAAGGCAGCAACATACAAAATCTACGCTCCATAAAGCTTGATGACAAAGCAAAAACAATGCGTGACAACTTTGCAAACTGATGAAAAAAAAAGGGGGGGGGGGGGGTCTTAGATTTTCTTCTAAAATGAGCGTTTTTATCAAGCTTGTATGTTTAGGTTCAGTAATTCCACTTTATTAGCAATTAATAGGTCATTTTCATTGCCATTAAAGTGAAATAACTGAACAAGCATTCAAGCCTGATAAAAATGCTAATTTTAGAAGAAAACATCAGATATTCTCCTATTATTAGGAGATGGGGCCAGAACACATTTATAAAAAAAAAAAAAAAAAAAAAAAAAAAGTTGTTCACAAGACTTTGGACTACTGGATTTTGTAGATCAGAGTCTTTGTTACAACATGTTGTGAAAATCTTGTCCGTTCATTCACATAAAACATCACTAACTTTTGTGTGACACTTTGTTTTGATGTGTTTCACATCTGGGAAGATAATCAGATCTGGGGATGCCACAGTGATGAAACAAAAAAAAAAAAAAAAAAAAAAAAAAAAAAGGTGAGAGGACTAAAAGAAAGAACGTTTTTGTTTGTTTGAAGTTTATTTACAGCAGTGTACAATATAATACAGACAGACAGAAAGATAGACAGATATAAATAAAAAGATTGATAGTCAGATATAAAGCACATTTTTGAGCACACAGTCACAGAGTTTTGTGCCATTCCTGGAAACAGTTCCTGGTCAACTGAAGACACAGGTGCACGTCACATGCCTGGCACTTCCAAGGTGTTTGCTGCTTCTTGCCATGCACCGCTTTGCAATGCACACAGATCCGACGTCCAGCAGAGGCGATTTTCCTGGTGTCTGAGCTCAGCTGAGCTCCTGGAACAGGCACGTGGTCACTACTGGTCCGTTTTCGTTCTGTTTTTAGTGACACGCCACAGAGTTCTGCGATAAGCTGCTCCATAAACTCTTTGTGGGTCAGGTTGCCATATAGCTCTTTGTGTATTGTATAGGAGTTGGTGGCAGCAATGTCCAATAAGTGGAGAAAGATCTTTCTGTACCATTTCAAGGTTTTGTGCTGTGCAGTGTAGTATTGCAACAGCTGATCGGACAGGTCGACGCCCCCCATGTGTTGGTTGTATGCAATAATAGGTGCGGGACAAGGAAAAGTCTTTAAGCTCCATGTTGCTTCTGCTTTCACCCTCCTCTGCACAATGTCTCCGTTGTAGGCAGGATGGATAGTGGAACAGACAGACACCTCTCGTGTGTCCATCCACTTCACAAACACAAGCGGTCCATCCCGAATCCACCTAATAGATCCCCTGGTGGACTTTTTGGTCAGTGAATTAGCTGCATTCTGTGGGCTGTCCTTCCTATAGTCTCTGTAAGTCCCACAAGCACCATACTTCATGGCTAACAGGTCTTTTAAGAGCTTCGGACTTGTGTAGAAATTGTCCATGTACACATGGTACCCAGATCCCAAAATTTTTTTGTCCAAAAGAGACATCACAGTATCGTATGGTAGTCCATGACCAGAGGCATTGGCATTCTTTCCCGTGTACACAGAAAAGTCCACAGTGTATCCATTCGATGAGTCCGCGAGGACAAACAGCTTGAAGCCCCACTTGGTCGGCTTGGCTTTCATGTACTGCGTCATTCCCGTGTTCACTTTGCACGCCACCATTCTTTCATCCACGGCTACATTTCTTCTAGGATGATAGACGGTTTTGCATGCGAGACGGACTGTGTCCAAGAGGGGTTTGACCCTGAAAAGGCGGTCGTACTCATCTGTGCCCTTCTTTTTGTCATTCTCCTTATCTGCCTCTGGGTGACTCATGTGCATATTCCACGAAATGGTGCGGTATCTGTCCCTTGACATAATTGTGGCAGGAAAAGGCACAGAGAAAAGAGTGCCCTGCCTCCAGTAGTCACTGATGGAGCTCAACTTCACCATGCCCATGTAGAATATCAGCCCAAAGTAGCGGTACATCTCGCTAACGGTGACTTCAGTCCACTTGTATTTGCGACCCCTCGCAATTGACCTGGCGGCCTGAGCGTTTGTGTTGTAGCACAGAGTTGAGACAGCGCTGTCAGTGAAAAACATTTTGAAGAGACTAAGAGGGGAATGCGAGTCAGTAGACTTCAGCTGCGGTCCAGGTTCCCGTGCGGGCAAAAATTTCAGAGTCTGTGGTACCAAGTCGACGACTTTCTCTGTTTTCCATGACTGAGTGGAAAGCCCGTTTGTCCTGGCTTTCTTTGCAACAGGCCTCGGGTCACTGTCATTCTCACATCTGCAAATAAAATAATAAAAAGGCAAACATTTGTGAGCATGCTAATAATAGGATCAAAGCAACTACATTGTTTAACATTACTGATTGCTAATACTGAAAAACACATGCATATATTTATAGCACATTACAAACATTTATACTTAATCAGATATTTGTGAACAAGGTTAATTGACGAGGTGGTACTTTACATTAAATATAATCTAAATAATTATATTATTCATATTTATGCCATTCAAAAAGTTTGGCATAGGTCATTTTTAAGGCTGCATTTATTAGATCAAACACAGTAAAAACAGTATATTGTGAAATATTTGAAAATTTTGTAAGATGTAATTTATTCATGTGATGGTAAAGCTGAATTTTCAGCATCATTATTCCCGTCTTCAGTGTCACATGATCCTTCAGAAATCTTTAGAATATGCTAATTTGTTGCTCAAGAAACATTTCTTAATATTTTTATAGCAACCGTGATACACTTTTCCCCTCAAAAAGTTCTAAATAACAGCATTTCTTGGAAATAGAAATATTTAGTAACATTATAAAAACCTTTAAAAACTTAATGTGTCCTTTCCAAATAAAAGTATTTATTCCTTTAAAAAAAAAACAATAATCTGACCCCAAACTTCTGAACAGTATTATACAGCATAAAATATGCATACTCTTTTTGTACAACATTTAGATGTAATGACAAGTCACCTAGGTTAAGAGCAACATATCTTACTCAATATTACAAACCAGCTTATTTTATTCTGGCAAACAGCCCAACTAAGTAAAATATGTACATGCTTGTCTAAAAAATAACATGTTAACTAAAGAAAGAATAGATCACTTACTCATCAGAACTGATATCCTCTGCTGGATCAATTCGCTCTTCAAAATTTTCCCATTCATCATCAGACTCGTGCTCCTCTTCTGAGGAATAGGTGAATTCTTCCTCACTGTCCAGGATCTGGGATGGTTCCTCACACGTGCAGTGTGCCATCTTCCAAAAGCGATGAAAAGTGAATGAATCGAATGAAGCTTGATGCTATTTTTAATCACATTGATGAGGGAGCATTTACCATATTTGTATGGCTCGCCCAGATCATAACCGTGTGTGTTATCCGCGAGTAGGAACGCAATAACGGTACTGACATCTACAATACGAGTAAAACATTTTAAATATAGCATTAATACAGCGAGCTGGACCGCAAAACGCTGCGTTTCTCTCTCTATTTACAGCGCACTGTTCTTGTTGAGATCAACAGACAAACAGCAAAGTCTCTATTGTGTAGAAGCCGCACTCACCGGCGCTTGACTGACAGCGGCAGCGCTCTCTTTTTCACACACGCACGCACACCGAGAGAAAAACAGTCGAACCACGTAGAACTGACGCGCTATATTCATATTTTTTCTGTCAAAACGACGTACTTCGTTTATTATTTATTATTTTAGCCAGTCGTATCCATCGGCAGATGGAGGATAAGCAAGCGGCAATCCCATTGGCTAGCGCTCACCTATCATCGTCCACGCCAATCAGCTCGAGCGAACGCAGACAATGTGATTAATATTCATGAGCCAAGCAGCCTGTCAGACCTCAGAGCGACATGCATTGAGCTGCTGACAATATACAACCTACATGAGAAAAGATGCAATCAAAAGTCGTCTTTGTAAGTAAACTGGTTGAATAGATGAAGATATTTTACATTTTAGCCTGTTTTTAAATTATTATTAATCATTCTTTGCAGAAACACTGAATGACCAATAATGCCAAGCACCACAAACAAGGTAATATGAAAAATGTGCATTCATACATGCTTGCCACAAGTATATCAAGCATCCATAAAAAAAACAAATGCTTGACTGTTTCCTAAAAGCTTAGTTGTGTTTCAAATTATATGTGAATGCATTGTGTTAAGTTTTACATTTCTACATTGTATAAATAAAAAGTTATAATATAAATATCAATTTAATTAAGAAATCTAAATTAAAACATACAAGTAAATACACAAGACAACTCTTTTAGCCAGGTGAAAGAGCCAAAATTTCATATGCATTACATAATCAGAATGTTTGTTTTTGCTTTGAATGGGTTAATTTAAAAGTAGGTTTTTGTAGAGACATTTGGCATGTCAGTGCAACAATTAAAGGCTGAGTTTCTGAGTTCACAGAGACCAAGATTGGTATTTTACAAAAGCACTTTTGTTATTGTGAGTGGACACACACATGAAAGCAGATGAATGATGCCTTCCTCTTATCTGTATAACTATACATAAGAGTATTTTAAACAAGAGTTGCCATTGTTATAAAGAAAAGAAGAAAAAAAAAAAACATGCTGGAAAGGGCTGCATGATATATTGTTTTAGCATCGATATTGTGATGTGCGCATCATTTTACATTTGATCATGTCTATACCTGGAAACACAAATTTACCTGAAAAACCTGAACAATTTACCTGTATGGAAGCTTGTTTCCGCCATTGAATAAAAATAAAAAAGGTAATTGTGACTTTTTCATCTCACAATTCTGACTTTTCTTCTCGCAACTGCGTGATATAAACTCACAATTGTGAGTTATAAAGTTAGAATTGCAACTCTGTTCTGACTTTTTTTCCCCCCTCAGAATTGCAAGTTTATACTACAATTCTGAGGGAAAAAAAGTCAGAATTTTAAGATAAAAAGTCATAATTATCCTTTTTTTATGCCGTGGCGGAAACAAGCTTCCACACATTGGCATCTTTGTTCTACTGTATTTATCTATGCTTGAAATTGGTTTATTATTTTCTATGCAGATTCACTCCCCTATCATTCACTTTCATCTGGTGAAATTGTTTTCATATCGCA
Organism: Elopichthys bambusa; assembly: GCA_037101425.1. Lineage (NCBI taxonomy): Eukaryota > Metazoa > Chordata > Actinopteri > Cypriniformes > Xenocyprididae > Elopichthys > Elopichthys bambusa. The sequence continues at coordinate 4,610,649 of CM074448.1, forward strand.
ATACATAATCACAGAAAAACAAAATATCGCAATGTCAGTTTTTTCCAATATTGTGCAGCCCTAGACTAAACAGCACTTGCTGAATTTTGAGTCAAATATGACTGAAATTAAATACCTGGGGTGCGATGGAAAAGCAAAAGCAAAATCTGTCAATGTTTGTGTAATTCTGAACAGACACAAATGCTGTTCATTTAAATGTTGCATCAATATTTGTCATATTTTCAATATTTGGCATATTTGTCTTGGTGTGAAAAGGTCCTTAGGGTTTAAAAAGTGATTAATTAGTAGTGGCACTTCAGTGCAGGAAACACCTGAACAGATAGAGATGGACACTTACCATTCCTGCCTTTTGACACACACTGCACTTGAAGTTTAAAGCGCTGAGGCATTTCTGACTGCAGAACTCCTTCAAAGTCCCTGACATGTCCACCGGGGCATTGACCACATCTTTTGGGTCAAGAATGTCTCTGCACAGAAATGGTTGAAGGTTACATGTCATTGTTGTAATTTTCTATTATATATTATTACTTTAACTTTTAAAAATAAAGGAGCATGTAATAGTTTATTAAAGGGACAACTCACCCAAAAAAAAAAAAAGACAATTCTGTTATCTTTTACTCCCCCTTAAGTTGTTACAACCTGTAAGACTTTTGTTCATCTTTGGAACAAAGATGAAGATATTTTTAATGAAATCTGAAGTTAAATTTCCCAAAACGATCATTAAAAAAAAAATCAAATTAAATCGAGCTGTTTAATTCTGAACAGACACTTTATATTATGAACATTTAATTTAGACTTTTATTCACATATAAACATTGATCAGCGAACATAAACAGAAGCCCGCTTGACAAACTTGCTTGATGCGTGAGGACAACATTTGGTTCTCGTACTTGAGCTTCCATGACCAAATTTGAACGCTCTATGTACGTTCGCTCAATGTTTATATGTGAATAAAAGCCAATCAAAGCAACCATGTCTCTTCAGAAGACTTGGATTAAACTGCTCAAATCATATGGAATTACTTCATAATCTCTTTATGAATGTTTTGAAGCATCCAAGTTTTGGGTGAATAGACTTTAAATTGAGAGACAGAAACCTCTCAGATTTCATTAAAAATAGACTTTTGTTCATCTTCGGAACACAAATTATAGATTTGGAATGAGGTTGAGTAAATGTCATTTTAATTTCTGGGTGAGCCAACTAAGTTTTTGGTGTGGTAAAAAAAGTCAATACACAAATGTGCTAATTAAGACAGGCCTAGTTCATATTCAATAACCATGTATTTGAATGATTTGGAAGTCATTTTTGAATGCAAATGCATATACATCATATGTAATGCAACTGTTATGATCATTTGAAAAGTTAAAATCTAAAACATTTTTTGTAGGCATACTTGAGGCAGTGGTAACATTGTTTCTTCTGAGGTATCTTGACCACCACAGTAGAGGTGCTACAGAGACACTGAGGTGAGCAGTAGAGTTTAGGACAGCCTTTCCGCTGGAACGCAGTCTGTCCCTTTAGCAGGACTTTGTTACATCCTGTGCAGACCACACCAATTGGATTGGCAGGGGCCAGAGGACGAAGGGATAATGTAGGGACTGGTGCTGCCTTTACTGGGACAACTGCTGGAGCTGCAGTCATATAAAGAGGATTATGTAAGAAATATAAGATGTAACTTAATAAATCAACTATTCACCCATGTAGCAAAATATAATATGTTTTTCAGAGCTCATACCGATGGATGTGGCATTTCCTCCTACAGAGAACACTGCACTGATCTTGATCGCATCAGGTGTCTGGTTAAACTCCTAAAAACATGAACACAATGGGGTAAACTCCATGAAACATTTTATAACTTACTCAGCAGTGCCCCAAAGTAATGTTTTTTTATTGCCTGAAAAATGCCACATGTTTTGACTTGTTGGGTTATTTCATTCATCTCATTGTGAATGCTGTGCACCTTAAATACCAAATCACATTTTGCCATTCAAATAAAGGAATTTTAGGTGACTAAATTTCAGTTTCTTGTGCAGTAAAGCAAAAATATTCAGCTAGGATGCATTAGATTGATCAAAAGTGACAGTAAAGATATGTTACCACAAAAAAATCTATTTCAAATAAATGCCGTTCTTTTGAACTTTTCTATTCAAAGAATCTTGAAATAAATATATCAGTCTCCACAAAAATATTAAGCAGCACAACTGTTTTCAACATCAGTAATAATAAGAACTGTTTCTTGAGCAGAAAATCAGCATATTAGAATGATTTCTGAAGGATCACGTGACACTGGAGTAATGGTGCTGAAAATTCAGCTTTGCCATCATAGGAATAAATTACATAAAAAAAAATTAAAACACAAAACAGTTACTTTAAATTGTAATAATATTTCACAATATTACTGTTTTTACTGTATTTTTGATCAAATAAATGCAGCGTTGGTGAGAATAAGATTCTCACCGAATAAAAATCTGACCAACCCAAACGTTAGTGTGTTGAAAGATGATGTGTATTTTCAATCATCTTTAGTCAGATGGCATTTACATTGTGACTGTGCTTCAAATGCAATCAACTCTATCTGTGTCTGTAAAGGTGTGAACCAAATGGCTCATACAGATGTATGGCCCATAGATACTAATGGGTGTGAATGACAAAGAAACAACATTGCTCCGAGTAGATCCATCTTCAGTGGGGGGGCAGTTTTCTGTTGTAAGTAAACCTTTTGTCTTTATGTATAAATTTCTGTTTGACAGACAGATTTTTTTTATTTAACTTCAATTAAATTTTTAATCACAATTATTCATATTACAATTAACAAGGTAATGGGGTGTAACGATACCCTCATGTCATGATACTGAATTCACAATACGGTATTATTGACATATGGTAAAAGGATAACAAGGATAAAAAAAAATGTACTGTTGATTAAAATGCTAAATTTTGTATTACATTTGGAGTGGAAATGAATAGGTTTGGACTTGGTGCTGGTAAACCAATGCACCCAAAAGAAAAAAAAAAAAAATTTCTTCCAGTGAACTGATAGAAACCTACATTCAAAGACACCCTGAACACAAAGAGAAAGTATTCAAAACATATGATCTTCACATACATTGCTTAACCTTTGTTACCCCTTAAAAAATAAATAAAAGGCAGAAAATCACTGCTGAAACTCACAGCTGCGGTGTCAGGCTCATCTTTAATGTTTTCTAGAGTTGCCGATGCTTTCTCATACTCCTCATCCATTGGCTCATCCTTCACCTTCACTGGAACGGCGATGGAAGGCTGGGTCACTTGTGGTTTCAATTCAGTTTTTAACACTGGATGTGTTTGCTAGATTTAGTTGAAAATGGTTTTAGTTTTAGGAGTGTACATCTCCATGGATTAACGAACAAACTCAATGAAATTCAATGGTAAACATAAAATAGTGATATTGTGCTCACCATGGCAGATGGTTCAGTTTTCTCCTTTTTTATGGGTTTAGCCAACAATTTTCCTGTTAAATGTAAAAAAAAAAAAAAAAAAAAAAAAAAAAAAAAATTGTAGAACATACTTATAGGTTAACTCATCTTAACAAAATGGTGAATTAAAGAAAACATCTAATAATATGCAAAAATTCACACCAACCTGCATCTTCTGGTCTATCTACCTCCATCTTCCCATCACGAACCTCAGTCTGGTCCACATCTATTGCCATTTCATTTGTGAAGTCCTCAACTTTAGCAATCACAAGCTCCTCTGAACTGTGTGCTGTGTCCTCTGCGTTGCTCTTGTCTTCGCTCTTCTCTAGTTTTCTAGCATCCTTCTGTTCACAGTGTTCCTGTACACAGTTTTCTTCTTCTTCACCCTGGTCGGATGGACTGCCCTTTTCTGGACTGTTTCCTTGGTCCACATCTGGTTGTTGTCCTAAACCCAGATCTTCCTCCACTTGGTGCGTCTCTACTTCCTCCAGTTCCATCTGATGGCCCTCCATCAGGCTGTTTTGAGGGTTTGGCTCGTTTACACCTGGTTCAGTGGTGTTCAGCTTGCATAACTCTACTGTATCTGGCTTCTCTTCTGAAACAGCTGCATCTCCAGTGAGATGTCCTGTGAAATCCTCACTGGCCATAAGGACACCTTCTGCAGACGTAGAGCCCAGCTGTGAAACTACCTCTGTAGACTACGAGGGGCCAGACTTCGCTCCTGACGGTGGGAAATTATTACATTTAACCATATTGTAGAGTTCAACAATAAAGGCCCATTGAAACCAAGGACTATAACAATAAAGATATAGTTTTAAAAGTCACTCTAAATGTAAAAAAACCCACATTTTCCTCCTAATCTTCCCCATATCGCTTTAAAATACAGCATTCTGTGCAGAGTTCAAATAGGTCCGATACGTTTTATGGTATGCGCCGACTTGCGCATATGATAAGATATGCCCTATGCTATCGCAGACTGAGCGCGCGCTGTGGCAGTTTGCGTGACACCAACGCGAAACCAGACTTAATTTGCCATAATGGAAAGCAAATTTACACTGTCTGAATCGTTCCCTATCCCCTATATAGTGTACTATGTGCCATTCGCCATATAGAAAACGGTAAATGTGTGGAAAAGTGACTGATTTTAGCCGCAGGTTCAGTGTCTATTTATAATGTAGTGGGCGGGACGCTTTAGATTCTAGAGATCATTTGATTGGACAGAAAATCTGACAAGAAGCTGAAATGCAGAGTGATGTCATTAAATGTATTTATACTTATTAGCGGAAGTTTTGAATGCTTATGTCTTCTAAATGCGAATTTTGTCATGGTTTTGAGCACACTAGGTTATAGATAACAATAAGACTAACATATTCATACTAAAAGCAAAAAAAAAAAAAAAAAAAAAACTCTTTGATTTCATAGGGATTTCTGGAAGCATAAGTTAGAATGGGTTGATAAAACCGCACGCCCTTGTTTTCCAGCAAAAGTGTTTAGATAATAGCGGTCATAGAGTAACATTATAGAGTATTTTTACTTTTCATGGAAAATAAAAATAATATATAACACGAATTATTCACGAAAAATACATTATATCTTATTAATAAATTATGTATTATTCTGTCGTGAAAAATTACAATTACCACACAAAATTGTTGCAAATAACTATTAATCGTAAATGTGGAAGCAAAAAAAAAAAAAGTTTAAATCTAATAGATATGTCTTCCACTGACTTTTCTTCAATATTTTATTTTACATAGCGGTTATTCCGATAAAATAATTCATAACCACATTCCTATTTCAAAACGCCAGCCTAATCTACAGCTGCACATAACATGCAGCCTCAGGAATATAAACATGCATCAAATTCTTCAACATTGCATTAATGCTCTGGTTTGTTACATAGGCGCCGTTCTTTTGTCCTTAGCACACTATTCGATAGGAACGCAAACATAAAATACTCTATCACGTGGCTTTAAAAACATGCATGCAAAGAAAGTTGCAGCCAGAACAGAGTGTATAAATGTGAAATACTGCAGGGCATGCATGTTTGTGCAGCGAATCTCTGCAGAGACGATAAACAACACGCGGGCCACTCTTCCCAACAGTTTAAATACTCACTTTAGAGCGCTTGACGTATTCTTTCAGCAATTCCTCTCACAAGACAGCCGATGTACAAACCCTGCGCGATGCACGGTGGGTCACTTCCGTATTAAAATATCAAAATAGTGGAAAAAGTTGCTAAAACAGGATCAACTAGCTGGATGGACTAGCTGGCTCTCCCGCGAAAGCACTTCCCCCTCTGCGTGCAGCAGTGCATTATGGGAGATGCACACAACAAGCGTTGGGCGGGTGCGCGTGCGCGATCCATTCATTCCTGCAAATCGGTTCGACACACTTAAAAGATTCAACAACTCATAACATTCTTCGTATTCATACTGATTCATTTATTCATTCAGTTTTCATTTTTGGTGATATCAGAGTTCACAAAAAAGTCTGAACGAATCAGTTTAATTTGACGAGTACTGCTTGCTTTTCATTTCAGCTGTGATTGTTTAATTAATTTTGCTTATAATTAAAATGTAATACCATTAGCCAAACACATATTCCAGGTATTTTTTCCTTAAATTGTAGCAGCATCAAATCACTTCTGTCAAAAATGACTACTGTTTGTTTATAGTTTTAGTTTATCTTTACAGTTATCATCCTTGGTGTGAATGGAACTGTATTGTAGTCCTTATATAACAACCCAGTGTTGGGGAAAGTTACTTTTAAAAGTAATCCATTACAATATTCCTTTACTCCCTAAAAATTGTGTTACTTTTTATGAAAGTAAAAAGTGTTACATTACTTTTGCGATACTTTTTCTCACCTCAACTGGGCTTGCTTGTTTATTTTTTAATAACAACAAAAAGTTCTATTTTTGGCAAATGTTAAGGCCCTTTCACACCAAAAGTGAAATAAATAAGCCTCAGGCTGAAGTAGAGGGCGCAGCTCAAACAAACCTTTTAGATGTGTGGCCATTCTGGATTAAAGGTGCAGTGTGTTAATTTTATACATTTTTTGTCACTGTCTGAGACAACAGAAAGTAGCCAGTCAAACAAACACACCCTGTAGAGCAGTTTGTCCGTTTAGGGCTACTGTAGAAACATGCCGGCACAAAATGGCGACTTAAAATGTAACGCTGCATTCACACGGCGCATCAGCTTCAACTGAAGAAGGGCGTGTCTGGAGCTCATAGTCATAGTACAACAGCCAATCACATTACTTTCCAGTGTTGCATCTGTGATCTGATTGGCTGACGCCTGCATTGGCGCTTGAAAAGTTGAGAAATCTTCAACTTCTGCCGCGAGCAAAGCGACGCGATGGAACCCACAATTCTGTTCGGCAACGCATGACGTCACCCATTCAAAGTAAATGAGAAGCATTAACACCGACCCCCGTGTGAATGCAACGTCAGGGGACCTGCTGTGTATGTAGATAAAGACCTTACATGATGTAAGGTCTTTATAGAGAATGCGAACCGACGTCATGCCATTTTGACAGGATCTATTACTTGCACTGAAATTAATACGGATACTTGCTTACCTTTTGTTTTGTTTCTGCCATTAAGTGGAACATTCACATTTTTAATGGTATCGTTTGCAGTGAATAGAAGCTATTTTATCGCATCGCATGATAATTTTATTCTTAATTTTTTTCACTGACGTTTTGTATAATTTCATTTACAAAGTTGGTCTGTTTACCGTGTCGCACGCTGCTGCTTCAGCCAACATATGAATATCCAAATAAATCTGTTCAACATGCTGAGAGAAGTCGATTCAATTATTGTTGGAAACGTTTAAATGATGCTTAAACGAGCATATTGAGTAGGCCTACAACTGTTGTTATTGTAAATATTCCCCTTTTCCACGATCACAGAGGAGGAGAATAGGAGATTATGGCTCACATTCAGCGGACAGACACAAACAAACAAACATTTTTATATTTATTTCAACAAATTACAACCAAAATCAAAACCCTAGGAGTTTGTCAACAGTTTAGTAGTGGCTCCCTGCAAGGGGACATTTTAAAAACGCTGGCTAAGACAGTGATATTAAAAGATGTGCAGATGAGCCCAGAATATGAACGCAGCGCGTTTAATTACACATTAAGCACTTTCTTTTTATTATACAACCGTCATGAAGAAAATGCTTAAAATGGCTTGGGCATTTTAAGTGATACTGAAAGTTTATGTTTTGGTCTCCTCCGTTTTTCTGCACATATGTGCTTTATTAGTAAACAGAATTTGGTCTCTTTAATATCAGTCTAAGTGCATTAAGCGTTTTCTTAAGACATATAAACGTGTTGCGTTTATATTTTGGGCTCATATGCGTATCTCCACACAGTATGTTTTAATAGATATGTAGGCTACAGAATTTTGTCTTGGTGCATTAAGCGCGCCACATGAAGCGTTTTTCTTGTTAAGCATTTTAATGTCCCCGTTCAAGTTCTGCTAATTCACGAGCGGAGTGAGAGTCATACTTGCAAAAGGTAATTAAATCAAACAAAATAAAAACTTTCAAAAACACTTAGCAATGTGATTCTTTTATTGAATGATAAGCAGTGGGTGTAATCAGTGCCATTATTAAAATATTCTCGTCATCTCCTCGACCTGCTTCCCTTGGTGTTTTTACACGTAGAAAAGGCAAAAAAAAAAAAAAAAAAAAAAAAAATGTTTTTCATTTCCCAGTTTTCTCTCAGAACGATGATCTGAGTTACTATCGCCATTACCGATGCAACTTTAATGACATACAATGGTGACATTTTTCACAATCATGACAGAAAACAAATTACTGCACTAATCTCAATGACGGAAAGGCTGCGCGATCCTGTCAATATGGCGGATAAACAAAGAAGTTACCCAGAACTCAATGCGGCGTGACGTCAGATTCGTATTCTCTATACACCACTGAAAACATAATTATGTTTATTATATTGAATTTCTGTCAATAGATCCTCCTACAATTTACACATTGCAGATACAGGATACAGAAGAAGGAAGTTCAACACTCTTATTTCTAAATCTAAAGTAATTTTTGCTTATTAGTATGGTTGAATTAGATAATTGAAGGTCAGCAGCAAAGACATTGGTTAATAAAGTGAGATTAAATACATAAAGTATATTTGTGTAATTTAATATAGTTAATTATTACATGTTTGTGTAAAATTCTGAGATTGCATTTCACTGTTTTTATTCATTTTGAGGAATATTGAATGTTTTTGTTCAAGTGAGATGAGTAAATGCATGTTCATATTTAGTCTAGAAACTAAAATATCCATCATTTCACACAACGCCTCTGAACTTTATTTCTCTCGACATGAGGAGAGCTGTCAGTCAATAAATGTGAAAAAGTAACTTTCGTTACTTATTTGAAAAAGTAACTTAGATATTTTAATGTAAATTGAAAAAGTAATGCGTTACTTTACTAGTTACTTTAAAAAAGTAATCTGATTACATAATTCAAGTTACTTGTAATGCATTACCCCCACACTAAACAACCTGTAGGGATAATATAACATTTTCTTCCTTTTATACATCAGCACACAAGACCTTTCATCATCATTTTGTTTTATTATAATGACATACATTACAACACACATTGAGAGCAAACATTTGTCATTTCTGTATTTATCTGATGTCGCAAAATATGCTAAAATAAAGGCATGACATTCAGTGTTAGGTAAGTTACTCTAAAAAAAGTAATTCATTACTAGCTGCTAATTACATCTTCAGCAGGAGTGCAAAAAAAGTATTAATTACTTTACATCAACCTCGACCAGTTGAACAATTCAAGGACATGAAACTGCACTTTTAATTATTTCAAATAACAAACAACTGACTGAAGTGTGTAAAGGGAGAAGGTTACATTAAAAACAGACATTTTAACATTAAGTTTTGATGTTAAATCCACTATTGTTTAATATAGAATTGTTGTATAGTCTATACAGTGTTCGATGCAATTACATCTGAAGTAACTGTAATTACATTACAGAAAAATTAAGAGTAATCACTTTACTTTTTTAAGGGAAAAGTAGCCTAATTAAATTACAGTAATTAGGTTCAGTAACGAATTACACCCAACAATGATGACACTAAGATGTTAATCGTACCATTTCACCTGTCAGTGATTTTTCTAAACCACACTGTTTGGGTTTCTTTGGATCTTGTTGAAGCCTCTGTGTGGTCACTTTGCTATCCAGCTCATCCATGAAACCCTCATCGACCGACTCACTGTCCCTGTCTTCCTCCTGTCCAGCGCCCTCTGCAGGCAAGAACACATGCAGCTGAGTACGAGACCTGGCAGAAGAAGCGTCAGGTACGTGCCGGGGGGGGAGGCAAGTCTTTCCTCTGACAGATAAAGTCTCAAGGTTTACAGGCTGCCTGCACTGCCTCACTAACGGCTGTAAGCCTTTGCTCTCTGTGGATCGCCGCTGACTGCGAGTAAAGATTTGTGTAACCTTTGGTACAGGCCTCAGAGGCTGAGAGAAATGCATGTAAACTTGATGATAGCTCTGCTGAGGCGTCTTTGTGTTTTCAGGGGTCTTGCAGGAGGAAAGAGATGGGCCACTTTTGAGTAAAAGGTGGTGGCGGTTTTTTGAAAACCCCTCGAAAACCGCCCTCTGTCCTGGGGTGAACAGGGAAGGCTCACTGATACTGTGAGATCAGAGGAGATCAAAAGAGACACACATGAGGTTAATCAGAAAATATTCAGGTATACAGCTGAAGGAATGGAAAGATTAAGGACAGCACCGTTCAAAAGTTTGGGGTCAGTAAGATTATTATTATTATTATTTATTTATTTTTTGAAAGGGTTCACCCAAAAATGAAAATACTCATATCGTCCCACACCCGTAAAGCCCCGTATACACCAAGAACAATAACTATAAAGATAACGATAAAGTTTTAAAAATCGTTCTAAATATAGACCTTATGTAGCTCCGCCCCTTTTCAGCACTGCGCTCGTTGTCTTTTGACTTCCGGTTTGTATTTCCACAGCGATCTTACTTATTTATGAATGAACTGCTCGTTTTAAAATCTTCCCGGTCTACTGACATTTGTTAAGACGTCTGCTTTAAACATACAATGCTCGTGATAACTTTTGTTAACTCTACAACAAGTAAATTCACTTCACCAGCTAGTTTTTCTTTGATAGCAATGCCATAGAAATGTACAGAGCTACCGCAAAAAAAAGGCAGACGACAGCGGAGGAAAAACAAACAACGGGTCAAAAAACAAAACGTAGATTTTAAACACAGTACTGTCAGTATTTACTCTATTTTGCAATGAAATTATAGTTCTAACGAAAACCACAGCAGAACTACAACACACGTCTGCGTTTCGCGACGAAATCGTGAGAGTCAATGATTCAGTAATTCATTCACAGCCACTTGCTTCGTTACTGAATGAATGACTCGCTGACTCGCTCATAAAAACAATTGCTGTGTTCGAAATCGCCCCCATACCCTCATTCACTATTCCCTACATTACTCCACTAATATAGTCCACTTGAAGGAGTGAATGAAACCGGACACTGAGTGCACCGGAAGGGCTGCTGATTTCGCATAGTTTGTGCTGCTGTTTAATAATCTTTTGAAATGTAGCAAACTGGCAGCTCCAGAAATAATGAATATTTATGTTGAACTAGCATGTTCAAACCTTTTAAACGATTTAATGATTAATTAAAAAGGAATATATACCTGTATGATAATGCTGGACCAAAATGAATGGATGATCGATTCAGCTGCGGGCGCCATCTATTGGGGAGACGCGGGAATTCATTCAGCGCGCGACTCTCACAGTGCATTATGGGTATTCTCTAGCCGTTGAGCGTGCATCGGTTGTACACTCGTTATTGCGGTGCATTGTGGGTGCACTCAACATCATCCACTATGATTTCGGACACCGCTACAAATGGCTGTCCCCTCAAATAGTGCCCTATTTAAGGGTATAGGGGGCGATTTCGGACACAGCCAGTTACTTGCTGCCACCTACAGGCGGTTTTAGTTTAATATTTAAAAGTTTTTCTTTGTTTTAACATCATTGCATATTTCTCTATTTAACATTTTTTTATTTAAAACATTATTGATTTTATAAAGTTATTCATAAAGGTAAAAATATGCACTGGAAAATCAATTTAGGGGGCAAATATTGTCTCTTAATGGTAAAGGTGTGACTGCAGTCTAAGTGGAAGAGAGGGGGTACGCAGAAGGATGGTAATCCCTTCAGGGCATACTCCACGCTAAAACATTTGGGAACCACTGGATTAGATCACTACACTAGCTGTTCATTAGAAACATTGCATGCTGAGGACATCTGCTGGTTAAAACCGTGTAAATGCAACAAGAACAGCAAAAACATGTACACACTTTAAAACCGTAGTGCGAGTTTAGAATAAACAGACCATTATCGTTCGTTAGTGTGGACGCAAATAGTTATCGTTATAGTTATCTTTTTAGTTGTTCTTGGTGTGGGCCTTAATGATGCTAAAATTCATCTATGATATCACAAATACATAACATTTAAAATGTATTCAAATAAAGTTATTTAAAATAGTATTTAAAAAAAAAAAAAAACAGTAGTGACTTTAAAGGGATAGTTCACCCTAAAAATGAAAACTGTCACCATTTATTCACCCCTCAAGTTATTCCAAACCTATATGAATTTCTTTCTTCTGCTGAACACAAAAGAAGATATTTTGAAGAATACAATCAAACAGTTGATGGGCCTCATTGACTTCCATAGTATGGAAAAAGTCAATGGGGACTAGGTACCAGTATTCTTCAGAATGTCTTCTTTTGTGTTCAGCAGAAGAAAGAAATTCATACAGGTTTATGTCAACTTGAGGCTGGGTAAATGACAACAGAATTTTCAATTTTGGGTGAACCATCCCTTTAAAATATTATAATTTTGATAACTTTGAAATGCCAACTGATCTGCCAGTCCAGAAACACAGAACAAATGGGTCATTAAACTCAACAAAAAAACAATCTTGATACACTGCAACACAAAATCTTCTGCTCTGGAGATGCAGGAATGATTCTACGATATACATTTTATCGTTTCAAAATTATTCATTTTCATAGTCTTTGGCTGGTTCAGGTTGTAAAATGTGGTGAGACTTCCCAAAAAAAAAAAAAAAAGATATTTTCTGAATGAATAATTCATATTTAATTTTTATTTATTTATATATTTCCTTTCCTCAGTTGATTTTAAAACATATCCATCATACATTGTACTGCTTGAGAAACCCTGGCAACATTAGCTGCTGTCATTGGATAATCAGTGTAATATAGCTGTTGTTTTTTTTTTTCCTGTGAGCTGTTGGGGTGGGTTGCCATGCAAGAGGAATGTTTCTCAGGTTTCTTTCTCTTCAGGTTTGACACTTCCTGTTACTGGCTGATGAAGAGATGTGTCTGCAGTCACATTTGTACAGCTTTGAAGTTTAATGCAAACCCCAACAAACTCTACTAATTCTGGGTATTGCACTGCTGTAAGTATTAAACTTGTTCTGAATATTAAAAATAATAAAATAACATTTTTTAAATGTTTTATTTAAGTACTATAAACATTAAAAATAAAATAAAATTTCATGTGCCTTCAATTTTTTTTTAAATATCTCAGAGTAGCCAAACTTAAACCAGGTCGTTATGCAACAATACAGTTGGATGTAGTAAAAACTCCACTGTAAAAATTGGTAATTTGCCATTAACCTAAAGTGCCATTTCTACCTGATTTAATGCATAAAAATGGTTTTGTTGCTATAAATCAACGTATTCAGATAGATTCAGTAATGTTAATATTTTTGACTTTAATAAACCCAGTCAAATTAGCAGTTACCATTTTTAGATTAACATTTTTTCCCAGTCTATACAATTAAGGACTTTTCTAAAATTCATCCTGTAGTCCCAGCCAATAGATCCCTAGACTTCGAGGCGTCAGATATCAGCTTACCTGAGAGGCACCGTGGTGGTCTGACCATGTCTTGATCTGGACAATGATGGAAGCCTGAAATCATCTCTGCTCCGTGGGCCAGGAAGTGGGAGCACGGAGCTGGAGAGCAGGTACATCCGGACCAGAGTGCGATTTCTCTGCATTGCCCACTGATGCTTTAACTCCACAGTGTTCACACTCAGCACAGAAGGTCTCGTGGTTGCACTCATGTCTGCACCGACAGCACCAGACGGACTGCAGCCGCCCCTCAAGGGTGCATGTGTCCACATACAGTAATCAATCATTCATGCACATTAAAAATACATCAGGTAAGCCCAATGGTCGCACACCACCAAATTCTCCCTCCCTGTCTCCCTTTCCCTCGTTCCGTTGTCATCTTCCATCTCACAGAAAGACTTGAGCGTTTCTGACATCCCGGCACATGGAGATATCTGATGTCAGGGTTGTCTTTGAATCATCTTCAGTTCAATAAATCCCAACACTGGCAAATAAATTAAGACCTCCAACTCAGAGGAACCATTTAAAATAAACTAGAATGCATGTTGTAGTAGCATTTGATTTAAAATTACCCTGAAAAGGAACACATCCCAACCCGAATACTCATAAATCCAAGTATTCTTAGAATTGTGCATCACATGGAACGTGTCAGTAAATATTTATGGTGATTAAGCGATCATATTGAGTGACTGTTAAATTTAATCAGACTAAAAGGATGTGAATTTAATATCTGACAATCATAACTAACAATCCTTGAGAAAAGCGTTTGCTAAAAACACTGCCCAAAAACCCTAACCCACATTTACCTCACCACACTTCTCACACTGCAGGTTTATTTTCCTTTTTGAACCATTTCCAGAAGTAGCTGTCAGCCAATAGGACACAACAGTGATAAAACAAGAGAAACATAGCACCTTGACCTTAATTGATACTGGACAGCAGCCTGGGTGCTACTGGGTTACAGAGGTCTGTCTGTGTTTATAGACCTGCAGAACTCTTAAACATGTTATTTTCCTCTCTCTTTTTTAAAGAAATCTTGCCAGTAAGTTTAATAAAAAGCCATTGGATTGATATGCTAAACCAAAATACTAATATTCTAGAAACAACTCCAAAATATTATTTATATATATATATATATATATATATATATATATAAAACCAGACAAAGGGATCTTGACAGTTTATTAAAAGAAAAAAAAAATATGGATACAATCATGATGCATCCAGTGCTGCACTAAAGATTTCCCAGCTGCCACATCTCATCTGTACGTCACTCCCGCAGGACTATACAGGACAAAGAAAGATAAGGTAAAAATTAGTAATCTGGTTCCATAACAGTATTTTCTCATCTTGAATTACAAACAGTAAATTTAAAGAGGACCTATTATGCCTTTTCACAGGATGTAATATAAGTCTCTGGTGTCCCTAGATGTGTCTGAATTTATCTCAAAATATCCCACAGATCATTTATTATAGTTTGTCAAATTTGCCCTAATTTGGGTGTGAACAAAAACACTCAATTTTTGTGTCCCCCTTTAAATGCAAATGAGCTGCTGCTCTCGGCCCCCTTTCCAGAAGAGGGCAGAGCTTTAACAGCTCACACTTTGGTTGCTCAACAACAAAGCTGGAGAATCTCACACAGCCAAAATGAGGATTGTCAGTAACAGTGTTCAGCCTTACATTGTTTAAACTGGAGTCAGACACTGATGGAGAGACTTTTAGAATGCATCTGGACGTTTCTGAATGGTTAGTGGAAAAATGTATGTAGTTGCTGTGAAGTTTATTCAACTCATCGACTAGTAGCATGTGCCGTCATGTTAATCTTTTGTGCAAATCCAGCAATGAACTGACCCTTGTTTATGTTTATGAAGCAGTCCGGCGTTTATATATATTATTCTATAATAACATCACAAACCTGCATATTACCGTCCGCTGTGCAGGAACATCTACTGCCGAACAAGTCATTAGTTCAAAGAACAGGTTCCTTGGTTGATCTAAAAGACAATAACTTTTTACTCCATCACGCAAACACTTGCAGGATCATCATTTGCTTTCATCATTGTCTTTGGTGAATGCTTACCCATTTCTGAAACTGTATGATGCTTCTTAACCTCCTTCAATCACCTGAGGCCCCTGCAGTAAGAGAAAGACAGTGAGGATACAGAAGTAAACCAATACACAAAGTCCTACCTTAACTGCTGTACATGACTGAACCAAAGCAGGCTATTATCATTAACAACATCTAACACTACATATATGAAATGGAAAACAAAAGGAATTATAGCTACTTTAGTTCTTTCCAAAACCAAAATTCCCCCCATCATAAAAAAAAATAAAGCACATAACGTGCAAGTAAGTGGTTAGGAATATTCAAGTTAAACATAGCTAAGTCACATTTAAAAATATATATATATACTGCTGAAGAGCAAATATTACTTCATCTCATGCAAAAACACAGTTGCTGTACATCGTAAATGACACTTGGACTCGTTTCCATACAGACGACACCACCTCAAACACAAATCGCAGATTTCTAAAAGATAAGGATGTTGGGTTAAAGATCTGCCTCTCTGAGGCAGCTGCTAGGTCAAAAGGGTAGTTCTGGCATCACACTCCATAGAGCTGAAAACTCATGGTCCATACTAGGGTTATCAAAATGACAGATTGGGACCAAGGTGAATGGATCACAGTGTAGATAAACAGACACCTACACATACATCCAGACAGTCAAAATGCTGATCCAGCATTATACATAAGTTGTAAAGATCTGCTCCGTTCATCCATAGGAGCAGGAATACACGCACACTAACCAGAGTGAATTTAGGGCACCATCAATACAGTAACATGGCTGCGATACACTGCTGGAGAATGAGCCATTGGCATGAGTGTAATACTTTTGTGAAGAATAAAAGAACACAATAGATTAGGGAAAACACCAAAGAAATGTACCTTAAAGCACTTTGATTACCCAGAGTATGTCCCACCCCAGTCCACATTGAAAAGGTCATAAAGAGTGGAGGCAGTATTTCTGTGATTTTATATACTAATATACTAATATATATATATATATATATATATATATATATATATATATATATATATATATATATATATATATATATACATATATATACACCAAATAGTTATGAAGTAAACAGATTGGATAGACTGCCAGGTTTGAGAAGAGAGAAAGAAAAACGACTTACTGCACAAATGCACTTTGCAATGGGAAAAAAACAAACAAACCAAAAAAAAAAAAACTTAAAGGATATCCAATATAGTGATTTGTTGCACACTACAACAGATCATGTTGATAGGTTTAAGCACTCAAGATTGGAAAGAATATGAGTGGGAAAAGTCTGCTGTGGTATGTTGTGGAATCTAATATGCTTGGCATCAGAAAATACAACTGAATTAATAGAAATTGTCTACTAAGATAATCCAAACCACCCAAAATCAGAGTCATTAGCAGGGAAACTACTAATTACAGACAACTAATAAATACAATTGTAAAACTGACGGTGAAAGGAAAGATTTTTATATTGTTATAAAAAAAATTCTATATAAAACAATTATGAACAATTCAAAGATTCCTGAAAAGTATCACCGTTTCCACAAAAATATTAATATTAAATATTTGATTTCTGAGGGATCAAGTGACACTGAAGACTGATACTGAAAATTCAGCTTTGTTATATAAATTACAGAAATAAATTTACATTTATAAATATATTAAAATATAAGAATGAATACAGCCTTGGTGAAAATAAAATAAAAAAATATTACAAAAAACAAAAACCTTACCGACCCCAAACTTCAGAATAGTGTGTGTGTATAGAAGCAATGAACAAGCAATTGTGTCAGATTTTGCAGCTTCACTTCAGCTGCAAAAGAATGCAATTTTTTTTATTTTTTTTTTAAGAAAACAAAGTGTGATTTCTCAAAGCACTCTACAATACTGAGATCTGTGCAAATCCATGTTGCTATTTTCCAGTCGTTAAAAAAAAAGAAAAAAAAAAAAAAGAGGGGAAAGTCAAATCTGGTATACAAAAAAAAATTACTCTGAAATTGATTTTTTCCCGAGTCTGTTCCAAAAGCAAAATCATGTTTAGAAAGTCCCCACACAAAACCGTGAAATTCATTGTGCCTTTTAACTAAAATAAAAAATGAACTGAATTAAGAGCTTTATCTGAACATTTCCATTCAGACTGAAGTTCAAAGCACCGTAGCCTTCATAAACAAACCGTATTTTGTTTCGTCCCTGCCTAAGCAGAAAGAAAATACTGCTTCTCACAGTACCTTGAGTCAATAGAATGCCACCACCCCCTCGATCGTGAGGTTCTTGATATTTCATTAGTGTGCAATGTTAAAATGCATGATGCCTGGTGAAGCAGTGATGCTGCTGCTGTCCCCGAAGACAGCTACTGTGAGGAAGACATTACAGAGCAGCTGAAATACACACAGAGGGAGCCAAAGTACCAAACACATTTCAAATATTGCTTACAAAAACAATTTCTGCACTGTGAATCCATTTTCAGGAGTGTGATGCCAGAACCCTGGTAGTATTTCAACACAGCTGATGAAAGTAGTACTTTATTTTCATGGAACAAAGACAAGATCACTTACCTTTTCCGGTGATATGCAAGCACACCTCTTGATGCAAATAAGTCCAGGCTCAACTGTCCACTGATCTGTAGAACTAATCCTCAATGTTACCAACTGCTGGAGTCTGTGGGTAAGCTGGACACTGGCCCCTAATGCTCAGCTATAGCACCACCATTCACTCAATACACAGTACAGAGACAAGCTCTTGCCATGTTGCTAAAATCTTAGGAGCCTGAAAAAGGCAAGTTTCCACTGTATTCTGCCAAGGGGATAAACAGTCTTAACCATAGAGTCTGAGTCACACTATAAATAGTATATGGAAATTCATGGTCCCAGTGTACAGTGCTAACTACATGCAGGGGATGTCAAAAAACTGGCAAAAGTTGGCTGTGTAAATTCCTACTATCTTATCAAAATGTCAGAAAATGAATTAAGATGTTTAAAGCAAGGAATTTATTCACTTTAAAAATGGTGTCTTAAATTATACACTATATAAAAATTAATTCCAATGGCTGCAAGCGGAATACAAGTCAAATGTTTACCCAAAAATTAAGTGTCGTTTACAATCTCTTGTGTCACTCCAAACCAATGTGGCCTTCTTCTGACTAAGGCCCCATTTACACCTGGTATTAAGATGCGTTTTGGTTGAACGGATCACAAGTAGACGAGACACACACCCATTCCTGTTTACACCTGATGTTTTATAGGGGGCATTTACACAAAGTTTTAAACTAAAAATGGAAAATGTGTGCATTTGGCCATTCATTTACATGATAATGGCATTTGGGGGCCTGAAAATGCAGACTTTTGAAAGCAGGTTTCAAAGTGCAAGCTAACAATACTCTGAGCAAACTACAAAAAAATCTTTAGATCTGAAAAAAAAAAAAAAAAAAAAAAAAATTAATTTCTGCTCTCATAGCCACAAAACCGCACTGAACCTGGTGAGCGTGTGTTAAGAATTAATTGAGAGAACATTGTGCTTAGTACCTTTTTTTGCCTTCAAACTAAACTTGGGTCTTCAGCTGACAGTTTTCAACTGGCTAGCGCGTTTCCCATAATGTTTACACATTAGGTCAGTAGGCGGAGAGTGGGCAAACTTTTGTGGGTGTTCGAACGCATTCGACAACCCATGAGCGTTTACACTATGAAAGCAATCCTGTCAAATGCATTTTCAACTACCCCAGAAAGAGGTTGAATGTGGACAAGCTCAAACCATTTTAGACCCTGTTTACACCTGTATAGGGCCCTATGATTTCCGCGATGCAGAAAACACGGAATCCAATTATAAAAACGGAATTTACTATGTAACGCAGAATGTCACGGAATTTGTCAAATTT
The DNA here is from genome assembly GCA_037101425.1 of Elopichthys bambusa. Taxonomy (NCBI): domain Eukaryota; kingdom Metazoa; phylum Chordata; class Actinopteri; order Cypriniformes; family Xenocyprididae; genus Elopichthys; species Elopichthys bambusa. The sequence continues at coordinate 4,630,034 of CM074448.1, forward strand.
TTGATGAATGAATAAAAAGCAGGTCAGTACACTTAAATTAAATCGCGATATAGACTAGTGTGAAAATTAAACTGCAAAAAGACTATTTAAATATGGATGCATGTCTGTGTGAGCTGCTCTGAGTCACTTCATCAGCATTTTACCACTTTAAGAAAATCTCATCATAAACACACAGAAACTCAAAGCTCTTGGCAACCTGTCAAAATAAAAGTTTGATTTAACTTGACAGAAACTTTACTGTTGTACAGTAGAATTTAGATACATTTCAATGTAATACTAACACTAATAGACTTAAGTTATTAAAACTATATTTTTAAACAATAATCAGTTTTTCCTCGTTTTAATTTTAACAGTAAAGCTCTGTTGTGCAGCACTTTGTTTGATAAAAAAAGTTTAATTTAATGATTAAAAGAAATTCTGTTCATTTGATTGCCAAAAAAAATTAATAATTTAATAAATAAATTTGTTTTTAAGAATTCAATTAATTACTCTTTTTGATTATAAAAATTTAATTGAACTATTAAAATAGTCCAAAAAATTAAAATGGGGAGAGAAAAAAAAACCAAAAAAAAAAACCCGGAATCCAGAAAAAAATAAAACTGATTTCATAGGGCCCTACCTGTATATATATATATATATATATATATATATATATATATATATATATATATATATATATATATATATATATATATATATATATATTTTTGTCATCCACTTGTGATCGGATCAAACAAAACATCCTAATACCAGGTGAAAACAGGGCTTAAAGGTGCGGTCACATTTATCATTGATCTGACAAATTTCACACGTCTTCGTAGTCAACCTCTTTTTGAGTCATCTGAACTCAAATCATATTGAGGCAACACTGAGAGGACTATGGAATCTTGATTGGTTATTCCACTTATTCAATTTTTCTGTATTTTACAACTTCTAAATATGTATGTATTGTAAGTATATATTGAAATATACTGTACACTTCATACGGACTTAAATGGCGCTTTTTGATGAGCTTGAAAAATGCTGCCCACTATACATTTGTGTTACTTGGATGAAATGCAGGTTTGGAATAACACAAGGGTGAGTAATTTTCATCTCTTAAAATATAGTCTGAAGTTGACTAGTGATTTTTTCCCATAATCCCTCTTCTCCCCAGTGTGAATCTGGACTAAAAATGTTTTAAAAAAAAAATCTCCACCTTATTCTTCAAAACGGAAGTAAGATTTTCTGTGAATGTGCTGAGACTTCAGAATAATTTGCCACTATAAGGAAACAACTGGAATAACGATGTAAATAATGAAATTTGCGCTAAAAACAGTTCACACAATTACAATAAATTAAAATAGTATGATAAGTAAAGGTTTCCAATATCAGGCAGCATAACAGCCAGTTTTTGTACAGCTAAAATAAAGTGGGTGAGACCGGAAGACTCAACACATTCAAGTTATAATGGCAATGCCGCTCTTACTTTAAAAATAAGGTGGATAGTAGTAAACTGTAGAGCTAAACTGAAACAGGCACAATTAAAATGGTTTGCTTGCAGGACTTGGCAGACTGTAAAGTAATCATGCGATTTGCACTTACCAAGCCTGGAGGTGGTGTAGTGTTCTTGAAAATTGAGAAGCCAGTTAATTTTTATCTCTTTCTCTTCCTGCTAATATCCAAGAAACTAGCTACAAGAGCTTCAGATGGGAATGAGAAAACTCTTCCCATACATTCAATGCTTTTTCACCCCAAGAAGGCTAAAAAGTTTGAAAAGGTGCAAAGGCAGGAGAATATTCAGATAAATTATTTTCCTGATGCTTCTAAACAAGCCTCATATCTGTCTAAACACTGAATACTTAAAGGGGTCATGAATTGAGAAATCAAATTTTCCTTGATTCTTTTTTTGACATGTAGGTCATTGTACTATAAAAACTGTGTAAGTTTCAGAACTCAAAACTTCCTTGTTAGTCCCAAAACAGCTTTTATTGAATCCAAGCTCAGAAAATGAATTGTTTCAAATTTGGTCAAATTATGATGTAATAGGGAGGCGAAAGACCGCCTCTGCAGAATCAGATCAATGCCTACTTCTACATCATCGCATCTTTGGCCCCACCCACTGGCGCGTTAGTGAGACGAGGACAGAAGAGAGATACAGGATCACTTAACTAAAAATAACTAAGGACAAAGGATCCTAATGCTAGGAAAGTGGTTATTAACTATGTGAATGTCTCAGTAGAGCATTATGTTCGTTCATTAAATTTCACTGTGGATTCTTTGGTAAATCAGTCGTAATTTCGGCACAGGCTTTGCAAACAGACTTTTACTGTAAGATATGGACCAGACAGTATGATCACAACATATAATCGTGGTAATTCCAATGCCCAATCTGTGATCAGTGATTTCTGATATGTAATGATTCATGTACAATCAGATGTTCTTTGTCTCAATCATTAATGCGTCAGTAAATTAAGTCAGTGACTAAATGGTCAACTTCACATTGTTTCTCTTAATAGCATGAAAATAATGTTATTTAAACTGTGATTAAATTATATAAATAAAGCGATTTTATAATTGCTGGAGCTGTCAATCACAAAGCGCGAGTTTCAGTGACAGTTCTGGACTCTCTGCAAAACGGTTATAATCAATGATGACGCTGTCTAAACTGCACAATGAATCTCTTATTTACATTGTGTTTACACTTATGATGAAAGCATTCGAAATCGAGCTGCAATGACAAGATCATGCATTCAACACATTAAACAGTCATCGGCTACAATGGTCTTCACTGCAACCTTTCATGTCACAGGTGTAGATCTAAATATGCTATAAGCAACACTTTTCATGATTGTTTAATCTCAAAAACTGCAATAAAAGAATGCAGTAAAAGTTTGAGAGCTCCATACGTAAAACATTTCATATGCAAAGACGTTAACCAATCATAGCAGTGGCCGTTTACATTGAAATCTCTCAGCAGACATACCCCATCCAAGAAATAGGCTAAAATCAGAGTAGAAAATGGCCTTTTATTAAATTATGACAATTTTTTATGCAAAAATCATACTAATGTTACCAAGTGAACCTCAGGAAACATTGTAAAATAATAAAAAAGAAAAAAATCAGTTCTTGACCCCTTTAAGTTCATTCGAAAACTGACTGGTTAGTTTAGAGTAGTCTTTCCAAAATAATAGATTGTGTTTTTTGACAATGCACAGCAATTTGAAAGCAGTTCATCTTCCTCAAAGCTAGCAAATTTAATTATGTAAATGTGGATTTACGATTCTACAGGACAAATCAAAATCCCCAAGTTGCCAACATCAAGGACAATCCTCAGCAGTTCTTTATATAGTTTATTACTTGTCTCTTGAAGAAATCAGCTTCTGCAATTTGATGGTTTGATTAGATTCATAAATTCAGAAGAAAAAAAAAAAGTTAATTCCACACTTTTTAATTGACTCAAATCTCTCACTGAACCAACATTACCTTAAAAAAAAAAAAAAAAAAAAAAAAAAGAAAAAAGAAGAAAAAAAAAACGTTATGACAAAAAAATATCTACCTTCAACAATGCAGTCTAGGAAATGTAGTCTAAACTGAACAAAGCTGCTCAAAAAGGAACCACATAACTTCAATAATCACAAATAAATCGGCTATTCTACAATTATGGACCACAGTAATTAAATTCTAGAATTAAGAACTATGGCCAGATTAACAAAGCTTCTTTAATTAAAACATTCTCAGTAACACTTTACAATAAGGTTTCATTAGTTAACATTAGTTGACATGAACTAAGAATTAATAATTCTACAGCATTTATTAATCTTAGTTCATGTTTAACATTAACTAATGTTAACAAATACAACATTTGATATTAATAATGTATTAGTTAATGCACTGTGAACTAACATGAACAATGAACAACTGGATTTTTATTAAAGATTAATAAATACTGTAACAAATGCATTGCTCATAGTTAGTTGATACATTAATGTTAACAAATGAGACCTTATTGTAAAGTGTTACATTTCCTTAAGAGCATTCTTACAAACTCCTTGGAATTTATCTTAAGTGTAATTCTTGAAAAATTCTCAAGTTCTCAAATATTTAAGAAAATAGGCTTTGATGTTATCCAATTTTATGTTGGACTTACTGATTAACTTAAGGCTGTCTTTTTGCACGGTCTGTAGATTACTGTAATAATCTGCAACGTCGTCACATTTTCTAACGTGCTGTATATTTGTAATGATTCAATTTTCAATTTCAATACCACGGTAAAAACTACTTAAGGCTTGAGGCAAATATTCATGAAAAAGTCATGAGAATAAATTAAGAATAAGTTACTTAAGTAAATAATTTTTATTTTTTTTAGATTTTTTTTGTAATCCTAAATGTTTGCTCACTATGTATGGGTTTTATAATGGGGTATTTCTGCACAATAGCTTACAAACAGCACAAGCTTGATTTCAAATTTTGAACTGAATTTACAGTCAAGTAAAATGAGAAATTAAATTTCAAGCAGTAGCAAAAATACATACAATAGAAGAAAGGTTTTTTTTTTTATTTTGATAGGTCTAACAGTAGTATTCAGGTACAGAAATACTACAGAAATTGAATAGTGTAAAAACACTGGATAGTCTAATTAAGAACAGTAAATTCACCGTAAATTAAAAACATAAATCCTTAAAGTTACAAAAGTTATTCAGTCAAGAGCAGTTTGAATTCTGTAATTAACTATAATAAATCCAAGCATGGATCTTGACTATATTGTTTGCAATTGCAGAATAAAAGCACCTTACACAACCTGTTTGACAAGTCCTTTTTTCCTGTTGTTTTAACAGAAAAACGTTCATGTAATTTGGAATTACTATTAGGAATATCAGTGTTTCAATTATTGAGTGTTTTTACTTTTGTAGTGTGTTAATTTATATACGATAAACACCCTATAATAAATCAGGAAACTAGATTTAAAAGGTAAAACAAACCATGCTTATGAGTTGATATTCTGAAAGTGCAAAAATTCTGATATAATGTCTCAAATGACAACAATCATGATAATTGAACAAAATAATTTAACAATTATGCAGCATGACAAAATTGTGAGTTTTCATTGAATAAAACTCTACTAAAATGCCCAGATATTTAGTCGACTAAAACTTGACTAAACAAAAACAGTACAAGCTTATAAACTAAAAAGTACATTTGAGACTAAGAAAAAGCACTGACAAAATTAATACTAATGTGAAAGCTATTTTACGTGAATATGACACGAGTAAAGCACAAAGCTTTCCCTTACAGAAAACCACATGAATTTCATGTATTCCACGTGATCATAGTTGCATACTTTACTGTGGTACCAGTACACCATAGGACAGATACCTTTTTATTTGCACATCAAATTCTATTTAACAATGTGCTTGATAAACTTGACGTGCCTTACCAAGTCTATTGGATAGCGCATTTCACACACATTGATAATTTAGTTTTGCTTTCTCTGGCAGCGCAACATCACATATAGCCTGATTGTCTTGCACCTGTGAAAGAAAAATGTGCTCTTCAGTCCTTTTACAAGTGTCAGTTGCTTTGGAACATTGGGAGAAAACCAAGATATTAGACAAGAGATGGTCTCTGTCCTGCATGTGTCCCACATCCCTCTCAAAGTGCAAAATGGTATACATGATGCATTTATCTTAACTTCACATTACAAGCATAATTTCTGCATTGTGTATTATTTGCACAAATAATAGGCTATAATAGATGCTTGCCAAGACAGGCATTTTGACAATTGTGTATTTGACGCAAAAGAGAACTGAATTTGGGAGTCTGAGAGGCAGCTTTATGCGTGCGCTTCGATTGTGTACCCGATCGGGCCAATGACAATTCAGTGAAGTTCCCAGGCAGTTCTTATAGTCAAGCTGTGAAACGCATCCTGTATCTGTGTGTGCCTGCTGTCTTACCTTTTGGGGATTTAAGACAAGTATAAGTTATCCTTTGATTTTTTTTTTTCTTTTCTTTTTTTCAGGAATTCAAGTGCTCTTTAGTTTGTCTTTAGAACAAACTTAAAAAAAAAAGGGTAAGAATAAAAAATAAATTTATAATACAATTTTCTAAACTTTATTTTTAAAGTTAGAAAACAAAATGGCAACTATAAAAACTATTCTGAACGTTCATGAATCCTGCCCTAGAACTTAAATACTAATAATCTAAATTTGGATGTAAGAAACCACACTAATAATTGTGAAGAAGCAAAAACTTGGTTGCTCCAAATCTGACAAACAGGCCAACAAGGATTTGGTCAACGATAAATAAGTGGTTACATACCATAAATGTCATATTTTGTAGTGGATTAGGGCTCACATATTCGTTCTGCACTAAAACATATGACCAAAAGCAAAGGAGGTAACAAACTGACATGAAGTGACCAACCATGGTCTGTTTTAAGAGATAAAACTCTAAGAAAAAAAATTAACATACTGGCGTGGTCAATGTTTGACTTGTCTACTTGCTACCAAGTGTCTTGAACAAAGCTCTTGAAGTTTTAATGCCTCGATCTCACAATCTTTGGCAAATCCAGCGACTAGTTCTTCCTCTGAAGTGCTCATTGAAGAAGACTGGGAAATTGTAAGTATTTCCAGGTAGACTGATATATTAAAAAAAAAAAAAAAAAAAAACCTAAGCACCCTGAAAATTAAAAGCCAGCCAATCAGACTAGACAAATCTCCAGCCATTTTGTGAGCATTATGCATTAGATGCATGGTGAGCAGTCCATGGGCATGCCGTAATGAGGCTGAGATTAAGTGGATAAATGGCTAAAATCCAAAACAGTTCCAAACTCGAAGATACTTCGGAAGTCACGAACAAACCTGTTAAGGAAGAAAATGTATAGAAAACCAACACAATAGACAATACATTTTACCAAACAATGTATCTGGGAAAATCTGTATGTGAAATTACCTTTTTCCAGCTGCATTCTTGATGTTAAAATAACCGTAATTACATAAGCCATGTGATTTAAATACAAAACGTTACATTAAATGTACACTAGCAATAAAACGTCAACTATTACACATGGCTTTCAAATTAGGAAATTTGTTTTAATAATTACAGTACCATTCTACATTTTTTAAATGTAGAAAGAAATGAAGAATGTAGAAGAAATGAAGCTAATTGTGTGTCCTCGCTCCAAAGGCAATAGCAAAATAGAGTGACTTGTAAATGACCAATGGCATGGGTCAGGAATAAGTAATTTTCTCTTCACAGAAAAGTGAAGACTAAAACGTGGGTCTCACATCATGTAAAGCGCAATGAAATTAATTTAGCAATTATATTAATAATTAGAAAAAAATGAATGTGATAATTGACAAATTAATTGCTTCTGCCTCCATGCTTTGACAGCAGCAGAACGTGCTAGAAAAAGCGAGACCGCATTAACAGTAACTTTGTGAAGAAGGAAGACAAATTTAAAATGGCTTTGTGTGATATGTTGATGCCAATATGGGTTTCTCTCTCTCTCTCAAAGAAAAAAAAAAAAAAAAAAAAAGTAAGTTAATCACTGATATCTTACAATATAGAAGCTTTAATATGAAAAATGGTGTTATAATTGTTATAATTATTCTACCAGAGCAGGTATAAGTAAAGAACGGTTATTGTTAACTGACCTAGAAACAGTGTTGCCCACAACATAAGTCAGAAGCCTTGCTTCTTGCTCATTTTGATTTGTAGTTTGCATTATTCTTAAAATTGTTCTTGTATTTTGCTCGTTTACAAGCTGCACAATAAAACCTGCAATTGGCCTTACTCTAAAATGGTTGTCATTAAGGTGTTGCAAAATTACAGAAATAACATTCTATGCAGCACCACTCAAATCATCCAATAACATGGAGGGTAAAGCAAATCAAGCAATTTAATTGTCTTGGAACATTGAAAACTGCTACTATGCAAATTGATTTTGTTTTGACTGGCAAAATGAAATACAATCAACAAACAATGAGGTGGTGCTGTGGATTCTACACATTGAACAAAATTAGACCATTTAAACTATGTGCTTTCATGCATAGATGAGAGTAGCAATGTTTTGAAGATTTTATTTTTTATTTGAGTCACCCATCATAACTAGATAAGGATATTCTTTTAAATGGTAGAAATTAAATCACTACAAGAAACATGCTTCTTGGTGAATAAGTATGTGTGTTCCAGTAACCTCTGCAACAGTTGAATTTCACTCGTTCTACTTGTATAATAACTAGGGCTGGGTAATTTTTTTGTATTAAAAAAATAAAATAATTCTCATATCTTGCCTAATGTTGTCCTCCAAAAAATGCGGAAATTGAAGGCTATGAAAACAAATACAGATACATGTACTGATGTAGGCTAGGCTGTAAATTGTGTAAAATATACACTTTCTAAACAACATTTGCTTCATAAAGTAGTTAAAATCAATTAAATTTAAAAATCAAATTAAAATGAAAAAAAAAAAAAAAAACAGAAGCATAGACTAAAATGTTAATTGGTACGAGGCTGGAGGGACATTCACTCATCTTAACATAGTACTTGTATCAAATTTTGATTTACCCATTACAATAGTTCCTTTACAGTTACTACTCTCATTAAAATTAAATTACCTGTACCATATGTAAAATTTCAAACAATTTTTGTAAAATGTATAGATTTCAGAATTATTGCAAGCCATCTGTTTGACATGCATGCGCACAGCGGCGCTCGTTCAGAAAAGTTTAGCAAAGACTCTTGCGGTCATAAGAATGAAAAATAGAAAATACTTGTGTTACTTTCTAACATTTACAGATGAGAATATACAGTGAAATGAAGCTGCATTAATCTATGCTTACGAGCTAGTTTGAAGCACTTAATATAAAGCAAGTCTCATGTTTAGGACCATTTAGATCTTGCACTTTCCCACAACAGCTTACTCTAAAAATAAATGGTAATGCTTATACCCAAAATGATACACAATATTGATATACTTTACAAAGTCTATACACCACCCAGACCTAATAAGATCATGTCAAATCATAAAACAGTTTGAGTAATTCACCTATAATGGCAGCAGTATACTTTAAGTCGATACTTGTAAATCATGTAAATAAAATAGGTTTATCCAAGAACACAAACACTAATTAGTGTTTCACCTATCCCTTTTGGTTTCATAAAACTCAGGCATTGCTTGTGAACAAAAACTAGATATAGAAAGATGCTTCACTCCTATTAGTTATGAATGGGAGAAACTGCAACGCACAATATGGCGGAATAGGTCCCGCCTAAGTAAAAGGGCCAATCTCTGATAAAGTCATTGCAGCTGCCATCAGAAATAAAACCTGATTTAAAAAAAGCTTCTTTTTCAGGCCTTAAAAACCTGAGACTCACGCTTAAGACTGCACATGGGCTCGTCTAGCCTGAAAAATAAGCTTTAAACACTATTTGAGCGTAAGTGTTGTTGCTGATTTAAAATGTTATTTAATTGTGAGTTCGCCAAGCAGTTTAAGATTTCAGGATTCCCCCATTTAAATAGATAAGACTTATGCTGCATTCCAATTCGCCTACTTATACTATGCTCTAGAAGTACGTACTGTTTTTGTGAAGAAAAAGTACATACTATTGAGTGTGTAGCAGAAGAGTATGCAAGCTTTGGGACATACATAGTCATAATTGCGTCTTTAACGGATGTTCTGTCGCTTAGTTACGCAACCTGTAACCGTTGAAACTGCCCTGTCAATCATCTTGTCACAGTTAAAATCCTCCAAATTTAATTTCCTACCGTTTCGGAGAGAAATGTAGTCGCACGTTGATCTGCCAGTCATGGGTCTTTCATGTGAAGAATTCTCCTCAGGTTTGCATAATGATGCATTTAAAAGTTAACAACCAAACACATTATAAAAGTTCACAATGGTGTTGCAGATGAAATATAATGTGGACAACATTTAATAAATATCTTTGTCATGTTAGGTTATGATTATTAAGCACTCAAACCCCTTCACCTTAACATCTCTGCTTAACAGTCTTTCTCGCACATCCGTCATGTTTGTAGTTTTTTTAAACAATTTTTATTCGTATTTGTAGTTCTAAACAAATCCTCGTCCACAGCGCAATGTGTTACGGGCAATATTAGCTGTTAGAGTGTGCACGGATCTGCACTTCGGATTCTAACCGGAAAAAGTAGACCATCCAGGTACCTTTGGAATACTCATTTCAACATACAATTTGGGACACATTCTAATTTCAAATACTATTTAGGATGGATAGTATGCGAATTGGGACGCATCAATAGTCTTGGATGCCCGAAATAGCTGCCCGGAGGCATTGCAAATATGGCCGCCAAGTGAACAGACTTTCCTTGAAAGGGATTTGTTGAGAATCAACTGTCCACACAAGGCAGGAATTAATGGTTTATTTCAAAAAGTCCATTTTTTTTTTTTTTTTTTTTTTTTTTTTTAAATCAATGTTTCCCCAATCTTTCGCAAAAAAAATAAAATTAATAAAAATAAAAAGTTTGTTTGTACGCCATGCCAGCTTCTGTGGTTATTTTCATGGAGAGAAAAAGGGATAAAACTATATTAGGTGTTTACAATTTATTTTTCCTTTAAAACAAAGGAAAACATATTTGGTTTAACTTTGTTAAAAATTTCTTCAAAAGAGTTACCTGAATAAAACAGGTTCCTCACAGGGTTAAAACCAGCACAATCTAATAAAACATACTTCAATAATAAAGAGTTTTGACAGAAAGAACATTTTGGTGGATAAGAAATTGAAGTAAAACAAACATTAATCAGGAGGATTCTGTTCAAGTTCCAAATTTCCAAGGATTCCGTCAAGAGCCAAAATGTGTCCATGACATACACCCTTTCAGAGTTAACCAGGTCCAACAACAAAATGATAAAAAGTTGATTTCCCAAAACCTGCAATCACTATGGCACATTCAAAACCCAGAGCTTAACCAATGGTGTGAGTTTGGGGTGGGATTATTGGTTTATCCAGCCATTGGAAGATTAAGGTAAGAGTGCACTGGAAACATGTTTGAAGTCATTTTTTTTTTTTTACATCAAAATGGCATACTCCACGAAACTAATCAAATTAAATTATAGGTAGCAGGAAAAACAAAACAAAAAAAACCCTCAAACTTTCAAACTACTGCTTTGCCAGTATTAACTGGAGAGAAAGTGAAACAAAAACAATTGTTATAGTTCAGCAGAATTATAATTTTTCTGCCATTGTGATCCAGTTAACCTGTCTTTTGCAGCAAGCAAAAAAAATTACTATAATTTATGATTGAAATCAACACGATGGGTGTTCTGGGTGGAACCAATCTGGGTTCTACTTTGTAAACAAATTAAACCAAGTCAGATTGTTTAAGCTATACTTCCAAATAAAATCTTTTTTTTAATGTCACCAGCAATCCATATTTAACTTAATATTCAGGTTGTCAATGAGAAATCTAAACTTTTAACTATAATATAAAAAGGTATCTAGGGCTGCCCCCTAATAGTAGACTAAAATGTTAGTCGATAAGAAGAGGCTTAGTTGACAAATTTTATTACTTTAGTCGCCAAAACTCCACAGGATGTGGCAAAGTCACACAGCCCATGATGGACAGATCGTTAACGGCTGGTCCTTATAATATGTCATGCAGGAAATCCAAATGTTTGCCTACCATCCATCGACTTCAAATAAGGCCTATCATTTGAAACATGCAAGTAATAGCAACTTTACATGTCTGCTCCCTCGAACGTTAACCTAGATAAATGTGTGCTATTAGGTGCAGATCTAAGGCTGCACTTACACTTGCAAGACTTCATGCACAGATCTGACCTTTTGACCATATCCGATTTTTGGAAGCGCTTACATTTCTTTGTAAAAGTGACTTGTATCCGATGTCTCCTTTTTACACTGCACTTGGCGAAACGAACCAAAAATAGCATATGACATCACAAATCAATTTCAATGGTACACTGAGTTTAATTTATTGTCATAGAAACCCTTTTAATGCAATAGCTACATCAAAATAATAAATTCTTCATGACCGTATACGTACGCAGCTGAATTGAATAATACTCGGGTAGATATTTGTTAAACGTGTCACAGCTTCTTGGTTTGAATCCGCCGTCTTATACTAGGTTTTTTTATACTAAACCACATGTGTTCATCAGCGATAGTATATCAAGGGAATGTACAAAATTGTGTGCCTTTTATTTTGTGGTTTCAATGGAACAAATGGTAGTCTCTCCACAACGGGACTGAAGCACGTGTCTGTGCACGAGCCGTCGTCACTGACAACACGCGGCACACTCAGTGTGATTTCAAGAGCAACGCATTTCAACGTCAGATCGCCTTTTATTTAACACAAACAAATTAAATTAATACTTTGCCAGTCAACTAGAGACGTTCCGTTTGTTATAGGCATGTCTGTACCATGAAATGCAAAAAAACAAAAAAACAAAAAACACTTTAATGATGCGGGAGTTGCGTTTTCAGGGAAATGTCCGCTTACACGGAAGGTGCAAACGCACGTATCCGATTTATTTCCACATATGAATGAGGCCTGAAACCGATCAGTGAATATCGGAATCCATGCATTTTTTTCCTGCTTACATGGTTGTAGCTCATCCGATCTGTGCCATATGGGAGTGGAAATAAAAAATAAATTCGGAATTGGGTCACTTGAACCATGCAGTGTAAATGGGGCCTAAGTGATTGTGTGGTGCGTGGAAGCTAAAGTATTAGCACACTTACTGCATGCCGGTCACTTGTATTTATTACTGATAACAGTTATTTTACTTTTGTAAAATAAACAGGATGCGCTTTCTGCAGTCTATGTCTCCGTGAACTAGAGCACGTTACAAAAATGAACCGAAACTCTATACCTATATGAAAGTAGCGCATAAGACTACCTGCCTCAGACAAAAGGAATATCTATAGAAAGCTTTTAGACAAACTAACGCAACTTGGAAAACAAATACTCTGATTATGCAGTCCATATGAAAGTTGCATTTCACTCTATAGGCACCTTCACTATACTGCGGAGATGGCGAGGCAGCATTGTCAACTTCACCTTTGCAGCAAACACTGACTCAGAAGACACTAGTTTTCTAATAATGTCTCATTGCTATTTTTTCCTGACACAATCATAATTATTACTTACACCAGTGCTTTGAATAGTGCAGAATAGGCTATATATTACGCCAATATATATTAAAGGCTGATTATGTTTTAGTACCCCCCCACCAGTATATACTCAAGTAATAAAGTTAATATAAACAAATTGGTTGACTAATGGCTTGAATGAACGACTACTAGTCAACTAGAAATATCTTTAGTCGGGGGCAGCCCTAAAGGTATCCATAACTCCAAGCGACAACCTTTAAGATGAAGAAAATGTACTAGATGCCTACATGTGTCAGGTGTTAGGATGCCCGACACATTAGAAAATTAAACATTGTGCCAACAACATCTGAATGGGGTTTGGGAGAACCAACTGCACTCTTTATTGAAAATGTACATGTAGTATTTTAAATGTTAATGGCACAGAACACAGCCATAGAAAGATCAGAACAAATTTACAATATTCACCAGCATAACACAAGTAACATGACAAGATAAAGACTAATAAGAAAGGGGATTACATGTTGGCAGCACTAAGCCAGTGCTGACTTCAATGGTTTTATTAAACCTATTAAGAATACAAAATAAAAATAGGACGAAAAAAAATCTTGCCACAAATGGGATGAGTTTTCAGGCTAAAATTGCAAGAAAATTCTTTAAACTTAAATACATCAATTATGACTCCAGACCCGAGCCTCTGGAATTCCACATACAAACTTTGCTTTTAAAGTGCCAGATCAGAAGCGTGGCTTCTTGGCAGATCCATCATATTCCTCACGGACCCTGCCAAATCCTGGGTTTCCAGCACCCATGCCCCTTGGACCACCTGGCCCACCTTGCGGGAAACGCTCATTGCGCTACATGGACCATTTTCAGTTATGTATCAGTTGGGGATTTAGTTTTGTAGAAATTATGGAGTTTACATCCATGGGTATGGGAGAAAAGCAACAAAGGGTAACGAGTTCCATGAGTTCATTTTTTGAGCAAAGTATTATTTAAGTGGGATCCAAGGAAAACAATCGGCGAAACAGTTCCAACACGCAGATCCACAGGTGCCAGAGGTGACATAGGAAAAGGAAGAGAGGGTAATGTATTCATTAGTCAAATACCATTACATTGCATTCCAATAGCGCTGCTGAGATAAATACTGCAGGATACTTAAACTAGCTCCACTTGCATGGGAGATTTAGAAGCAAAATTGTGTCAAAGTTGAGCATACTGTTGGACGCCCCAAATTTACGATTATGGCAAAGAGGTTTGTACTTTATTACTAGACAAAACCCTCCTAGCCATATGGGCAATTACAAACTCCTAGATTATGAACACGAAATTAAATCAATAATTTTAAATTCTTTTTAAAATGCATTTCTGAACATGGATTTCAGAAATGGATTTAGTATTTATGAATGGTTTTACTTAAATATTATACAAATTGCTTTTGAAATACTGGTAACTATTGGGTTTACATTAAAAGGTACATTAAAATTTACATCTGGTGATTTTAGAAAAAAAAAACTCAGTAAAAATTTAATTTTTGCAAACTATTTAGCCATCACAGTTCAATGTTAAACATTTGACTTAAATTTATTGTAATTATGATGTTCATCTGACATATAGGCTAAGGCGCTTGTCCGAACATTCAGTCGTGATGGTTAACTGGATGAAATAAAATGTCTGCAAATGTGACAAACTGCATCCTGAGTTTGCAGTAGAAACGCATGCAGCATTTTCCTATTTTATCTTTTTTTCAAAGTTGTAAAGTTTAAAGTTTAGCCCATCTAGACTGACAACACAAATGTGATGCAGTGAATCAAATGTTACAAATATTAGATGATCAATTCTTTAAAAACTGTGAAAGCATAGGGTTGTTAAAGTTAAAATTAAACATTGCTACAGCACATTGACAATCTGTAAATAGAACTGCCACTATATCCACTTGTTGCAAATCCATTTTTTCCCCCCTGCAAAAACAGCTGACTGTTTAAAGTCAACATGAAACTGCACTTGCAACCCATATTTGTTTGGTAAAGCAACTTTAAAGCCAAACAATATTCAACAGGAAAAAAAAAAATAAATAAATAAAAAAAAAATAATCTAAGGCAGGACTTGAAGGCAAAGTCAAACATGCCAGGCTTGAAGGTGAGTGGAGGACTATTCTCTTAAAACACAACCAGCACTCATAGGCCTAAATTTAAGTGGCCTTGGTGACATAAGCCAAGAGGCAATAGCTTGAGGTGGAGGAAGTAATAACATTTGATAAAATATTACAAAGTTTCAGAATAACACAAACAGTAACTTATATTGAAGTACATGGGGTCCATTTTGATTTCGTGTTGACTTTAAGGCTACATTCACACTTTGTCAGTTTAAATCCGATTGTGTATCCGATTGGAATCGGATCTAAAATTATTGACTTCCACATTGTTTGTGTATTGCAACGGTTCAGATCCAATTTGTGTGTCCATGCTGCTCCCCCCCCCCTCAATATCTGCATTGGTTTCTATGGCAATGAAGTTGAGTTGGTAGGCATATGCCAAAATTAAACAACCGCAGCATTGAGGGGTTTACAATACAGATGTTTATTTACAGCATGAAATTGTGTTGCCGCCGCACGCTGGACTACTGCGTTATGATTTCTCAATGGCAGAAAACATGTCTCAGTTAGTTATTTCTCTCGTCTGGCACTTTGCAACAACATAACCTTGTTTCTGCAGTGACTTTCAGCATGTTTCCTATAATGTCTGACATTTGCCACATATGAATGTAGCTCGAAACAGATTCGTAAAAATCGTATTTCATATGATTTTTGGCCGTTCAGACTTGCTAAATCTGATCAGATTTCAATTGGATATGCACAAAAATCGGATTTGGACTGACAGTCTGAACGTAGCCCAAGAGGTAAAAATGTCAGATTTTTACCTACTAAAAGTTCATTCAGATATACAACTAAACATCTTAAGACAAAATACTTGCGTTCAGACACTTAAAAAGATCAGTTTCAATAAAGAAGAGCATCTTTGCTCTGCTAATTGCAAAATCCAGGGGTGAGTTCCACTCATGTTCAAATGAAACCATTATTGAATTATATATCTGACAAAAGGATGAGGTCATGCTCATGAATAAGGTTTCACTTAGAGATTCTACTCATTAAATGCCTTTTTGAAGTGTGGAGATATTTTATTCCTATTTGCTGAAGCCTATCGGAAAGAAACCCCAATTCCCTTATTTCTAATAACACTGCCTGTTAACTGGGGCATCAAAAGGTTCAGCTATGAAAATACTGAAGTCAAAGTAGCACAGGCAACAAGTTCAACAATCCAACAATTTGTAAAAGCACTGACCTTGCTGTTGAATTACTTTCCTGCAACCCACAGCTTCCCAGCAAAAGCTTGGGCCAGGTAAACATGTAATACAAATTCACATGCCTGTGATAAAATGTATGGACTTAAAAGCTTTAAATAGCAAGTCTCAATGTAGCTAGCTACATAATGAATACAAACTGTTGTTGTATTGTTTTGAGACAAATGTTTAAACTCTTGAATTAAAATAGCAGAAATATCCAAAGCACACCAGAAAAAAAAAAAAATTCTTGAAGATTACAAAATGTGTGCCATGTTTAAGTAAACTCTTAATCTCTTTTCTTAACAGCAAATATGTGTCAAATCCAACTCCATTCTCGCTATTCAGTATCAACCAAGTTTAAGTATGGATGCCAACCAACACCTCCAACCAGCTCCTCAAAAGCTCAGCCACATTTTCAGTCACTGTAACTTCATTCCATGATCATTTTGTGATTAAGTTGCTCAAGTTTATCTGCACTAAATGCCCAGTTTCTCAAAATTACAAAAAAAGAGCTCCAAGCATGGAAATAGCATTTCCATGCGATTACCATCGCAGCACTGACATGACTATGACATGGATATGCAACAGTAAACAAACAAACAAAAAAAACTACAAAAGTATTTCACCACAAAATCAAGTACAGCATTTTATAGGGTATTGTTTCACCAGGCCTTATGTTTGAAAAGATGGTACATTGCTTATTCAAAGACTACACATCAAACAGAGCGCAAACATGCCTGTCTTTATTTGCAATTTAGACAGGACTTACAAGTTCATGTTGTAAGCAGGTGTATAAAATTCTTGGGCCTTAGTACAGACAGACTTGCAAAGCAACAAGAGAAGGAAAGTGAGGGGAGCTGAGCTTGAGTGCTGACAACAACCTCTGCCACTAGATGGAGGGATTACAATCAAACCACAACAGGGATCAAAACACTTCCCATTGACGGGTCTACAAATAATCCATCCACACCTAATTTATAAACCTTCAAACACCAAATGGCCTCAGTTCCTATGAACCACAACAGGTCAACTCAAAGATTATCAAGCATTCAATGCACACACACACTCCCGCCACATTCACTCTAGCTTTCAACTCAGGAATACATTACCATTTCGTTGGACACCATGCCCCCTGATGCTTGTCCCCCCATTCCTTGGTGTCCTTCAAAATTCATTCCTGCCAATGGGAACTTCTGGCTAGGTGACCCAAATGGCATATCTGTTTAGATTTTTTTTTTAAAAAAAGCACACATTAGTTTCATTAAGCATGACATCATGGAAATCAAATCACAGGGCAGAAGGCATGTAGTAGGTTGTGTGCAACAGGTTTACCAGCTAAGTTTTGATCATGTTGATAATTTAGAAGCCTTAGAAATGTATCAAGTAGGGCTGGACACTGACACAAATTTCACAGTTTAATTTCAATTTACAAGCTTAGGATTCAATTCAGATTCAATTCGATTAATTTGAATATATCACGTACAGTGCAACTCAGATTTTCTCAAGGAAAAAAAAAACCTCAACTAATGCTATACAGGGAGTCAGGTGGTACTACATTATTATTGAAGATTGAAATTACTTGCTTTGTATACAAACACTTAAATTACACAGAAGGAAGCTTTTATAAAAATAAATTTATAATACTAAATTACATAACTGTTTAAACTACAATTCATTTTTACAAATCAATTTTTCTAGCTGACTAATGAGTCATTGAAGGTCTTATCTGAGGTTAATGTTAAATTTCATATTTACAAGCTGTTGACGCCTTTCTGCGGTTGAAACACTGATTGAGCGATCACAAGACAGGATACGGATTTCGATAAGTTGCACTTTATCTTTCAACATACCATCTGTTGTTCATTCATTATTTTGTGCTTTAACTTGTAGTAAAGTGGAAGAGATAAGTGTCAAACCACATTAAAGAGTGCCAAAACAATAATTGTTGCTTGAATAAACATAAAATTGAGTAACAAAAGCACAAAGCTTATTGAAATGTATTAGATGGCAGGTGTGCTACAATGTTCTGATCATTTATCAACTAAAAAACAGCATAGACCAAAGATCAATTCCTGGGATTTAGGAATTGATATTGGTTCATAAAAATGAGAATCAAATAAAATCATAAAAATCATTATTTTTACCCAGCCCTAGAATTAGGCTTTATAGGGTTGGTATACAATGGAGTGTTGGAATACTGACAGTGAACCACAGAGAAACACTAACAATACTTCAGTTTATTACATATAACAATTAATTTATCCATTTTATACATATATACATATATATATACACATTATATATATATATATATATATATATATATATATATATATATATATATATATAATATGTAAGTGTGTATGTATATATGTGTTTATCTATACATATTTATATATATTTATTTATTTACATCCACACACATGAACACTAATCAAATCAGTTCATTCATGTTCATTTTATAAGGTTTCAGATGTAGAATGCATCTTACCAGCCAATCCAAGGCCTCCACTGGAATTCATTCTCATCTCCCTGTCTCTCTGTATATTAAAAAAAAAAGGTTTTATTTGAAAGAACTCAATCAATATTATTTAAATGCTAAGAGCCTTCTAACTGCACTACTTACATTATCCATAAAGCCACCCATTCTGTAAGACTCTTCACGTTTGCGCCTCATCTGATCTTCAATTTCCCTCTGCCGCATCATCTCCTCCTCTCTCCTGCGCCGTTCCTCTTCCTGCCTGTGGGTGAGAACAATCAGCCAGTTAACTTGAATCACAGCAAGGGTTTCAAGCACCACAATATACAACATGAGACATACCGGAGTTGCATTTCTTTACGTTTCTGCATCTCCTGACTGTGCATTTCTTCCATACGACGAAGTTCCTCTTGACGTCTAAGAAGGTCTTTTGAAACAAAATGAACCCCCAAAACAATTATTCATCCCAAAATCTTAATTAAAAAAAACAAAAACAGAAAAAAAACAAAAAAACAGCAGTGCTTCCCACACATAGACTTTACTTGGGCGGGTCGCCCAGGTATATTTGGAGACACATTTATGCTTATTATTTTTATCCTCTACTACTTTTGTATCCGACCAAGATAATTGAATCATCCGCGATCGATTAACTAGTGGAGAATCTTCCCTCACCCTACACGCTTTATACCTGCTCGTTTATTCCCGCTGACGTTCCCACGTGCGCTGCAGTTACGCGGTGGATTTTTCACAAAGAGCGCTGCATGTTGCTAAGTCACAAGGCGGCATTCTACAGGCTTGCTCAACAGCACTTCAGACTGCTTCAAAGTGATTCTCAATCAATGAACATTTTAAAATAAGAGTCCCAATGTATTTCGGGCTTGTTTACAATTAAGTCACACACCAAGTTTTTTTTTCTGGACATTATTGGTATTTTGGTTACACAATAAATTGTATTGATTTCCATTTAATTCATAGTAAATTACTGTAGTCTCCCCCACAGGAAGAAAAGACTAAGAACATTATTTGACAAGTACATTATTCATTATATAAATTTTACTAGTAAAGTAACTTAATGCATAATATTAGTATGTAATTAAATGTAATCATATGCTATGTAATTAAAATTAATTTTAAATCAATAAAAATACTGTTAAAAAAAAAACACACATTTGTTGTTTGTCACATGTAGTAGACTATTTTTGTGCTATGGGTCACCCGGCTACCACCGCAAGTATATTTCAAACCTGTGGGAAGCACTGAACAGCCAAACATAAATACACTGACTCAAAAACAATAATCACCCTGTCTGAGCATATTTGCTTGATGCTCATGATAAGCATCTTCCATCTCTGCTTCTAGCTTCTCACGGGCCTCACGAATGTTCTTCTCTACTTGTTGCCTCTGTTGCTTCTCCATCTCATCAAGGGACTTCCATCGCTGGGAGTATTCAAACTCAAAGGTGCCAGGACGGGCAAACCGAGGAGGCTGATCTCGCTCCCTGAGGACAAATCAAAGCCCATTAACAAATGTATCTATCACCATGACCAATACACCAAAGGGGAGGAAAAAAAATAAATTGTAGTAATTTGAAAGTAATTTGAATGAAGAAAGCTCTTTTACAAAACTAGGCATGTGGAGTATAATAAACATCTTTGTTACTGCTGCCAAACCACCTGCATCCAAATGCTTGTCACACCATCTGTCCAACTTCATTTACATGATAAAAAGCCTATAAATATTTTACAACCACCAGAGCTCAAAATTGATTGCTAATCTCAAGAGACTGATTCTAGTCAAAGAATGTGAAATAAATGTGATAATTTGGAACTTACTTCTGATAACTGGGGTTCTTCTGTGCAAGCTTCTCTGGCAAACCATCCTCATCATCATATTGCTCTAACAACTCAACCACAATCGGACGGGGTGACCTAGAAGAAAAATAATAAAATGATGTAAAGATATTTTCTACAAGTCTATCCAGTAAAAGAAATTACCATTTAGCCACATTGTACATATAAGAACTTCCTCTTACGATGTGAGAAGGAACACTCCATCGCTGATACGATCAATAGCCTTCCGTGCAGCTGGTTTGGAAGAAAACTCAACAATGCCTTTCCCTGTTGAGCGGCCACGGTCATCTACGATGACTACAGCCCTCTCCACCACTCCAAACTGAGAGAAGGCCTCTTCCAGCAGTTCATTGGACACATATGGAGATAAGTTGCGCACAGAAAGTGCAGCAGAATGAGTGGCAAAACGAACTCTTAGAGGCCTGCCTTTCATGGGAATATCATCCAGCTCAGCTTTTGCAACCTCTGCCAAGGCACGGGATTCCTGAAGACAAAACCCCCCCCACAAAACTCAAATTTAATGCATATCTAAAAACACTTGCTTTACACTTACATTGAATGAGTTACAAGTCTCACCAGTCTGATGAATCCAAAACCTTTGCTTTGATTGATGAAAATCTCACTGGGCTCCCCATACTTTGCAAACAATTTCCTGAATTCGGGTTCAGTAATGTCGTTTGGTAGGTTTCCAATAAACAGACGACAACGTTGAGTATAGGTTTTCTCCCCAGGCTTGCGCAACAAAGATAGCGTTGCCTTCAATTCCTAAAACCAAAAGTGACAATGAAAACTTGTAAACCTATCGTGGGGCTAAATTTGCGCGACATCTGGCAAATGTTACTTCACAATGCTTGCGAACGGTCTCATCTACAATGCAAACACACACGTGACCTATATTTATCAAACAAGTAGACCACACTATAACATCAAAATTATAGTAAAACACGTTCTTAACGCGAAATAAACGTATAAACATCTCATTTAGTGCATTTTACACGGACAGTATTACAGAAGCACCGTGGGACCAGTAGGTAGTCCAACCTTTGTTTAAGCGTCTACAAAATGGCGGATCTGCCTCGGCAACCATGTACTAAAGAAAATATTTCGTATAAGTATTTATAAATTATAAAGTATAAGTTTATAAATTTAACTTACTCAAACCGCTCATATACTCACTAAAACGACACATGTTTTTCTACGAATTACGTTGTTTTACCTGAGGCTGAATGCCCTCATTGCTCGTGGTACTCTGTTGTTGCGGTGGTACTGTCTTTTCCGGTTCTTTCTGCACGGGAGCAGGCGGTTTTTGACCATTCCCCATCCCAACTTTTGGTTGGTTCTTTCTGAGCTGGTTCTGTGGGGAACCGAGGTCTGGGTTCTTCGCATTATTCTGTGGCGGTGGAGACTGGATCTTCTGTGGCGGTGGAGACTGGATTTTCTGTGGCGGTGGAGACTGGATCTGCGGCGGAGCGGCGATGGCGGTCTGCTGTGGCGAAGGGCCTTTGTTGTTGCTCTGCTGGGCCAGACCAGGGCCTTGCGCCGGAGGTGACTGGACCACTGGCTTGTTCTGACTGGATTCCTGCGGCTTCTGTGGTGTAGAGACCTGACTGGGCTGATTTCCCTGATTCGGCTTAAATCCGCCACCCATATGGGGTCCTCGGTTTTGATAAGGATGCTGGTTTTGATTTCTAAAGTTAGGGTTCCCCATTCCACCACGCATTCCCATTCCTCCGCGGCCTCGGTGCTGGAATCCTCCACGGTTACGGGAGCGGTCACGAGACATTTTCACACAAGCGGAAAGAAAAACAGTTAAAAAGCCTTTTGCGGGTGATAGAACAGGTTAAATAACGCACTATATTCACAACTAACGATAAATGCCGACGATGACTGGATAACCTGCACTCTGAACGCTTGCTTTGTAAAATGGCCGTTGGTTGCGTGAGAAGATCGTAGAAATGGGAGGAATGACGTACTCAAGAGCCTCCGCCCCAAATCAAATCCAAACGGTCCAAAAGGATACTGGCGCCCTCTAGTGGCGCTCGTGAGTTCAACCATTACTGAGTGAGTGTACTAAAAGTACTTGTAGGGAAAAATTTGTGATACTTTTTATTGGACGATGGAAAAAAATACCAAAATACACAATGAGTAAAAACAGTTTATTTGTGGAAAACAAGTATACTTTAGCAAACTTTATACTATGGAAATAATATGCTTTAATAATATACAATAATCCTTGCATTGCATGTAAATATGAAACACCATGAATTTGTACATTTTAATTAGTTTGAAAGGCTTTTGTCTTTCATTACAGACAGTAATACATAGTTAAAAGTCTCACTGAGTAATAATTTAAATAATTAATGTGTTTGTCAGAAGTTGATTAGATATGCAAAGTTGAGAAAACACTTAAAGTAAAATTATTTCTGTAAATCCAGTGCTGTGTGGCTCTCAGTTTTCAGGCACATGACTAGTGGCTGGTCTGTGCGTGCAATTCCACAAACCCGGAAGCCCTTCTAAATATTATGTACCTTGTATCTTCCTGTTATCTTCAAGATGAGATGAGCAAAAGTAGCCAGGTTTATTTATTTATTTATTTTGCAGGTAAAAAAAAAATTAGCATCCCCATTCACACACCATTCATTTCATTTAATGCAAGATATGTTTTCTCATGCTAAAAGATAAGCAGATGCATGTTTGTGAGGATAGGGGCTTATCAATTGTGTAAAAAAAATAAAATGAAATAAATGACACAACAAATGACAACAGTTCATAGTCTCTGTTTTTATTTAAGCTCCATCAGATATCAGGTATGTTACACATAGGAACATTTGCTTGCAGTTTACCATCAATGTCAGGGATTATTTTTTTAGCGGAAGGATGGCATTTAATGATTTTACTATACATTGGCTTATGGCTTTAATGTCTGCATTGTGTGGTATCCATTTTATAAAAGCAATAAGGTACTCAAGGTGTGCTGTAGCCTACGTATGTTCCAATTCGTGTCGTACCTAACAACGCTCTTCCGTCTTGACTGTATTCAAAATACAGCACAGCCTCTTGTATCTTATCGTTTACAGATAATAAATTTTCATGTTGTGACAAATATAGATATTTATACAGTGCAGCCCCATGCAGTCTGGGTACCTCTCAGTCCGAACCATACAGTTTAGTACATTAGATTAGTCGCTCTGTGCATTCTCAAAATTAAACGTAAAGATGCAATGCCACAAAAAGGCCAGACTAAATTTTAGTATCAAAAAATATAGCTGTAATTAATGTGTTAATGCATTAAACCAACTCTGAGCACCATTAAGCTCTCTGTGTAAAAATAACTAAATGCCACTTCAAAAGCACTTCTGTGTCATTGTCATCAACCTTCCTGATAAGTCCAACCCTAAGCCCATTTCTTGCAGTGCCAGCTTTGACTGACAACTCTTGATGGTGGTGACGTAGGGGCCCCTGGCCTAAGGGGGCCGACACTAATGTCCTTGCGTTATTCAGACTGTGTGATGAGAACACAGTCATCTGTTGGTGCTTCAGAGCAAAACCACTCAATTAAAAAGATTTCAGCCTATGTAAGTCTCAGCACTGTCAATTTAAATTATGATTTTAAATTGACAGAGAAAATTTAGTTTAAGCTCATTATTATGGGTTGCATTGTCTCAACAATCCAATTTTGTTTTTTGACACATCTTCAAACAAAAGTTAGCCGGAAGCTTTTCAACTTTAGGTTTTTGATTTTAAGCAGTTATTCTACTTTAAACTGAAGTTGCTGACCCTCATTGTGACATTGTCCGTTTCAATTTGAATGTACTCTCAGTGCAAACTTGTACTGAGCACAACCAATACATTTTAAGTATGCACTGTCTGCTTTTCAAATACTTTAAAAGACTACTCTTCTGATACAGTCTTCAAGGACACACAAGTAAATTATACCAAACCTTAATGAACACTTACAAGGTACATTATACCAGAAAGTTATATTTCCACTCATTAAACATCTTGGGGAAAAAAAGATCTTACTCTTAAATCTGAACGTTGAGTCATATTGAGGACTATGAGAAACACATATCATGCCATCTCAGCATGTTTTTATGATTGAATAAAATACATTTTTATATGCAATTTTCACCCCTAAAATGTCAGGCCATGTCACAGACAAATTTGTATATGTTAGAATGGTTTCCTGATTAATTTATTTGATACAAATAGCATTTTCTTATTGGTCATATGTCTCTGATTGTATCTAATAAGTACATTTTTATATCATAATTTCCTGTGTGACAGGACTGACTTTATGGATTTCATTGATGCAGAAAAAGTTATGTTTTGTGTTCTTTATTTAAGTTTTGATAAGCATTAAGTTTTGCTCATCAGCACCCTTGTAGCTCTTTCATTTTGTCCTGCAGCTTTTTCCTCTCTTTCGCCCCTCTCTCTTTTGCCTGCAACATACATCACACATACTGTCACAATTTAACAGTCATTAAAAGGTTAAACTATTCAGTTACTGTGTAATATAACTTCACAATATATACAGTACATTTTACTATGATACAGCAAATGTAAGCAATAGACATTTAACTGAATAGTACAATGTAAAGTAACTGTGGTACCACATCATATTATGGCTCAGTAATAACAGGGTAATACTATGGTAATATCTACATTATTACTTAGGAAATTACATGGTAATAACGGAAACTGCATGTAATTTTCTAGATAATAATGTAGATATTTCCATGGTATCACCCTGTTATTACCAAGCTGTAATGTGAAGTGGTACTGTGATTGAAGCCCTTTTTTAACCTTGAAGGCCCTGGAACTGCGGCCTTTCTCTTAAGCCTAGATGTTTTCTGTTGCTCTTTCCATAATTTAGTGGAATTCCATAACAAGTCTTTGGTCTCGCTCATTCAATTCATGAATATTTTTCCTTCTTTTCTTTTTTTCTGCCTGCATCTCTGCCTTTCTGATGGTCGGCCATTTTAAACTGCCATTACTCAGCCTGCTAGCATAAAAACTGTTAACACACAGGCAAGGATTTTCAGTAATCTTTTTAGACATGTTTTGGATTTAAAAGGGTCATATAATGCCACTTTTACAAGATGTAAAATAAGTCTCTGATGTCCCCAGAGTGAGTATGTGAAGTTTTAGCTCAAAATACCCCACAGATAATTTTTTATAGCATGTTAAATTTGTCACTTTTTGAGCAAAAACTGGTTTTTGTCTGTCCCTTTAAATGCAAATGAGTTGCTGCTCCTAAGAAGAGGGCGGAGTTTCAAGAGCTCTTGTTAGCAGCTCCGATTACCTCCTGCAGACTCACTGAAAATGTCAGAAACTGTTTAGCATTTTATGTTCAAACCGGAGTCAGACATTGATAGAGAGATTCAAGAAAAAGTGACAACATGTAGAATGCAACAGGACGTTTCTGAATGGTTAGTTGATGAATTTATGTAGCTGATGTGGAGTTAACTATCTTGAAGTCATTAATTAGCATATTCTGTCATGATAATCTATAAATCGCTCGTGTGGGAACTGTTGTAAGATCCTACAGAGCCAGAGAATATATGCTGCATGAAGATAGAACAGGTATAGTTTAATTACGGGTATAACTTATGTTGTCATCTTGCTTTTATGATATGCTATTGCATTTGTGTTATGTACTGTATTGCAATAACATGGCCTCACCCCTTGTGTTCTCAGGGGCAGGATTTATGTAAATATTAGGGTTAGTGATGTCACTAACCCGGGAAGAAGCTAGTTGTAGTCAGTACAAGCCGCTTGTAGTCTCTAAAAAGCGATTTCTTTAAAAGAAAATATCTCCCTTTGCAGTGAACTTTGAACATCATAACTTTGCAGATGTTGTTTATGCTCTAACAGCAACATTACACACTAACTAAAGTTTAAAAAGTGAAATCATAATCAACCACCCCTTTAAAACATTTTCATTATTTTCTGGGATGTTTTACCATGACAGGGCCTGCCTTTAGCTCGTCTTCTTCTTCTTCAAAAGAAAGAAAAAAAAAAAACAAACATACAAAAACAAGCTTAAAATCATACAGTTCAATGACAGAACTCACCCTTGATCAGTGTCAGCTTCACCTTGGTCAAATGATGTCACTTCCCTTAAGAGTCATACCCTTAAAGGCGTATTGCACACATTTTATGTAGAGCTTTATGTAAACGCGACAAGACTGACTGAAAACATGGGGACAGTTGTAAAATAGTATTTATTTGTAGAATTTATGTATAATTTCATGTTTGTAATCAATTGATATGAATGATAACTTAAACTTGTTATTGACGGAGTATTTTTCAAAATATTTTACAAAACTACGAGAGCTAGAGCTCCAATTTGGCTGAGGACAAGGATTTGTAATTTTCAAATGTGTTTTTAATAAAGAAACAAATATCTGAGCACCTAATGAATGACATATTACTTTACATATTTATTATACTATACATATTTATTTACTGTAACAATTCAAGGATGGATACGTTTCTGGTAGAATGTCCCACAATTCAACTTCAAGTACCTTCCCTGCCCTAAAACACTTAGGCACTGTTTAAACTTGGTATTAAAATCTGCTGCTTTGTAAATTCCAGTGTGGTTTGTGGCTCTTGACTGTCGTGCTGAGAAGGCATTTACCAAGAAGTGTAATCTTTTCTTTGTTTATGGAAAAATAAAAGAGTCAATGCAATAGCATGTTTATAATAGAAATGAATCATGCATCCAAAATACAAAATGAGATAGTACAATAAAAACTGAAACCAGTAATAATAGACATGCTCACATAAATACAACATCTTTTAAGATTACGAGTTGAATGGCCGCAAGCACCGCTGGTAACCTCTAACTCGGTCACATCTGGATCACTTCATTTACCATAAGTATGTTCACATTATACACCGGTTACACTCCCACTTCCTGCGATTTCAGTTGAGAGGGGTCTGGGAGGTAGGTCAGATTCTGGGTCTTAGCGCTACTTTGTGATAAACATTTTGTAAGCTTTATATTCTAATCGATGAATACATGGAGTCACAGTTTTGGCAGAAGTCTAATGTCCTTGCATTTCTCAGCCTGAGGGTGGCTCTAATGTTGATTGACAGGCTTTAGTATTTATTGCCTCAGAATGTTACAAGTCGTGGAGGAATTCTGCTGAGTAAAAGAAAGTCATGTATATTCTTAGAACAAACATAAAACAAACACAACAAAACTATAAAAGTTGTATGATCACGTTTAAACATTTAAACTTATTAGTCCTTTTAAAATAATTTGATAAATTCATGACATATATCACTTTATTCTATAAAACCTCTTTAGTTCGAATAAATTTTTAGTACATTTAAAAAATACATAATATTTTATGTTTTGTTATCTTAAAACCCCAAAAAGTCAGGTGGTGTAACTGTCAGAACAAATGAACAGATGAGAAAACTATTTAAAATGGCATAATAAAAAATTAAAAACTAAAGACTATGGCATCATTTTAGGTTTGAAACCTTTCATATAAACAAATTTTTATAAATATCAGTAGTTTTAAAGCTGTTGAGAAATTTTTTTGTTCAGCAATTTGAATGTCAGGGTGGCACAACTGCGAACATGGCACTTTTATTATGAATCGACAAGGCAATAACATTAAACATGATAATGCATAATCTAGGACAGCAACTGATTCTTGTGGCAGAGTGAAAAGTTTTGCGAATCTCTTTTAAATACGGGTAAAAACTGCTTATTTCAAGTATGGGTAGGTTGGTACACTTTCCATGTCAGGTGGTACAACTACAGTATACATGGGTCAATGACGAACGAGTCAATTTTTTTTGTCCAAAGGCCTTAATAATAATAAAAAACAAAGATATGACATCCAAAGTATGTAAGGTAGTACAATTAGATCTCTTTTATTGAATCCAAAAGGTTTTAATTATATTTTGCCACATATAAAGGTATTTTAAAGATTCTGAAGTGTCAAAAGGTCATTCGGTTTAACTGTCCAAAGGCTAATACAACCATTTCATTTGTGATTAAAATGTCTTAAAGTGTAATAAATGTATTTATTTTTTATTCTGGCATGATTTTATAACATCATATATCAAAACAGTGCAAAATGGTATTAAAATTATGTGTAGAAGTCTTTGCTTTGTTATGAGAAAGAATGTCTGGAAAAATGAATTTCATTGATGTCATTCGGGGTAACCAATATAAAGGGACCATTGTGGATCAAGTCATGCAGTCAATATCATGTGACAGGATGTGACATCATTCAGACACTTGCAAAGGACCACATGGTCGTGAAGCAAAGTGACTAACTCTCTTTTAACTATTT
The DNA here is from genome assembly GCA_037101425.1 of Elopichthys bambusa. Lineage (NCBI taxonomy): Eukaryota > Metazoa > Chordata > Actinopteri > Cypriniformes > Xenocyprididae > Elopichthys > Elopichthys bambusa. Next base: position 4,659,115 of record CM074448.1, read on the forward strand.
GAAAAATTAATGTTTTCACTTGCTCATACGCATGTCCCAAAACATCAGGTCATTCGATATAACTGCTATAAAACATGGAAAATGTTGTAATATTTTAAAAACTTGTACTAAATATGTCCTTTTGCAAGCTATCTATCTAGCTAGCTAGCTAGGTAGCTAGATATCAGCCTGTTAGCATTGTTTGAAAATATCTTCATTTGGTATAACCAAAAGTGTAATTTGGTAAAATCGAAATTTTGGTTAAACCGAATGACTTTTTTGGTGACAAATTTTGTCCATCTTTTAAAAAATGACAAAAGCAGTGTTAACTGAATATAAAAACCACATAATCTCATTGTTAACACTTAATAAAACTTCAAAACTTTAAAAACCTTATTCGTCAATGACCCACATACAAAGTTTTGGTTGTACCACTTGACATAAAAATGAATTTAAACACTTTGAAATGTTATTTATTAACTGAAACTTGTTTAAACACATTGTTTATAACTCAAAAAATAAGCATTTCATCAGTTTTGAAAAGATTAATTATATGTCATTTGTTATTAATTATTTGTTATTAGTTATTTGTCAATAACCCATTTACATTGGAAAATTGTGGGGTGCTATACTAAACACTTTCTCAGCTTGAATTAAATTGGTTTGTTTTTATGGATAAAATCAGTTCCTTTGTACCTGTCTGCTGGGTTTGTGGTGTGTTTATTTAGTCTAACAAAATCATAAACCTTAACTTTCTGCAGCTGCTTTATTTTTTCTTTACACTAGAGGACAGTATCAGCCCATAAGAACTTCAGTTTTCCCTGGCCTCTGCTTTCAGTGAGTATCTATTTATTTATACATAATTGTTTTTGTTTTTTTTAATATTTCTGGACGGTTTTTCCATTTCATCAGGTTATGCTTAATGCTTTGATGTTTTTACCTAATTGAATGGTACGTTTATGAATAAAACAATTAAATACATAAAATAATATTAATCATGGGGTGATCTCTTTTTTCCTAAAAGAAAAATTATGTAGAATTTTGTATGGATCGTAGCATTTATGTTGGTCATTTCATTCCATTGCATCTTTCATGAGATACCATAAGAAACCTATGAAACGAAGGCAACTGTTGTTACTGTTATTAAGTCTAAACATTTAAAAATGACAAGAATGTGCTCTAGGTTGTTACTAATGAGTTTTGCCTGAAACATTTGATTGCTTCTGACACATTTGAGAAAATCAAACAAACATGATTACTGCTATTAGTAACTAATATAGGAATAAATATATGTTAAACAAATACATCAATTAGTCTGTTTTGAACAATTGTTTCTGCTCAGTGCACTCTGAGTTAATTCCCAGAGTGATGAGAACACATTCATTTGTTGGTGCTTCAGAGCAAAACCACTCAATTTAAAAGAGGGTTTCAGCATCTTTAAGTCTCAGCACTGTCAATTTAAATGATCTTTTTTTTTAATTACTTCAGTGTGACACTTTAGTTTAGCTCATTATTATGAGTTGCTTTGTCTCAACAGTCACATCTGACTCATCTTCAAACAAAAGTTTGTTAGCCTGAAGCTAAAAATGCCCTGAAGCTTTCAACTATAGGTTTTTGATTTTAAGCAGTTATTCTACTTTAAACTGAAGTTGCTGACCCTAATTGTGACATTGTCTGTTTCAATTTGAACGTACTCTCAGTGCAAACTCAATATACTTGTACTGAGCACTAACAATACATTTCAAGTATGCACTATCTGCTTTTCAAATACTCTTAAAGTAACCTACTCTTCTGATACACTTACATTTCAAGGACACGCAAGTACATTATACCAAACATTAACGAACACTTACAATTCAACTTCAAGTACCTTCCCTGCCCTAAAACACTTACTCTCACTCATTTATATCTGGATCACTTCAATTACCATAAGTGCATTCACGTTATAGACTAGTTACACTCCCAGACAGCCAGCTGATACATTAAAAACAAGATTTTGTCCAGAATATTAATGTAAAAATGAATGCACACATTGCAGGTGTTTCAACAAGACAGTAATGGAAAAAAATTGTATTTCTTGAAATTTCTGAATCAGTTGCAAACAGATATTCCCATTGTTTTAAGGAGCTGAAAGGGTGAAGATCAGTAGTCCTTATCTTAGAAGAAGAGGTTCTATATAGATTAGAACCTTAAAGGGTTCTGTCAGGTGCTTCATAGAACCTTTTGGGATCATTTTATGGATTTAGTTTTAATATATTCTTACTTTTAATTAAATTTTATGAATTAAACAGCTTGTAAACATAATTTATCACTAGAAAAAAAAAAAAATGAAATAACTTGTTAAACATGAAAGCATTGTGCAATCATTAATACATTTTTTTTTTTAACCTTTTTGTCAAGTCAAGAACCCTAGGGTTCTATTTATAATCCCACTGAACCTTATATATATATATACAAGTATGTTTGTATATTAAAGACTTATCTGCCACTTGATGTCTCTAGTGCTGCACCATCGAGGAGAGATTTAGGGCCAGATATATTAAGTCACAGCTTCAAGGAGACACTAAATGAACGTAGCATGTAAAATACCCAGGAGAAATACACTTTATCTTACCATTTAAAAGCCATCAAAATAGGTTTGGACGTATTTAGTTTCTTATGTAATTATATAAATGTGTGATGATCTGCTTGTTACTGTGTGTTCTAATGTTATTTGATGCCTCTGTTTGGTCACTATTATAATATAGTATTGTCATAGTCATGTTGTTGTGCTTGATGGTGGTGACTGGAACAAAAAATTCTGAGAGATCAGGTAATAAAGAATTATGATAATTGTGATTAATAATTTGACTATTAGGGCTATTAACTGCTATTACTATAACTGCTAAATAACACTGAATGACACAGAGAATATATATATGGTCCCTTTGTTGTCAGTCTGACAAGAAGAGTAATATAAATGTTCATCAAAAATCATTGAATATCTAGGAAAACATTAACTTGACCTTGCTTAAAAAGTTCATAATGTATCATTTGAAAATATGGCAGCTTATTGTTTTATCATTAATTAAAGTTTAATCAAATAGACCAACATTTACACTTTGTTTTGTTATCATCTCAAGTTAGAATGTCATTGCAGCTTAACCTTTGCGCAGTCAATTTTATTGTCTTTTTTTTCCTTTGGCAAGTCAGTGAGAAAACCAAATATAGTTGATGGGACACCTTGGAGCAAACATTTAGCATTTAGAAAAAACAGACAGATAGACATGAGGGACACTACATGATTATATACAAACAATAGGCAAAGTAAGCATAAATCAGCTAGAGCAATATCCTGTAACAATATAAAAATCAATTGCTTGTCTTTTGTAGTGAGTGTAAAGCTGCTTGAAAGAGATCAATTATTAAATGTGACTTGTGCAATGAATATGATGTGATGTGCAATTTATTGGCCCATGTATTCCAGATTAGTCTGTATGGGAATGTCATGCATGTATAAAAGAGAGAATTGTAACTGCTTGTGGAAAGAAAGGTCTTTGTGTTGTTTAGGTGGATCCTTACCCTCCATCCTGAGGGTAGTTGAGTGCACAAGCTGTGTGAAGGATGAGTGAGGTTCTTCCTGATGACAGTAGACTTCCTTTTGCTCCACACAGGGTAGATGTCTTCAATGGCAGGGAGGTGGTCGCTAGTCATACTTAAAATTGCCCACTGGGCACTTTTTAACATGCTCTTCAAGACCTTCCTGTCAGAGCGTCCATAGCAGACAGTAATGTTGTTTGTCAGAACACTCTTTATGGCACATGTATAAGCTGATGAGGGTGGGGGTCTTCTGATCAGTCATTTTTTACATGGCTGTCTGGAATACTTAAATCTGATTGGCCAATCGCGGTCAAATATTCAGTGGTCAGATATTCTACATCATCAGTGGCAAAGCCATGGCTGACGTTCAAACTGGTGCTACTTTCGCTCTTATCAAACCGCAGACTCATTCTCTTTTGTTTCATTCGACCGGATCTGGCACCATCTTGGGTCTTAGTTATCCAATGTAGTAAAAACGACCTCAGTATTAATATTACTGTAAGGGCCCTTTCACACAGAGCACGTTTTTCCATTCCTCTCTGCTGGTTTTCCATTGTTTGTCTATGTAATGTGCTAGACAGACTTGTCTGACTATTGAGCTGGTCTTTAGCAATGACTCTTGCATGACATGCCATTCACACGGAACAAGTTTTTCCATTCCACTGCGCTACTTTTCTATTGTTTTTCAATGTAAATGTGCTAGAAGGACATCTTTAACCACTGCTTATTTCCATAGTTGCATTCACGTTATTATGGAAGGCCAAAAGGTTAAAAAACAATTCAATTGTAACATGTCAACAACGTAAAATATGCAGATTTCACACATATTTAACACATATTTCACACGTTAAATATGTGTTGTTTATGTGTTAACAACGTGCTGATTGTTCACGCGCAAACAAAATGTATTTAATGTGTGAAATATATTTAACGCGTATTTCACGCATTGTTAATGTGTTAAAATCAAGCGGCAACCTCCCCCAGTTTCTCTTGAAGCCAATACGGAAGTGACTTAAACTTAAACTCTCCAAAAGAGAACAGCATCTCGTTGACCACCAGGTTAAAATGGCCAACTTTACAGCAGAAAAAAACATGTTTACAGCCTGGTTCAAATTGTGGTTTTGGTCTATACTGCTAATTTTGCCCTTCATGACAGCTCTGAGGGGGTGAATTTTTTTTATAACTCATCCGTTTAAATTATGTTAAGCCTTAAAGTTCTGTATAATTAAGGGCGTGGTCACTTGAGTGACAGGTAGATTGGGCTGCTGTCTGCGAGCCATCACTTTACCTTAGCTATCCAGCTGCTGAATTTGGCATCTCTGCCGTGTTTGTGCTTTTTTTGGGACTATTTTATACAATTATAAGATAATATGGCTTGCTGCGTTAATGGTCGAGACTCGAGACAGATGTACGTCTGTGTACATGTGCACACATGCGGAAGATAAACAGAACACACGTTGTTGGATCGCCTTGGCATTGGCTGAAAGTTTTCGTGAGATTTACTACAATCACAATGGCGGGAGGATATAAAACTCAGACAGCACTGCTTGGATATTATAACTAAAACTGCTGTACTATTTTGAAAAATTATACTTTGGACGCAGGCTCATTTGTTTGAGAGAGTCTAATGTATACGATCATGTACAGTTTTACAACATAAACTGCTCAGATTGCATAATTTCTTGAAGAATGATGATGGAGAGCAGATCATTCAGAAGAAATGTGATGCAAACAATGGACAATGTATCAACATTTCATGGATTTAACGCTTTTGTGGACAAAAAGTGCTGTAGTTTGTTTTTCGATGGATGCTCATAGACATTTTACCCAAGTGCGACAGACTGTATTCATCTCGCGATCGCCATTTCATCACAAAGGTATGAAGTCTCTTTATGATTTTGCCTGTTGTTATTTTCACACCCGACACAAATTACAATATTACTGTTGCTGGAGCATCTACAGTGGGTACGGAAAGTATTCAGACCCCCTTAAATTTTTCACTCTTTGTTAAATTGCAGCCATTTGCTAAAATCATTTAAGTTCGTTTTTTTTTCCTCAGTAATGTACACACAGCACCCCATATTGACAGAAAAACACAGAATTGTTGACATTTTTGCAGATTTATTAAAAAAGAAAAACTGAAATATCACATGGTCCTAAGTATTCAGACCCTTTGCTGTGACACTCATATATTTAACTCAGGTGCTGTCCATTTCTTCTGATCATCCTTGAGATGGTTCGTTTGAGTCCAGCTGTGTTTGATTATACTGACTGGACTTGATTAGGAAAGCCACACACCTGTCTATATAAGACCTTACAGCTCACAGTGCATGTCAGAGCAAATGAGAATCATGAGGTCAAAGGAACTGCCTGAAGAGCTCAGAGACAGAATTGTGGCAAGGCACAGATCTGGCCAAGGTTACAAAAAAATTTCTGCTGCACTTAAGGTTCCTAAGAGCACAGTGGCCTCCATAATCCTTAAATGGAAGACGTTTGGGATGACCAGAACCCTTCCTAGAGCTGGCCGTCCGGCCAAACTGAGCTATCGGTGGAGAAGAGCCTTGGTGAGAGAGGTAAAGAAGAACCCAAAGATCACTGTGGCTGAGCTCCAGAGATGCAGTCGGGAGATGGGAGAAAGTTGTAGAAAGTCAACCATCACTGCAGCCCTCCACCAGTCGGGGCTTTATGGCAGAGTGGCCCGACGGAAGCCTCTCCTCAGTGCAAGACACATGAAAGCCCACATGGAGTTTGCTAAAAAACACCTGAAGGAATCCAAGATGGTGTGAAATAAGATTCTCTGGTCTGATGAGACCAAGATAGAACTTTTTGGCCTTAATTCTAAGCGGTATGTGTGGAGAAAACCAGGCACTGCTCATCACCTGTCCAATACAGTCCCAACAGTGAAGCATGGTGGTGGCAGCATCATGCTGTGGGGGTGTTTTTCAGCTGCAGGGACAGGACAACTGGTTACAATAGAGGGAAAGATGAATGCGGCCAAGTACAGGGATATCCTGGACGAAAACCTTCTCCAGAGTGCTCAGGACCTCAGACTGGGCCGAAGGTTTACCTTCCAACAAGACAATGACCCTAAGCACACAGCTAAAATAACGAAGGAGTGGCTTCACAACAACTCCGTGACTGTTCTTGAATGGCCCAGCCAAAGCCCTGACTTAAACCCAATTGAGCATCTCTGGAAAGACCTAAAAATGGCTGTCCACCAACGTTTACCATCCAACCTGACAGAACTGGAGAGGATCTGCAAGGAGGAATGGCAGAGGATCCCCAAATTCAGGTGTGAAAAACTTGTTGCATCTTTCCCAAAAAGACTCATGGCTGTATTAGATCAAAAGGGTGCTTCTACTAAATACTGAGCAAAGGGTCTGAATACTTAGGACCATGTGATATTTCAGTTTTTCTTTTTTAATAAATCTGCAAAAATGTCAACAATTCTGTGTTTGTCTGTCAATATGGGGTGCTGTGTGTACATTAATGAGGAAAAAAAATGAACTTAAATGATTTTAGCAAATGGCTGCAATATAACAAAGAGTGAAGAATTTAAGGGGGTCTGAATACTTTCCGTACCCACTGTATATCGTAAAAAAGACATCATAGATCGTAAACCTTTAGAACTTTCTCCTTTGCCTGCTAACATGATCACGTTGCGCTAGGTGGGTGAGGTTTCAGCAACCAGTCACCTCAGCTCCAACCACGTCCCGCCCCTTTGCCCATTTTCAGTTACCCGGAAGTGATGTGCGGTGACGCGCAGCTAAGATGGCAGTGGCCTCATTTTTGCTTCAAAAATGCTCTTCAGAAATCTACGGGTGATGCCACGGACACTACGTCCATATTTTTTTACAGTCTGTGGTTAAAATTCACTTGTTTTTAACCTTTTGGCCTTCCATAGCCTTCCATACGTCTTGCATCTTTTGCAACGTCTTGCGTATGACATCATTCTAAAAACACGGCGCTCAAGTTAAAATAAGTTCACTTTAAAAAAAACATCTCTGTCTGGAATACTTTATTCTGATTTGTCAGGCACAGTCAGATATTCAGTGGCCAGATATTCTACATCATCAATAGCAACGCTGTGGCTGACGCTCAAACTGGTGCTACTTTCGCACTTATGACACCGCAGACTCATGCTCTTTTGTTTCATTCAACCGGATCTGGCACCATCTTGGGTCTTAGTTATCCAATGTAGTAAAAACGACCTCAGTATTAATATTATTATAAGGGCCCTTTCACACAGAGCGTGTTTTTCCATTAATCTCTGCTGGTTTTCCATTGTTTGTCTATGTAATGCACTAGACAGACGGCAATTCAAGTCTTTAGCAATGACTCATGCATCACATGGTGTTCACACAGAACAAGTTTTAACCACTGCTTATTTCCATAGTTGCATTTGCGTCATTATGGAAGGCCAAAAGGTTAAAAAACAATTAAAATTTAACACGTTAACAATGTAAAATATGTGGATTTCACACGTTAAATATGTGTTTAAGCGTTAACAAAGTGCAAATTCTTCACGTGCAAACAAAATTTAATGCATGAAATATATTTAACGCATATTTCACGCATTGTTAATGTGTTAAAATTCACTTGTTTTTAACCTTTTGGCCTTCCATAGCCTTCCATACATCTTGCATCTTTTGCAATGTCTTGCGTATGACGTCACCCTAAAAACACGCCCGTTATTTGTATTTATTAATGTAAAAATTGTCGTGTAATTATTGGGATAAGCTACTGTATAGTTGTTCAATCCTGCCAAATGATTACTTTAGTTTAAAATCCATGCGAGGTCGCTAGAGACACGCAATGCCAAAAACGTAAATAATTGCAGATGGAAATCAATTGTTGGGCAGTCTCACAGTAACTATAGCCTACTATTGAGAAAATGAGAGGTTGTCATTTTAATCACCTTGAGTTACTGAGGGCAGAGGTTATAAGACACAGCTGATGTACTTGGAATATTTTTAAGATTTTTTTGCAGAATGTGGCAGCCCATGATTTTGAGGCTGAGTGCACAATCCAGTTTCTCTGCTGCTGAGTTGTGTAACCAACCACGCAGTGATGGAGGGGGAAAGCATATAGCACACTTTCTTGTCCGCACTGTAGAACTACAGAACTCCTCACGTCTACACCCCGTCATTTTGAGCTAAAATAGGAAAAAGAGTCTCTGGTGGATGTTCTTTAGAATCTTAGTAAAGTCTTGGTGTTTTTTTTTTGTTTTAGAGGAAAAGAAACTTAAAGAAATAGTTCACCTCAAAATGAAGTTTCTCACCATTGTACTCAGGCTCATGTCTTTTAGAAACATATAAGACTTTATCCATTCATGGAACACAAGGTGAGAAATTTAGAGCAAAATGTCTACAATAAAAGTTAGTGGTGATCAAAGTTTTGATGACTTAATGACTTAAATTGCAAATTATTTGGGTGAACTATCCCTTCAAGATCTGCCACCATCTTTGAAAATCAAACAGTTTTGGAGACACTGTGTTAATTGCTAACCTTAACTAAGGTCAAAACCCAAATGACACAGGAAGTAATTAACTCTGCAGGCACTGAAATAATGACAACAGACTCATAACATGTTGGAATTTGCATTGCAATTAAAATATCAGTAAAGACTGAGGCAAGGTCATCTATAATTTTAGGGTTGCAGAAGATATCAAACCACGGTCTGTTGCTTTGCTGCTGTTCTGACTTCACAGCAGTTTCCAACTTTAGATTGAATGATATGTCAGCCTGATTGTTTGTTGATAAAGCAACAGCAGAATTTGCTAAGGGAAAAAAAGGCGAGCTGCACATCCAGATTCAAACCTGCATACCCATTTTGGTCTTTTCTTCTTCTCCTTTTAATGAAGGTGTTAAGGCCCCGATATACTCACATCACAGTTCTTTTTTGTTCTTTGTTTAAGGGTACAAAGAAGTTGGAAATTCATGTGTGTAATTTCATCTGCTTTACCTTGTTAAATGTCCCCCGAAGTTCACAAAATTGAATAGTTTGGTCTCTGGAGGTTATAAGGTCTGCAAACAATCTCTGTGTCAAGAGCTAAGCTTTAAATTAACATATGCCTTATCAAAGCACACTTCCACTGAACACTGCCAAGGAATTTTTTTGAATAGCTCCGTTTTACATTTTACAGATGGCTAATCTATAGTGTATTGAGAGATGTACAAAGTAAGCAGTCAGACGTCAATGATAATGCACTGGTTGAAGGTCATTGGTTTTGAGCGCCCACAGTATCAAGTGTGCCCACATAGTCAAGTGGGTATCTTTAGAGAAAAAGAGGAGATGCTCGAGCTGAATGATGGGTGTATTATCCTCAAGATCATGGGCTCATTGTTGGGGGATCAAAGTGCTATTTATTCCTGCAGTTGAATAACACAACATGGCCCTTAAGTGAGTCAATTAGGGGATAAAAGGGAGTGAGCAGAGAACGATAACAAGAGATCAGAGCAGTCATTACGTCAAGAGCCATCTAACCTTGGATATTAAAACACACAAATGTTGAGAGAGGTGGATATGCCTTATTTTTGGTTTTAACGCTTTACCATTGCCTTTATCATATTACATTAAATGTTCAAGGTTATATTTTGAGCATTGTATGTTAATCGTAATATACTATGCTGAACTTGGGCAATATGTAAAGTCTCAGTGCAATTGAAATGATTCGAAAGAGCACGCTGAATGCTGCATTAATGGAGCACTGCTCTGAAAATGTGCACACAGAAGCATGATGCTAATGCACACTCCTCCAAAATCTTAGGAAATGCAGAAGTCTGAAAGATTAAAGTGGTTTTAATCACTGTGTTTATTTCCTGATGAAATGTGCACATTCACCCAAGAGAAAATAATGAATGTCTCAAGGGGAGTTATCGCACATTTCCGTCTTCTAACAAACTTTTCAGAATTTATTGAGGTTTATTGAAATGCTTTAGTGAACCGCCCTGCACCCAACACTAGGAAGGCAAGCATTTCCCCCACTTCCCTAATTCTGATCAATCAGAAATTGTTGGAGAGCTTTCTGTGTTGCTGTGAGCTGCTCATAAAAACTTTGAAGCTGTCCTAGATGCAGTCATTATATTCAAATGAAATATACAGTGCACTCCAAAAATACCCTAGGTTTTAAAGGGGGTTTTGGACAATATCAGTATGAATCCTTATCATTTCTTGTCATAAATGCATTATAGTTTATTTTATTTGTTCAGTTCTACAGAGCCCCTAAAGGGACATAAAGCAAAAAAATTTGTCACTGCTTTTGCATTCTATTGCAAAAGTTTTGCGTTCCTCCGAGAAACTTTGTGTTTGCTCTATATAGCTGTCAAAAGTACTGACTTCAGTACCATTTAAAAAAAAAGAAATGTGACGATACCAGCATTTCCCCCTAGCATTCTGAGTAGATTCTGACTAACTTAAACACCTCTGATTGGCCACTGTGTTCACACACTCAACAGATATGTCTGTGATTGGCTACAATGATCAACACTTCAAAACATGTTGTAAATAGACATCAATGACGCTCTTCACCGAGCCGAGACCATTGATCATTGTAACCAGTCACAGACATATCTGATGAGCATGTGAACACAATGGCCAATCAGAGGTGTTTACGAATCCGCTCAACAGTGCTCAAAATGCTAGAGGGAAATGTAGGTATTGTCACATTTTTAAAATTTCAGTATAGACTAGTGACAACCCTAGTTTGCTCGCAAAACCTCTGTATTCCCTTGCAAGAGTTTTGCGTTCCCCTGAGAAATGTTGCATTTGCTCGCAAAGAACGCAAAAGTTGTACAAGCGAACGCAAAGTTTCTCGGGTGAAAGCAGTGACATATCAGTGCATGAAAAGAAGAAGAAGAAAAAAAAGAACGAGAAAAGGATTTATGCGGATATCATACAAAACCTGCATTACCATTTCCAAACTTCTGGCATTGTATACAGTGGTGACTAAAAGTGATGCCCGGCCTAGGAAAATTGACATCTTCATTCTTTATTCAATATCTTGTAAGCATATTGCTTAGTTATGCTTGGAGTCAACTGTTTTATTTGTGATAATGCGATGGATCATGCCGAATTGTACAGACATAATTGTTGGCCTGGCTGTCATAGAAAGAAATTATGAACACATGCAAAAATAAGAGAGAACCAACAAAATATTAATAACTGATTGTAGATGTTGTAGTCACTGTATGCTTTTTCCTGTAAGCTTTTAGTTTTTCTATGCATTTTTTTGCATAGTAAAATTAAACCTTTAGCTGTAGTTTGCCTTTTTTTTGCCAAATAATTTTGTCAGATAAATACCTTGACCAAGTTTAGTGTTTTGTTCTTCCCTCATATTCAAAATATTTAAAAATTATGAAATATTTTACTCTTATTTTTATGGTGTATTCAAACTTGTAGGGTCATGGAAAACAAATATCCCCTCCGGATGTCACTTTCAGCCACCACTCTATCTAAAAAGGTTTTAGGTGAATCAACACACCAACTGGTTGCATATTATTGTGTGTGCATATTAAGCCGAACGTTTAACATATAAGCAAACTTCTAGATTATAAACAATTCTTTCCAGTTACGAACATCAATGGCTTGAAGATCTGTAACAGGTGGGCTGCATCAGTCAGACATCTCAGTCATTCCGATTCTCTGAATTTCCTTTTCAAATTTTGCAAATGTCTTTGGGGTAATGCGGTCCTGCCCTGTGGCTCACCCTGCCTCTCATATGGCGTGAACAGCGAGGATTAGTTCTAAGGTGCTGGGGAAAGATAAACGGTGGCAGTCATGCAGATGTACTCTCATATAAACGTTGTGCATTTCCCCTTGAGTCTGACCTTCCCTGCATGGCAACTGGCATAGATGATAATGATGTAGGAGGCAATTTTCTTTCTGAGGTCACAGGGGGGAAGAATTTGAGATATTTGAAACTCTAGAAGACCACGGGGACCATGTAGGAGATGCTGATGGCTGTTTGTAAGTGTGTGTGTCATATGAACTGTGTTATACTGAGGATTTGTGCTTGGTTTAACTTTATTAACTCATTTTGATTCTTATAAGCTCCTTGTAGCTTATTTTTTTGTTTCATGGCAACGCATTTTAATTTATTTAGTTTTCTTATCACTTTAGTTAATTTTATCTGTTGATACACACACTATTATTGTCTTTTTAGGCCATAGAATATTTGCTGCAAAGGTATTTCCAACTTTGTACTTATAAGCGAAGAAAGAACATTCCCATTCAATCAATTCCCAATGGACAAAACTAAAAATCCTGCCCTACATTTTTTCTTGTTCAAGAAGCCATTTCACTCAGATAAACATCACAATAGGGAAGAAAAGATGATTACATCTTCAGTTTTATGTCAACTTTACATATGTACGAAGTAACATACAGTATGTCTCCTTATACTTGAGGTTTGACCACTGATAATAATCAATATTTTTTCCAAGCTTCATAGTGCGCTGTAGTCAGATTAATGCCTTGAATTATTGGCGACTCTGCATCGTTGTTTTTACACCTCATCTGATGGCATTGTGATAGACTCTATCAGGCATCTACGTTGTACTGCTGCTGTTCTAAGAAGGATGATATATCAGCTAAAACCAGATATTGTAGCACAATCCCCAGACTGAATTTAAAATCTGTCTGACGAAAAACAAATAGCAAACTTGTCTGTGATATTTATTGACTGCAGCCATGCTGGCTCTAATATATTTTCCTTCTCTTTCTCTTAACATTAAACTTTTGTGCACTGCAGATTTTATAAACTGTATACACTGTGGATACAAGATGTTTTCCTTTTGTTGAGATGATGTTGCAGAACAAGCATGAATCAAAATTGATCACTTGGGACAGAGTGTGTTCAGGCAGAAGGAGTTTGGTTCAAGCAAGGTCATGGTTTCCCACTGCTTCTAACAACAGCCGAGATCTACTATTCCTTATCGTGTGATCCAAAAAGGATTTAAAGACTTCTTTCTCTCTTTCTTTGTTCAGCACTTCACTGGATGAACAGATGACCTTCTATTTTATTTTTTTTAAAAACTTGTCTGTTAGGCTATAAATGATCTAGTCCAGACTTTTTGGACTGGAATGAGGCACAGATTTCTCTCACACTATTAATATAAGTAATAAAAAATAAGTAAAATAATAATAAATATTTTTATTATTATTGCGGTTGTTGTTTTGCAATATTATATATATATATATATATATATATATATATATATATATATATGAGATCCTCTTCGCTACTAGTTACAGAAAAAACATGAATGAACATCTGAAGGTATGTTGAAAGATACAGTACAAATTACTGAAATGTATCATATCTTGTGTAATTGCTCAGTCTGTGTTTCATCTTTCGAAAGACATGAATAAAACAGCTTTTAAACAATGTCATGTAGCACATTTACCTAAGAAAAGCCAGTGTCCACAGCCTTTTAGTTCATAAATTAATCGTTTCAGACATGGGAGACCAATTATAGTTATAGGCGTTGGCCAAGAACATTTTAAAGCTGTAAATTTTATGAAAGCAACACATCACCACACACCTTTTATTATATAAAATTCCAAGGCTGACACTGTTTAGTGATGTTTAACATAAAGAAAAAAGAAAAGAAATGAAAACGTGATTTGCATAATGTTACTGAATGAATTGTTTATTTGCTTTTGCCACGGGCAGCACCAACAAACAGCCTCTCGTAAATTTGTCCATTAATTTGTATCCAAACAATCAGCATCTGCAATTTTGCGTCGATTGTTTCATTGAACCTCAAGCACTTCATCACGGATAATCCGAATTTCTTGTAGCAAACAGACAGATGGACGTCCAGAAGGCAGATTGATGCTGTGAAACAACTATGCTGAAGAAGCATCAGTGTCATGAATTTCGCTTTGTCTCAGTGACAGGATTTAGTCTCTCAAATGAATGCTAACACGATGCTCCAGAGCCACCTGCTGCCATCTCATGTTTGCCTTCTTCAGATTGTAGGCAGTGGCGACAAACAAAACAGCTTGAGTAGAGTGATACATCTGCCTCTTTTTGTACTCTGAGACATATTGGTCTTCCTAGTGTAAATGTAAATACAAATACGGCATATTCATTTTTATCCCAACCTGTGGCCCAGTGTGGTAAACTGATTTCTGTTGCACAGCTGGATGACATGAAAGTCATCTGGTTTGCTTTCCCGCGCCTCAGTCCATTGGATACACTACAACCCAAGTTAATGCAAAGCATATGATAATAATTTCTCAGTGCCAGATATTTGATTATACATTCAGAAATGATTCCATAATTTAAGCCTAATGCGTGACTAATCGCATCTTCCTCCATCTCTATCACCAGGGCTCTTGTTTTTAATAGCCTTCTATTGTGCAGATTTCAAGAGTTTGTTACAAGTTTAGAATATGGAGAAAAAAGCAACCAAAAGATGGAATTCATGCTGTCGTTCAGCCAAAGGAAGATTTAATTGGTGCCCTGGGGAGAGGCACTCTTTACATTTGCAAATTTCTGCCTTTGTAGCGGAGACGAAGACTTGAGCGCCCATTGGGGACGATGAACAGTTATGTTGACAAAAAGTTAAAAGGGCTTAGCTGGAATATACAGAATGTGTTTCTTTGCAAGTTCATTACGAGGCTGAAAATTTCCTCTGAAGGTTAAAGGATAAGGTGTTGTGGTCTTTAAACTTTTCCTTTTCTTTTTAAGTGTACATGTAAACGTAACAGAGGCCAGCAAATACAATGTGCTAGTAAACCTCACTCCCCTGGCCCCGCCTCCCATGCTGGAGACCTGGCTTGAGGCCTGCACAGATCGAGGCAAGTAGAACCTGAGGGGTTACATTGGTGCTGTGACCCGGATGGGAGTGAGGTTTAGGTGGGGTGAGTGTAACCAAGGCCATCAAGTAGTCGCTGTGCGAGTAAACCTCACTCCCCTGGCCTCAAGAGACGCACTAGCAACTGATGTTAGAGGCAGCGGCATTTAGCCTCCTTGTTAGCGCCCTCCTCCCACGCCAGAGACCCAGGTTCCAGGCCCGTACAGAACGGGGCAAGTAAAACCTGAGAGGTTACATTGGTGCCGTGACCTGGATTGGAGTGAGGTTTAGGGAGGTTAGTATAATGGAAGCCAGATAGTAAGAGCTGTGCGAGTAAACCTCACTCCCCTGGCTCTGCCTCCCATGCTAGAGACCCGGGTTCGAGGCCTGCACAGAGCGGAGCGAGTAGAACCGGAGGGGTTACATTAGTGCCGTGACCCAGATGGGAGTGAGGTTTAGGGGTGTTAGTGTAACCAAGGCCAGCAAGTGACACTAGAGGCCGCAGCCTTTAGCCTACTTGTTAGTGTGCCCGCCTCCCACGCCAGAGACCTGGGTTCGAGGCCCACACAGAGCAGGGCGAGTAGGACCTGAGGGGTTACATAAACCCTACTTGCATTAGTCGCGTTTATCTTCATGGCCCTCCTAAAGTGAGCTGGTGTATTTTTCAATAGTATTGAGCTGTTGTCTGCGAACAGGACAAAGGACTGGGATTTAAACCATAAAGAAATGTATACATCAAGGAAGATACATGAAGTGCAATGGGCTGAAATAACAATGGCTTAAAGGACACAAGATTGACAGGCAGCCATCACACATGAGTAATTACCTGCCACTTCACATTTCGCTTCTCAGTCAAATCCTTGAAAGGTCATCTGTGTCATTTGTGGATGTAAAAAAAATGGAAGTAGAGGTTAATGCTTAAGGAAGTATACGGAGCTCTTGCACCAGTGTAAAAGTAAAAGCCTGTAGAAACATTTGCATTTCAATAGAGCTCGTCAACCAGCACTTGTGAAAAACTGATGGGGTCTGTTCCCAGTCTTTTAGTTTTTTTCCCCATACCTACATTCAGAGGCATCAGGCACATATTTTTATTAATGCCCTGACTTTTTACATAAAAGGATTTATCGCTTAAACAAAAACACTTAACAGTTCAGTGTGAAAGTCAGAGATAAGTCAGTCCAGTGATATGGTTTTTGTTTAGTGTGTAAGGAAAAAGAGAAAAAAAACATGTATGCAGTTTTTTTTTAAAGAAGTTTTTTGTTCATTTAAATGTGTAAATGTCATTTAGATATTTATAATAACGTTTCTAGCCTCATACAGTAAACAGAGAGAGGTTAAAATTCCATCTATATTTATTTATTTACTCAATAAAAACATACATAAAATATAAAAACACAAAAAGTAACGCTTCACAAAAAGGTTAAATTAGTCAAGGTGTTTAATTTGTTAGATAATATATTAGGTATCACAAACTAAATTAAACTAAAATAAATTAACATCATTTAATGTATTCTAAACATATTGCGTAGCTGTGCTTGGAGTCAATATGAGAATAACACAATGAAACATGCACATTTTTTGTCTTTTTTGCCAAATAATTCTGTCAGATAAATACCTCAACCAAGTTTAGTGGTTTGTTCTTCCCTCATATTTAAAATATAAAAAAATAATAAAATATTTTCCTCATATTTTGATGGTTTAATTGAACTTGTAGGGTCATTAAAAACAAATATCCCCCTCAGATGTCACTTTTGGCCACTACTATATATATATATATATATATATATATAAATATGTATAGTTAGAATGTATGGTTAGTTTCACAACAGGTGGTGTTTTCTTGTGCTCCTAACCTTTTCTTTCAGTACTGCACCCCAAATACCTCTCCGCTGCCCCCCCCGTGGGTTTCCATGCTATGTTTAATAATGGATACAGTACAGGGATGGCTCCGCACACAGATTGGGCACCACATTGACTGTGGAAGTGTAATATAGTTCTGATGAAAGATTCATGGCCAACAGTGGGTCAGCTAGTGCTTAACTAAGCCCACGCTGTCTCACGGCCCTGCCGAAGTGGTAGGTTTGGTGCAAATGCGGATAACTGACATCATTTAAAACCTGGAGTAACCCCGCAGACTTCCATCTTGATGGTGTGATGTTATTCATGGCCACACAAGTTTTGTTGAAATTTAGCAGAGAAAATGTGCTAAAAAAAAAAAAAAAAAAAAAAGTTTGGGTTATTGTTCTGACCTTGTTTACAATGTAGAGATGTATTTCAATTCCTTTATGTTAATGACTCTTTGATTATATTGTGCTCTCTACAGAAATGTCCATCATTTTCACTCTGCATATTTTGATGGAGAGAGTGGAGGGAAATATGTTGAATGGCATTGGCTGATGGGGTCCACAATACTGTAAGCTACCTCACAGGCATGAGCACATTATGTCTTGAGGCTGAAAATGATGATGTATCAGCTAATATAATTCTTGGCAAGGCTTTCGCTTGATGGCAGCACATAGATTTATTTTTTTCGGCTCCTGAAAGCACAAAGAAAATGTCATCCAGTCCTCACAGAATGTTGGTATGACTCTATTAATAGTTTCAAGGCTTTTAAAATTGTATATTTCCTCCCAGCAGAACAGGGCTAAAATTAACAGATTAAATTGTAAAAATGTTATTTATTTTACCAGTAAATTGTCAGATTCTTGTAATTGTCCAGAATGTCGCACTGGTTGAAATGACAGATATCTTGAATTGGCTCTTGAATACTTGAATACTCACACCTATAGTGGCAAATGCAAAAGAAGATATTTAGAGAAAAAGATCAAATTAATAGTTTTTGGCTTGTCATGTGATCTCAACATGTCTGCCCCTATGAGTTATCCTGCTCCATATAAAAAATTAATCAGCTCTTTTAAAACAACAACAATAATAAAAAACCCAATGAAATGTTAGTTTGAATGTACTTTTTTAGGTTATACACTTCCTTTTTTACAGTTCTGCGATCTTATACTTTTGATTTGTTTTGTTGCCATACATGCATGTGTCTGTTCTCAGCTTCCCTAAATCTTGAGTCATAAGCACATCTGCATAATTCCTCTGTGCATCTGTCAGCTTCGATTTACACTGGATTCTGTTCCTTTAGCCTGTGGCCATGTACCAATTCCATAAAATGTTTATATCTTTTTTTCTTTTCTTTGTCCCTTGTTGGATTTCAGTGGGTGAAAATGGCTGAGGTTGAGGCATTGCTCTCATTCTCTCTCAGTATTATTTCAGCACCAAGAGCGCTGGATTGGACATTATTCTTAGTATGTCACCTTTGCCAGAAACAAATCTCTGGGTTCATCTGACAGTCATTTAGAGCTAACAATTCACTGTCAGACAATGATCATTTACAAACCACCAGTCCAGATAAAACAGAGGAAAAAATAGTCTGCAAAGTCTTTTTTCTTTTTCTAATTAGAATGCATACAGAAAGGTCACAAAAGTAACCTAGATCTGTGTATTTTAAATCTGATAATAATAGCATTCCATAAGACCTTTATCTTCTTCAAATACTTGGAAAAGCATGTACATTTCGGAGAACTTCTCCAACTGGAGAATCTTGCTGGTAATTGACACCTATGGCAATTTCCAGGGGTCAAAGGCTGAACATCAGTAGAACTAACCTATTTTTAGTTCTCCAGCAAAATACATCCACATATTTCATCATATTCTGTCACGGGTGTACATGAACTCAACAGGAATTAACTTTTTCTCAAAAAAACAAACAAAACAAAAAAACAGTATATCCACATTCAAGGCCGTAACCATTTCTTAAACATTGGGGGGGACCTTTTTTTTTTTTTTTTTTTTTTAAAAAAACATAAAGAAACAAAACGGTGAACAAAATTGCTGCTAATGCAATATCAGATATGTACAATAACAATTGTAGAAAAAAAATAAATAAATAACATTACGATGTCCAGAAATAAATTTCAATAATACCTTCAGAACTCTTGTTTAATGTGATAGTTTCATAATACAATGTATTGTTAATTCCGAGATTCTTCAATAAATACATAGATCCGCCATGAAAATTTAAATTCCCTAGTAGTCTAGTGGTCGAATTTTTGTTAACAGTATTAAAGGCTGCGTGTTAAAATCAAAGATGTCCATCAATGGTTGTATATCAAGAGCAGGGACACTTTGTGTGTATTTGTTTTGTGATTTAAAATAGAACCTCCGCAATGGCGTTAAGCGATCGATTGACGCGGCCTTCTGTGCTGTGAAGACTGCGCACGAGCAAAAAGAGAACGTAAACCTCGCCTACTTTTTAATTTGATTGGCCATCTCAATCATGTTGACATTGACGAGCGTTTTTAGACCACTGAGGCAGACCAGACTAAAAATGTATATTTACATTTTTTTTGTCATTCTAACAACATGCAGAGTGCTGTAATGAAGTGCAGCAGAACAGTGCAAGAATTTCAAATACTGGGGGGGACGATCTGGCCATTTCTAATTATTGGGGGGTTACAGCCCTGTCCACATATAATATTTATGACACCTGTAGCAGTACATACGTTTTTCTAATTTTTCTCAGAAAGTTTCAAATAAATGAACAAAATAATCGGATGAAGAGAATTGTAATGTCTTTTTGGTGAGAATATAAGTGTTGTCAGTGTGCCAACTTTTTGCTTTATTTATTCATTTTTATTAAATTTTTTGTTGTGTACCTGTGTTAGTTAGATGGTTGTCACACTTTTTTTTTTGTGCCTTTTTTAACATTCTTGCCTTCCAACAGACGTAAATGTGGGAGAAAGTCATGTTACAACCCTCCCTGTCTATGTTGTACGAATATCAAACGAATGTCTTGATTTAGGTGAACATTTGAGTAAATGTTATATCTGAAATTAACCAAATTAATCTCCTAATGTAGATAATTCCAACTAATCAAATTATAACTCAGAAATGAAATTATGTTTTACCTTGATTTTAAACAAAAATCAACATTTTAAATAGAAACTCTTGCACTGAGAATAAAGGGCTTGATATATGCTGCGTTTGAGACAAGGTTGGAAGTGACAATATCCAAACTGAAATGTCACTTTAGACCTCTAGTTGGTTCTAAGCTGTGTTCGAAATCGCCCCCTGTAGCCTCATTCACTATTCCATACATTACTCCACTAATAGTGCGCACTGTGCAGTCCGCTTTTGTATAGTTTGTGCTTGCTGTTTAATAATCATTTAAAAACTTAGCAAACTAGCAGTTCCAGTAATGAAAAATTGATCTTAAACTCTGTCAAGGAAACTAGCATGTATAAACCTTAATTAAACAATTTAATAATCAATTAGAAAGGAATTTATACTTGTATAATATTACGCTGTAGCCACATTGGACTAGCGGTTTGGAAAACAGATGAATAATTCAGCTGCGGGCGACATCTTCTTGCGGGAACCCTCAGAGTGCATTATGGGTATTCTCTTGCCATTGAGTGTACATCAGTTGTGCGCTCTTTATTGTGGTGCATTGTGGGATTGAATAGGTGCACGCGATAACGTTCACTATGGTTTCGGACACCACTATAAATGGCTGTTTAAGCCAGGCCTAAAAATCCTGTTTAAGGGTATAGGGGCGATTTCGGACACAGCCCTAGTCAATCACACTAGTCAGTTTCGTGTTTTTGTGTCAGTTATGGCAAAAACAGAAAAAACAAAATGCTGGTGTTTGCTTTGGAAACTGACGAAAAGCAAAAAATAAGGTATCATATAAACTCAATGATAAAGTTTTTGTTTTACGTTTGACATAATGTAGCTCTACGCTATGCTTGTTCAGAGCGAGACTTACCGCCATCTTGGAAGTCTTGCTGTGGTCGGGGGTTAATTGATCTGCCCCGAGTTCACAGGTCAGATGTCCAAATTTGAGCAGCGTTCCAGACGTTACTAGTAGGAGGTGGGGAAAAACTAATTCCAAGTTGTCTGGAACGCAGCAATACTTCAAGCGAAATCAAAGAACAAACTGGTGTGACATCATTTTGATCTAAATTAGGCCAAAATGAAGTTTGTTTGGTGTTCGTTTCAGGAGTTTGAAACAGCTTGCTAAAGCTGGTAAACACCTCCAAACTACCATTGGTCCGTGGTGATTATGTAATAGGTGGGTGTGGGTTTAAGGCTCCGCCTTCATTGACGTGGAAATCTTCTCCGGTTCATTTCCTCTGTTCAGTCTGTCGAGGTCAGAAGTGAATAAAAATGAAAACACACTGGAGAGCTGCTTTATTGTAGAAAGTGAAGTTGTAATTCTAATTGAAAGAGACACTAACACGGTTTTTGTTTAATACTATAAAGCTGCTTGCTTCAAACAATCTTTTGTATAAAGTGCTATATAAATAAATGTGATGTGATTTGACAGAGCCTAAGTGCAAACATATGCACATTGCTATGATCAGATGCTTTCTTAACTACTTTTAAGAGGTCATGTGATGAAATCCCAGGTGAACATACTGCAAAAAAAGTTAGGGCAAGTAATTTTAGGTTTTCTTTTGAGAAAACCCTTTTTTCTTTACAGAAAGCCATCTCATGTTTTCTGTTCAGGTTTAGGTTTCTAAAGAATGCTACATCTGAAGCCTTTCTTAAAGTTTCTGTAATATAAAGGTTCTCTCAATTTATTCAGATCATCTGTGTATAGATACAACTCTCACAATGACTTGAAAATGCTATGGAAATTATTCAGCCTGCTGTAATGAGCTGCCAAGAGAAACGTTCATATTTTACCATCTTATTCGGCCCAGCTCTATCCTCCCTTCCCATCAAAGACTCTGTTTGATGCCGAGGCTGAATGTGCTGCTCAGGGCAGCTTTAATAAAGGCTGTGGGCTCGACAGAAGTGGGACCGAACTTAGAGACTTACCTCTGCTCTGTTTTTGGTTCTCGCCAGCTCACGTTGACATATGCTGACGGGCTGTTTGTCAAAATGTCTAAATATTTAGCACACTTTGGAAAATATGAGCCCTTGGAATAAAAGCAACATTGGTCTTGTGCTCTCTCACTGTATTTTTCTTTAACCTGATTTGAACCCACAACCCCCAAAAAGTGAGCTTGTGTGTTTAAACTAAAACAAATGGCATCTTACGCCTGGTGCTTGATTGAATCTCTGTCAGAGAAAGATCTAACCTCTTTTCCCCTCTCATCTTACATTGTGTCCTAACCAGGTGTGTCACGATAAAGCAACAAACAATTTATTTTCCATGGCACTGCTTGTGCAAACATATGTTTGTTTGTGAATGTACACTGTAGTTCAAATTTTTGGGGTCTGTAAGATTTTTAAATGTTTTTGAAAGAAAAAGCCTGGTGCAAAATCATACTGTAACTATACATTTAAAATGTTCTGACTGGCTGTGATTGCGTCACATGAAGCTAAATGAGAGTAGAACCATTATCTTAATGTTCATCATTTGATTTAAACCAATCAAACTAAATAAAGTCTCCAGCAGAAGTAACTTTTTGACATACCGGAAAGGTTTTTGTGAATTCAGTAGTCAAATCATTACTCACGTGTTCTTTCATTATATTCTTTACAAAAAGACTAATTAAAGTGTTAAACTGAAGGCCAGAACAATGTTTGCAGGGACAGAATACAGGGTTTTAGTTTTCAATGTGTTCTTTTAAAGACCCACGCTGAAAACAGTTTTCAAAAAACAGTTTTTAGTTGCTATTTACTGAGAAAATAACTTTTTCAGCAAGTGTAGAATGTTATGTGCTTCAGATGAGTGTTTTTGTGCTTGATGAAATAAGCAAGAAACAAAAGTAAATGATTATCTTGCAGCAATCATGAACATATTGTTTGCCTTTCTACTGATTTGTCTAATATCATCCATTTTGCCACCCTAAACTCTGCACGTCTTATTACATATATTTACCTCTAAACATCACTAAACATCATATTGGCAACACATTCTGACACAGTTCCTCCTGTTTCTCTTATAGTATAAGTTATTATTAGATACTAAACAAATCAGAGACCTACACTATCATTTTTTTAAGACCATACCTTAAGAGATATTGCCAAAAGTATTGAGACACCCCTCGAAATAATTAAATGCAGGTGTTTCAATCACTTCCATGGCCACAGGTGTATAAAATCAAGCACCTAGGCATGCAGACTGCTTCTACAAACATTTGTGAAAGAATGGGTCGCTCCCAGGAACTCAGTAAATGCAAGCATGGTACCGTGATATTGCACAGGTGGCAACCTAAGTCCATTAGTGAAATTTTCTCACTACTAAATATTCCACGGTCAACTGTTAGTGGTATCATAAAGTGGAAGCAATTGGGAACAACAACTCAGCCACGAAGTGGTAGGCCATGTAAAATCACAGAGCGGGGTCAGCGCATGCTGAGGCGCACAGTGCACAGAAGTCGCCAACTTTCTGCAGAGTCAATAGCTACAGACCTCCAAACTTCGCGTGGCCTTCAGATTAGCTCACGAACAGTGCGTAGAGAGCTTCATGGAATGGGTTTCCATGGCCGAGCAGCTGCATTCAAGCCTTACATCTCCAAGTGCAATGCAGTTGGATGCAGTGGTGTAAAGCACGCTGCCACTGGACTCTAGAGCAGTGGAGACGTGTTCTCTGGAGTGACGAATCACACTTCTCAGTCTGGCAATCTGCTGGACGAGTCTGGGTTTGGCGGTTGCCAGGAGAACGGTACTTGCCTGACTACATTGTGCCAAGTGTAAAGTTTGGTGGAGGGGGATTATGGTATGCGGTTGTTTTGCAGGGGTTGGGCTTGGCCCCTTAGTTACAGTGAAAGGAACTCTTAATGCTTCAGCATACCAAGACATTTTGGACAATTTCATGCTCCCAACTTTGTGGGAACAGTTTTGGGATGGCCCCTTCCTGTTCCAACATGACTGCGCACCAGTGCACAAAGCAAGGTCCATAAAGACATGGATGAGCGAGTTTGGTGTGGAGGAACTTGACAGAGACCTGACCTCAACCCGATAGAACACCTTTGGGATGTGTTAAAGCGGAGACTGCAAGCCAGGCCTTCTCACCAACATCACTGCCTGACCTCACAAATGCGCTTTTAGAAGAATGGTCAAAAATTTCCACCAACCTTGTGGAAAGCCTTCCCAGAAGAGTTGAAGCTGTTATAGCTGCAAAGGGTGGGCCAACTACATATCAAACCCTACGGATTAAGAATGGGATGTCAAGAAGTTCATGTGCACGTAAAGGCAGGTGTCCCAAAACTTTTGGCAATATAGTGTATAAAAAAACTTTTATGAAATATATATTGCGGCTGAACTAACCAAACATCCTAAACAATGCTGTTTGCTGAGCTAAATGCACTCATTGTATGTGAGTACATATGATGGTAAAATGTGTAAAGGAGTCATGTAATGGGCAACGTAGCGCCTGTGACAAAAAGAACAAGGTATGCTTGAGTATTCTGTCCTTAGGGTCACATCTTGTGACATCATATCCTATTTTTGGTTCATTTAGATATCTTTAGGTGTGTTTACGCCATGTTATAGTTACAAGATTTCAACTTGTAAAAATTGTTCACATCCTCATAGTGCTCGCAATTACAACTAGTAAACTGGGAATTTTCTGAGAACTCCTACTAGTACCATGTGACTACTGCAGATTCATTTAGATGTTGATAGTGTTGCAAGACATGCATAATTCCCAGTCCGACGATGTAAACAGCTCAGAGTAGAATGTCATGTGTTGTCATCTCGAAATTATGGTAATTATGACATGGCGTAAACACAACATTTGGTCCGGTGGCAGTGGGCGTTCTGACGTAGAACACGGAAGCGCTGCACTGTGTTTACTACGTCAACAGCGTAAGAGACTGACAGGAAAGAGAAGAAATTGTTGAATAAAGTCGTTATTTCTGTTTTGTTTTTGTGCACAAAAAGTATTCTCATCGCTTCATAACATTATGGTTGAACCACTGTAGTCATATGGACTATTTTAACGATGTCTTTACTAGCTTTCTGGGCCTTGAAAGGTGCAATGACGTTGCTGCCTATAGTTTAGAAACCCTTGGATTTTATCAAAATTATCTTAATTTGTGTTCCGAAGATGAACAAAGGTCTTACTTATATCTAAGTGCTACATTTGAAATTATGTGTAGGCCACGGTAACTTTAAAATGGTACTTCATGAGTTCGCACTTACATATAATCAGATACGTTATGCGTTTTTGTCGTGCTGTCTGAGGAGAGGGTTCCAAGCTCGAAATTTGGCTAAAACCCAGGGTAATCCCCCTTCTATCCCTGACTGGGATAGGAATAATTAAGAGTGAGGAGTTGGGGGTGGGATGATGGAAAACTGTTGTGGAACAGAGGTAAGTCCGTTATATAGCCTATATACCTCCCCCCGTGCTGATTGGATAGATTATCTGAACATGCTCCTCCCGAACATTGTTAATAAAACATCATATGGTGGCGTAGATTAAATAAAACATTCATGTGTGGGGGGCTGTTTGCTTACTTATCATGTCTGGACACGCTTTGGCTACATTAGCATATTTATGTTCTTCAGATGTTTATGTGAATCCTGTAAAAGATCCTGTATACTTTTAGTTCAGTATCATAAAATATGGTAATTTACTGGGCATTTATCATCCCTGAAGTGTCAGTGTTGCTGTAGCTGTGCCACTGTGTCACCACGGTAGACAAAAGTGTGAGAGAAGGCACTACCTCTCTCAGAGACAAGCAAATGGAGCTTGAAATGAGAAGTGCGTTGTGCCGCATTAGCATGGCCCTCCGTATTACCCAGCACATGTTGCTTTTCCACGGTAACACGATTTACCAAACTACAGGGATCTTCTGCATGTTCCATGCCCCTGATGAGAACCCTCTCCATTAGCATTCTCTTTGTACCTTTGCCCCTTAATTCAGATTGAATGCATTACCATCCTACACGTTTGGAATCCTGTCATATGAAGCAAACACCCTGCCCCTGTGATTTTTTTTTTAGCGTGAGTGCCAAGCAAAATTCTGGTTTGCATTTGATTTCCGTACAGTGGGCCTTACTCAGCTACTTTCATCAGATGGCATAAATATTTCAAGTATAGCACAACAACAGAGTACAGAAATAGCTTTGTTTTAAGTGCAGCCATTCATGGGCCTCTTAGGGATGTACTTAACTTACTAGTGTAACTATTCTTGTATAGAAAAGCTCAAAATAGTACATTAAGTGAAAACACATCAACCAGAAACTAAAGAAAGCATTTGATTTCTTTTATATAGGCCATATCGTGACATAGACCCAGCTAACAGGGAACGTTCTGAGTACTTCCTGTCTAACGTTCTGGCAAGGTTCTCTCAAAGTTATGAACAAACATTTTTCCAGTAACATTAATAGAATGTTTGTTCAAGGTTATCTGATCTTTAATAGTCCTTAGTCAGGTTACACTAAAAACCAAAAAATATATAACCAAAAAAGAAGTTTTGGTAACACTTTATAGTCTCATTATGAACTAGTTGCTTATTAGCATGCATATTACTAGGATATTAGCTGTTTATTAGTACTTATATAGCACATATTAATGCATTATTCTGCATGACCATATTTTTTTACATCCCTTAATCCTATCCAGTATCTAAACTTAAAGGGTTAGTTCACCCAAAAATTAAAATAATGTCATTTATTACTCACCCTCATGTCGTTCCAAAGACCTTCATTCATCTTCGGAACACAAATTAAGATATTTTTGTTGAAATCCGATAGCTCAGTGAGGTCTGCGTAGCCAGCAATGACATTTTCTCTCTCAAGATCCATTAATGTACTAAAATCATATTTAAATCAGTTAATATGAGTACAGTGGTTCAATATTAATATTATAAAGCGACGAGAATATTTTTGGTGCGCCAAAAAAAAACGAAATAACGACTTGATAAATCCCCATCACTACTAATAATAAAAACATAATACAAACAGTGAATTCTTGGACCCAAACTATTGTATAAGCTAATATACTTTAATAACATGAGGCCATTCCAATAGGTCGTCCTTGTTACCAATCTCCATTCTCTCCTGCTTTTTTGTACTGTTTGCCGACTTTAATGGTGTGTTGAGAAAGCAACCTCTTGATGAAAGACTTTAAGGAACAAGTAGAAAAATTAATCTTAGCTCACTAAAAGAATGTGTAAAAAACGATACCATAAAAAAGTGAAGCGGCCTGCTTTCGTAGGCTCTGTGTGGCAACACTGGCAGATAAAACTCAAAAGGAAATGTCTTTGTTAGAAAAGTGCAATCATGGCGTGATGAGGGTTGATGGGTAATCCCTGGTTATTACTTGGCCTTGTTTCTTTCCTCAGGTCTTTCCTCGGTTGTTTGAAGTGCCCAAAAGCGATGCTTTACTTTATGTGTCATTTTCTTGTGGTTTGTGTGTTTATGATGAAATCTTTAAGGTGCAGTAAGCAATTTCTCAGAAATGCACTTGAAAGTGAATCGGACGGAGAACCATAACACTGTAAAAAAAAAAAGAATTGTTGGTTTAACTTAAAAAAGTAAGTTACTTGGTTGTCTTAAAATTTTAAGTTAATTGAAATTAAACTTTTGAGTTAATACAATGAAGGCGATTGGTTTAATTAACAGAAATTTCAAAATATTGTTATCTGAACCACATTAAAGCCACAATTTGTAAATTTTCACCGCTAAAGGGCGCTTATTCAAAACAAAGGTGTATCTTGATGATGCCTTGATTTCGTGGAATTATGGGATGTGTTCACATCTACAGCCGGTGAAAAAGAATCGGGATGGGACTTGGTCAGAAATCATGTTCATGGATGAAATTATTAACGTTACTGTAGTATGAAGCATTGCGTGTCCGTGCATTTTGGGTGCAGAGCAGTGAATGGAGGGGTGTGTTTGTTTGGGTTGACCTCAGATATCAACAGACAAACCAGGTGATTGTATTTTCCTTCACTTGAATGCACCTCTCTTGCTTCAAAAGTCTTTGAACTGCAAAGCCTCCTGCATTCAGAATGGTTTCTACTGTAAGCTTTGCATCTTTTACTTTAATGTAACGACTGAGACAAATCAGACACAATTATTTGTTATAGTTAACCAATAATTGTTTAAAACTCACTCTGGGGTCTGTCCCCCATCCCCCGAGAAGACCAACCTTTGCCACATGGAAGAGCAGAGACAAAGAGACACACAGAAAACCTGCATCTTTCCTGCATCTTTCCCACAGAAAACAGACTTTCCTGCATTAATTTATAGACAGACTGTTCTGCTTAGGCCTGCAAGGCCTAGGCCTGGGTCTGCCCTGCCCCCAGCAATGTGCTTACCTAGGAGAGAAAAGGACTCTTTCCTATTAAGATTCAAACTAACCATGCAAGTTTGTTATCGCTTCTTCATTCAACACAGAAGATATCGATTGCAACTTTAGCACCATTGGACTGAACCCTCAGGACTTTCTACTGCAATGGCATATTTGGGATGCTCTTCAAGGAAGGCTGAGGCCTAATGCAAGTATCGTATGATATACTAAATTGCTGTTAGTTAAAATTGTAAACCTCCTTTGTTAAAAAAAAAAAAAAAAAACACTTCCGGTTTCACTCTATTATTCATCATTTTACCCATTTATGTGAGACGTGTGTGTATGTATGTGTTTGTCAGTTTAGTTATGTGTTCGTGCTTTAGTTAATAAAACTTGTGCACAATACATATTTGGTTCTGTCTGTGAATAAATTGGCTCTTAAATGATTAGATCTTATTACAGCTCTAAGCACTGTAAAAGCTAAGAAATAATTATTTTTTCTGTAGCCATGAAAAATACCATTCTCTTAGAATTAATTAATAATCGATTCTGATTGTTCACAGGATGAACTGATCTATAGATTGTAATGTTAATATAGCTACATCAAGTCTATCTGATTCGATATTCATAATTAATCATAATGAGTTATGAATAATTATTAATTTCTCCCCTTTGAGCTAATACCGCTACATTAATTTAATGTTTACTAATTTGGTTAGCTTTAATTAACAGTTTCATTCAGACGCCTGCATGAACATCTGTTTTGCTGTGTGATATGGGTAAAGATGCCAGTATACAGCACTGCCTGGCTGCTAAGGTTACCTCTCTGTCCAAGGAGATGTTTCTAAATTCCTCCTCATGTATTAATCAGACTGTACAGCACACAAGCATCTCTAGTTGTGTTTGAAAAGAAAATTTTAACCTTGTTTCTGTTTATTCAAGACTGTTCTTTGCTTCCCCTGTTGTTCCTTTGATATTCAGACCAAGGATAGTGGAAACACCTTCTTGGCCGTGCAATGTAGGCCTACTAAATAATGTAAATGTGAAAGATTACAGCCAAAATAAAAAAGATAAGAAAAAATGGTTAAAGGGTAGAATAACTTTAGCTCAACTCACTATAGGCCTATAAAAAAGTTAAAACCATGGAGAGGTGTATTATGAACTAATGTTACATCTACAGTCCTTTTTTTGGGGTCTGGTGCTTTAGTTGAACTTTTTTAGCATGTTGTACAGTGGGCTTAAGCCTACATGTGATGAATTAATCATTGATCTGTATTGATTTATTATTAAAACTGTGAATAACTCTATATTACTTTTAACTTGTGTGTTGCATCGGTTTGGTTCAGTATCGCTAAAATATGCTAAGCTAATATTATGCAGCACATGGATCATATACACTGAACAAAATTATGAACGCAACACTTGTTTTTGCCCCCATTTTTCATGAGCTGAACTCAAAGATCTAAGACTTTTTCTATGTACACAAAAGGCCTATTTCTCTCAAATATTGTTCACAAATCTGTCTAAATCCGTGTTCTCCTTTGCCAAGATAATCCATCCACCTCACAGGTGTGGCATATCAAGATGCTGATTAGACAGCATGATTATTGCACAGGTGTGCCTTAAGCTGGCCACAATAAAAGGCCACTCTTAAATGTGCAGTTTTACTGTATTGGGGGGTCCGAAAACCAGTTAGTATCTGGTGTGACCACCATTTGCCTCACGCAGTGCAACACATCTCCTTCGCATAGAGTTGATCACGTTGTTGATTGTGGCATGTGGAATGTTGGTCCACTCCTCTTCAACGGCTGTGCGAAGTTGATGGGGCCGTGCATTATCATGCTACAACATGAGGTGATGGTTGTGGATGAATGGCACAACAATGGGCCTCAGCATCTCGTCATGGTATCTCTGTGCATTCAAAATCCCATCAATAAAATGCACCTGTGTTCGTTGTCCATAACATACGCCTGCCCATAACATAACCCCACCGCCACCATGGGCCACTCGATACACAACGTTGACATCAGCAAACCGCTCACCCACACGACACCATACGCGCTGTCTGCCATCTGCCCTGTACAGTGAAAACCATGATTCAGCCGTGAAGAGAACACCTCTCCAAAGTGCCAGACGGCATCGAATGTGAGCATTTTTCCACTCATGTCGGTTATGACGACGAACTGCAGTCAGGTCGAGACCCCGATTAGGACGACGAGCATGCAGATGAGCTTCCCTGAGACGGTTTCTGACAGATTGTGCAGAATTTCTTTGGTTATGCAAACCGATTGTTGCAGCAGCTCTCCAGGTGGCTGGTCTCAGATGATCTTGGAGATGAAGATGCTGGATGTGGAGGTCCTGGGCTGGTGTGGTTACACGTGGTCTGTGGTTGTTAGGTCGGTTGGATGTACTGCCAAATTCTCTGAAACGCCTTTGGAGATGGCTTATGGTAGAGAAATGAACATTCAATTCACGGGCAACAGCTCTGGTGGACATTCCTGCAGTCAGCATGCCAACTGTACGCTCCCTCAAAACTTGCTCACTAACACAGATTTAGACAGATTTGTGAACAATATTTGAGAGAAATAGGCCTTTTGTGTACATAGAAAAAGTCTTAGATCTTTGAGTTCAGCTCATGAAAAATGGGGGCAAAAACAAAAGTGTTGCATTTATAATTTTGTTCAGTGTATATTCATATCTCCCATCTAATCAATAATCTAAATTTAAACTTTCTGCTAAGGTTTCATGAAAACTGACCAAAATTTCATTAAGCCACGGGCTGTTGGCTGAACATCTGATGCATAAATTGGAAACACTTCAGGACTTTCAAAGTCATCATCTGGTTGTTTGAATTCTACAGGATTTACGGGAGGCGTGTTTGTTGCGTTCTTTAACAGTCCATCTGGAAACAAAGATGCCGTGATGTCAAACCCCTCATGGAAGAAGAAAACCATAGTGTTTACAACTGACAATGAGTGCTTATTAGGATCAACTAAACGCCTGATTTTCAAAAATATGTGAAGTATGTAAAGTTCGCAGCATAGACTCATTAAAATACACCCGAGAGTTCTACACACTGGTCCGTTATTGTAGGGACATTGACTTTACATTTCCATGCCCCTAAACATGACCCAGAAACAAAACGAACTGTGATTGGTTGCTATACATGTCAGTCAGACGACCTATTGGCAGTCCTTGGCCAATGAAAGCTGCTATGCAGTCCAGATTGACTTTTAGGTTATCTATATTACCTGTTTGTCATATAACAAACAAATATTTCTCATGTAATTCTTTAATAAATCAATTAGCTGTTTCCTTAAGGGTTTCCATCTTTGTATTTTTATGCGCATTTTGGAGATATTGCATAAACCGATGCAAATAAAGTAAAAAAAAAAAATTGCCTAAAAACATTTGTACAAGAATGCATAGGCTACATATAAACTATAATGGAAATACTTTTACTAAACAAATTCCTTGACTTTGCCTAAGATGTGAATAATTACGGTGATAGCACAAGTAATTCACTACAAGCCAACATTTAATAAATGAGCAACACATTTTATTTTGTGCTAATTTGCCATGGTTTTTCTTCTTTTGGACACTTGGCAGGAAACACTGCTTTATTTACAATATATATATATATATATATATATATATATATATATATATATATATATATATATATATTTTTTTTTTTTTTTTTTTCTTCTTCAGAAGTTAAATATGCAACTCTGATTAAATTAAGGCTATTACAGGCAATTACACATTACGTGCATTAAAAAAAGCTATTAAAAAGTAAATGTCCATATGTAAATCACGTCCGCTCTGCATCTTAATAGTCTAACTACCTTCAGCTTGACACCTAATAATATGGGGCTACGGCATGTTTACATCTAGCATAGACAGAAGACAAGAACACATCCTGTGTGAACGACCCATTAACCTGTATGCGGATTGGGATTTCAGCACCCACAGCAGAAATTCATCCAGTATAACTACAGCCAAGGTGACCTTGTCTTTGCTCTGAGACTAATTAAATTAAAAGGTAAGAATTGAAAAATGTCTCAGTGGATTGAGGGCTCTAAATGGCTTGATTGCTGAAGTGGGCACACACAGCATGAGGTTAAGTAGGGGCCGTTTACATGACACCATTTTCAACTAAAAACGAAAATGTTTTTTATGCATTTTGGCTGTTCATTTAAATGACGACGCCGTTTGGGAAGTCTGAAAATGCAAACCTTTAAAAACGGAATTAAAAGTGCATGTTTTTGAAAACGATACCTTTATTGTCTACGTGTGAATTTGTGAAAACGGTACCTATTCATATAGTACTAGTTTTCAAAACGACATCTGAATTACATTTTTTATCACTCGATATCTGTGATTTCATGTATTGTGTGTTTATGTGTTTATTACAGAGGTGGGAGTGTGCGTTTTCCAGATGTGGGCGTTTCAGAGGGTCATGTGCTATGCTTAAATTTTGGGAGTTTATAGAAGTGGCTGTTTATAATTAACTTGCATAAGTGAGCAGCGAAATCTTGAAAAGCATCTTACTTTTACCTGACACTGATATTAAAATGAGCAGTCTCCGCTGTTTTTTGTGTGATTTAATTTTATAATCTTATTTTTTTCGTCGGATACCATCCATATTGAAATAAAATGAAAGCATGCTGAAGATTGGTGTGCAAATAGTAGCTCAGGTAGGTCAAAAAACACACAAGAAGCGCTACCAGACACAATGCGACACGTGATAAAAGGTATCTTTTTTAGTTTTTGTCCTAACTATATATAAATACAAAGTTGCATATATAATGTTGCAGCTGTGAGATATAAAGTCATAATTATAATGAATAAATAAACAATTGTGAGATATAAAGTTATGAGAAAAAAATGAGAAAGCCACAATTGTAATATATAAAGTTCCACAAAAGGTTTTACTTGGTACCTCCTGCTCAGTGTTGTCAAAGTTCCTCGCTGTTTTATGCAGATATTAACATACCTTTGATCACACCACCGCCACCTCCTCTTGAACATAGATACTTTTTTCCTCCAATTTCCTAGCCCTAGTCAGCAGTTAACAATGTTCATTTAAAAATTACTTTAGATGGAATTAGAATTAGGAGCGGCTTTGATATGCTAATGCAGCGTACACGGGCCCTTTGCTCTTGATTCTCTTGATGAATGAGTGAGGATTGTAGTGCTGACAGAGGGGTGGAACTCTGTGCAGAAGTAAGCAGCGTTCAGTCACCGCAAACAGATATCTGCATCCCTGAAGGCCATGAAAGAGTTCCTCCATCTCATCCTTGTGCCTGCCCTCCTCTGCCCCTTGAGGTGTGGAGATTGTCTTGTCATATTTCTTTCTTTTCTTCTTCTTCTCATCCAGCAGCTCTCTGGGTATGTATAGTAATTATTTACCATTCATTAATTTCAAAGGAAATTATGTCTGCCATCGTCTCGTTATTGAAGAGCAAGACTGATGGAGGATTGTTACTCACAGCGCTGCTGGGGAACCTGGATCACATCCGGTGAGAGATGGGCTTCAAATACCTGTGTGAGAGGCTTGATATTGACTGGGTGAGTGGTGTAAATACAGAAAGTAGAGCTGCACGAAAAACAGAGATCATGATTCACCCATGATTCTGCAGCGTTTTTTAATTTAATGTCTTGAATGAATGGTTCAATGACAAATACAGTTTTAACAGTCACTTGTCACCACCCACTGGTGTAACAATGTAAGTAATACAATCTTTATTTGAAGCATCAAGTAACTGGTTTGCTTTATTTTGACCATAGTTCACATCAGTGTTTATATCCAAAATATAAACTTTTATCTCAGTACTTATTTTAATTATAATTATTGTAACAGAAATAGTTATACTTTGTGGTAGGACTGGGTGGTAAACAATATCATATCGAGATCGAGATAAAATTTACGTCGGTAAGCTCTGTACATTTTTACTAGCTATGGATTAATCTAACAGCCTATCACACAGCAGTAATAAACGCCACAACAGCCAGTCAGTGCATGTCGCTAATAAGAGATTTCTGTGTGAATGTTTTTAGCTATGTCTGATACACAAACTCGCACACATATGACACTCATGGCATTTTCAGAATCTGACATCTCAATATATGAGGACATAAACACATAAACTTCATTTCCAGAGCTGCTTTGAGAGTCACTTCTCAAGCTTTTCATCGTTTCATTTGAGAAAAACTACAGTAAAATCAGGGTTGCCAGGTTTTCACAAGAAAATCCTCCCAATTGCTACTCAAAACTAGTCCAAATTCGCATTTCAGGGGTTAAATATCGTTATTTGGGGTCGCTTCAACTCACGGACATGAAAAACAACCCGTAGCAACAGTGTAAAACTTGGCAACACTGATACACACCGAAACTGAAACTAAAATTGAAAGATCTTCACGACAAACCGTCAAAATAACTTCAAGAAATTGTGACAAATATATCACTACTGTATACTAAAATGTACTTCTCAAAGTAATAATAATAATATTATTATTTCTAAGGAAGATATTTTTTTCATCCGTGTTTTATACAGTTCTGTTGTGCAGCATCTTATTTAACAAAAAAAAGCCTAAAAATGCAATGTTTTGTTGTAAATTAGGCTAGTTGTTATATTTTCATTTGATTACATTTTAGAAGCTTGATTAAACTGTTAAAGTTTATATAAATGTGTTAAATCATAAAACACAGAATCCCCAAAAAATAAAATTGAAAACAGAATTTAGGGAAAAATAAAATGTATTTCACAGGGCCCTAAATTAAAAGGTAGCTACTAATTGTGTTTAATTGTGAAATGTTTACATTCATTGTCAAGGTCTAACAAATATGTGGAAAGCATTTCCTTCCCCATTAATGATAATTGAATATTGTGAGAAATATCAATATTGTATGCATTACGGCGCCTGCTGGTTCCTGCTACTCTGCACCAGAGGTCGCCGGTTCACCATTTCATGGCACACACAGTCACACATCACTCTGGACTACATTTCCCATAATTCCCCATCTAGGAACCAATCACACACTCACACCTGTTTCCCATCAGTGACACTTTATAAGCTGCACTCAAACACAGTTGCTGTGTATTGTTTAGCCCTTTATTGTGCCTTGTATTCAACCTTGTCTCTGTGTTCCTTGCCCTGCCTGTGTTTTTGACTTTGGACTGTTTCCTTGATTATGATCGTTTGCTGCCTGCCTTGACCTTTGCCTGTTTTTGGACTACGCTTTGCTTTGCCTCTCCTGATCCTGTTTGGTGGTGGCTGACCTCCTGCCTGTTTGACTATGCTCTTTTAATAAAGCTTGCACGTGGATCGCCTACCCTGTCGTCCAGTTCCCCTTCGTTACAGTATGATTTGGAAAAAAAT
Organism: Elopichthys bambusa; assembly: GCA_037101425.1. Taxonomy (NCBI): domain Eukaryota; kingdom Metazoa; phylum Chordata; class Actinopteri; order Cypriniformes; family Xenocyprididae; genus Elopichthys; species Elopichthys bambusa. The sequence continues at coordinate 4,695,125 of CM074448.1, forward strand.
GATAATATTTTTGGCTATATCGCCCAGCCCTAATGTGTGGTTGAAAAGACTGTTTGTGAAGCTGTTTCATACCTATACATGGCAGCGCCAATGCGGATTTGAATGTTTACTGTGATCGTACTTGTCAAAGGTTTAATAGACAGGCTAATCGTTGACATTTAGGAATAAGATCTCATGATCGCATTTCAATTAATTTTTTTGTTTAATTGTGCATCTCAGCTGCCAGGCGAGTACCCTTTGCAATATTCCATTTCATAAGAAACAGGATTCTCCTTTCCTTGAGTTTTAATTACTGTATGTTCATTAATTAGGCTCATTTGGCACCTCAATTATGCTTTTTAACGCACTGACCTAAATCTGAGGCTAAACACATTTCGCTGTCATTGCAAACAATAGCCCTGCTGATCTTTGAGTAATTATAAGTACAATGCTTATTAATCTCTCATGGTCAGTCGATTCTATAATGACTGAGAGACCTATATCCTCTTGACAAGTAATTTATTATAATTCATATACAGGGTAAAACTCATTTATGGAGTATTTGGTGAAATAGTATGTGCATCCTAATTAATAAAGGATAAATTCTTCATAACAAATGCAACATATCTGGATCAAGGATTACCAGATATACATATGAAGACTATGAAGTGCCATCTGAAATTTTCTTCTAAAATTAGCATTTTTATCAAGTATTTGTATGTTTAGGTTCAGTAATTTCACTTAAATGACATCATAAGATAACCGTTACATCATAAGATAAGTCTGATTTACAAGAAACAAAGTGATTTGGAGAAAAAAAAAAAAGAAGTCCAAATTACATTAATGTTCAGAGATGTGAACATTTCAAGTGTGCTGGTTAACAGGCAAAAGATTTGGCCAGTCAGAATAGAAAAATAAAGATGGTTTGTGGTTGCCTATATCCTAAAATCACATTGCATAAAGATAACCTTTTACCCTGTGGTGGCTGTGTGGGAGTGTGTACAGATTATAAGTTTCTTATAGTGTGGAAGATTCAGATATAATAATAAAGACCATGAATCTTGCCGAAAGATTCAGCTTGTCTATAATTAAGTAGAACTTTGTGCTTTCTGACTTCAGTTGTATCCCTCAGCATCACAATCATTTATGATTTTTGTCTTTCATTTTGACAGTAGCCGTTGAATAATTTGCCACTATATGCATACAATGTTAATAAGAAATGTTCAACGTTGTGGAGAATGGATAGTGATGCAACAAACACACATAACACTTCATAAATGTGATGTTGAGAGGTATTTGTGCTGTGAAATGCAGGGATAAATATACAAGAAATAAACTAAACAAAAAAGTTGATGCAATTTGTTGGCCTTTTGAACCTCTGGTGAGATTTATTATGTTCCGTCACTTTGTCTATTGATAAAGACATTGCTCAGAAAAGCCATTAACAAGGAATTGATTGGTGTTATATGATAGTATATTAAGCTAAAACTTTGCAATTGTGTCAGCTGTGTTGCAAAATGAACTCAGCCATAGATTTTCAATTACCGAATTCCAGAGGGGACATTAGTTTGGGCTGAAAGCAGACAGTTAGAAATGGATTGAATGCTCACCAACACCATTGTGCAAATGCATTTACCTTACAAAAAACAATGTGAATGAGAAATGATATTACTATATAAAAGGACAGGTGGTAGTTCTTTACCAGAGTAGAAATAGAAAATAAACATTTCTCAGGAATACCATTGTTGTTGCTCATTACAATGAACATAGGTGTGCTTGAATACAATTTGAATACAATTACAATCAAGATAAATATGCCAAATTTATTATTATTATTATTTTTTAAATCAGTTCGTAATCGTATAAAGCCCTGAAAAGAATCAGCATGTTTTTACGCTCAGGAATTTACGGTAGGTTTTTTGGGTATGAGTAAAATAAGGTCTGTGGTTAATGTTATTTAAAGTGACTTTAGCATCATGACAAAACATTTAACCTACCAGTCAACCCGCTGGAGGATTTACTGAAGTGTTCTTTGTTTACAATAGTTCAAAGTTACTGTTAGTTTAAATGTAAAAGAATGTAATTAACTTGATAAATACATCATTAAAAAGGTAAGACTCAAGCTTCAATTTTGACCTCTGTTTTACTCTTAAAATCTCATGGTGACAGTAATTTCTTAAAGGATTAGTTCACTTTAGAATTAAAATTTCCTGATAATTTACTCACCCCCATGTCATCTAAGATGTCTATGTCTTTCTTTCTTCAGTCGAAAATAAATTAAGGTTTTTGAGGAAAACATTCCAGGATTTTTCTTCATATAGTGGACTTCAACAGGGACCAATGAGTTGAAGGTCCAAATTGCAGTTTTAGTGCAGCTTGAAAGGGCTCTACATGATCCCAGCTGAGGAATAAGTGTCTTGATCTGTCATTTTCTAAAAAAAAAAAAAAAAAAAAAAAATTATATACTTTTTAACCACAAATGCTCATCTTGCACTTGCTCTGCGATGCGCCACGCATTACATAATCACGTTGGAAAGGTCACGTATGACGTAGGCAGAAGAACCCTGCTAGGGCGAAAAACTCCATCTCATTTTCTCCTCCAACTTCAAAATCATCCGACATTGTTGTTTTTGGTCTTTGCACGCTCGCTTTGTAAACACTTGCTCGGTACTCTCTCCTATGTCACGCGTGACCTTTCCAACGTGATTACGTAATGCGTGGTGCATCGCAGAGCTAGTGCAAGATGAAAGTGACAGATCTTTTTGCTAGATAAGACCCTTATTCCTCGTCAGGGATCTTGTAGAGCCCTTTGAAGCTGCACTGGAACTGCAATTTGGACCTTCAACCCGTTGAACCCTGTTAAAGTCCACTATATGAAGAAAAATCCTGAAATGTTTTCCTCAAAAACCCTAATTTCTTTTTGACTGAATAAAGAAAGACATAAACACCTTGGATGACATTGGGGTGAGTAAATTTTCAGGAAATTTTAATTCTGAATTGAACTAATCCTTTAATATGTGTCAGTAGTAATGAAAATTGAGCTGATACTTTTAATATGAAATATGAGCCTCATCCGCATCCATTGAGAAAAAAAAACTATACAGTCGTCATTAAAGTGACTGACTAAACAACGTCCCTCAGGGCTTTTAGCTCAAAGGTGTGCACATTTGGAGAAATATTAATGGATTCTCATATGTTTACTTCAATTTCTATACAGAGAAGCAATATTTATTACAATTTTACCCAAAATGAGGCGATGTAAGCATCATGGAGTGCTAAACACTCTGATATAATGTCCGTTTCATTCATCCTGGAAGCCGGAGGGCGCTCTCTTGCAAAAAGTCCACAAGTGAGACATAAATCTTATGACGTTCCTGGAAATCCCTCATATTGTTTGACTTGAACATCAAAAGTACGATAAGAGTGATTTGAAAGCATACGGAGTTGTCTGCTCTCTAATCGCTCTTGCGGTACTTTAATGTCATACACCAAACAGGCTGTGCAGCGCCGCTTCAAGTCGAACACAACTAAGGAAATTCCTTTAAAGGTGCAGTGCAAATTTTAGCAGCATCTAGTGGTGAGGTTGCGAATTGCAACCAACGTCTCAGTCCACCGCTCACTCCTCCCTTTCGAAGCACATAGAGAAGCTACGGTGGCCGACACAGGACAAAGATGTCATCGTCTGAGACAGCAGAGAGTAGCCAGTCAAGCAATCGCGCTCTGTAGAGCAGTTTGTCCATTTAGGGCTACTGTAGAAACATGCGGCGCAAAATGGCAAATTCGATGTAAGGGGACCTGTGGTATATGCAGATAGAAATGGCTCATTCTAAGGTAATAAAACATAACGGTTCATTATGTAAGGTCTTTATACACCACTGAAAACATAGTTATTGCATTTCTGTCAATAGATCCTCCTAAATGTTACACACGGGCCTTTAAGGCATCCAGAGATCACTGCATCTGAATAGCATGCAGATGTTTTGACTGAAGAAACATGAAGACAATAAACACATGATTGTGACGATATATGGTTTATCTGTGTTCTGGAGCTTTACCATTAACAGCATTTCCTGTTGTGCTTCCTTCCACACTTCAAGCCTTTGCTGTGTTAAACACATAAGGTCGGTGGTCTTTAAAAAGACGAGCCTGTGCAGACATCAGTAGTTCATCAATACAGAAGTCAGACGCTCAGTACAGCTTCAGTCAATATTGAATCAGTGGCTTGTTTGATTCCCCTGATGTTAAGCACAATGCAGGCCCGGCACCAGGATGGCGTAACTTGGGGGGCACCACTACATAGGCTATTTTAGTTATGAAAAATATAATATATAAACAAATTCATATAAAACTAATCTGAAACCAAAACCATAGCATTATACCTACCTCTCTAATTTAGCACAAATCCAAATGTTTCCATTCACAATGCATTTGGATGCTAAACTATATTATTTAAACGCTTTCATTGTACACAGACTACTTAAAATGAGCAGTGTAACTTTTTATATATTTGGTTGACTCTGTGTTATTTTGACAATAAACAGGCTGCAATGTCAAGTTACTAAAACTGAAACTAAAGCGCCGGCGCGGTCAGTTGAATTTACAAGCGGAAACAACTTAAAATACTCAGACACATTTATATAACACCATTCGAATCTGTAAAGGGTTAAATATGCCTATTATTTTTGTACACTCACAATAAAAAACAAAACATTGTTTGTAAAATAAAGAAAACAAAAATAATTTTCTGCCGTCTCGTTTTCCTTTCTGTGAACTTCTCAAAAATGAACCGAAAGCATAGCCAATAGATATAGCCTAGTCTATTACTTGTCACATTTTTTTCTTTCATTTTGTTAATGTTAATTATTTAAGTGTATATAGGCATAGGCTGTTTATTCCTTTTATATGATTTAATCCTGTTTTTTTTTTTCTGTTCAGAAGGGTTGCAGGTGCGTGATGATGATGAATCATCATGTTCTGTTGTTTATGCTGCTATTTGTGCATGTATGCAAAAACTAAACCCCTGGGATTTTTTTAATGGGTCACAGACACTTATCAATTCTAATTTCGTTTAATTCTAATTTAATATAATCTTGTCGGTTAATGAAAGGATAATGATTGCTTCGGTTGAAAGTCAGGGGAAAAAAACCCGAAATGATACTGACAAGGAAACCTTTCTAATTTTCGTTTAGTTTAAGTTTTTCAACCAATATTTTCTTATATTTCAGGTTTATTTCGATTAGCATAAATGTTTTTAATAGTTTTAGTTTTTGTTAGTTAACTATAATAACCCTGCCTTGGTAAAAACATCCACAGAACTGCAGTAGCCTACAGTCAATTTTCCAGCCGTTTAAGCCACGAATATTTACAAATATTCACGAATTATTTAATGCCTCTGGGACACAATCAGGCTGGGAGTCTCAGACTCATCGAGGCCAATAAACCTACAGCTATTGTTGCAAACATAATTTACATTACTTTTAAGAAGAATAAATGTTGGAAAAGTGATAATAATGTGCCTCTTTTAAGGTAGGCCTAGCCTTTTGTCTCCACTTTCGTCTCCAATTTCATTTATCAGTTTTATTTTGATAAATAGGCCTATGACCTAAATGCTATAGCATTATTGTTACATGAATAGAGTCTTTAGTAAAAGCAGTATTACCGGAACTGTCAGAATAAACATGAAACGCACATTAGCTGTCGTCATCAGAGCTCGTGCAGCCGCCCTGGAGAAACTGCGACGACTGTTCGCGAATCGCTCCCGCGGTACTTTGATGGCACACACTGCTTAAATCAGAAACGGGCCTGGCACAATGAGTCCTGTAATCTAATCGCTTTCTTTCTCTGTTAATTAACACTTAGAGAGGGAGAGGATCTAATTTCACAGCGGCTTTTGCAACAAGCTGAGGTATAGATTTCTAACTATGAACGAGTATTGTTCATAATGGTTAGCAGTTTTGAACAGACATAGAAACATTTTTCAGCCTTCCATTGACAAGAAGCCAGTTACAATCTCATATGCTCATTTAGCAGCCATTACTCCAGTCTTCAGTGTCACATGATCCTTCAGGAATTATTCTAATATGCTGACACTTTAATGCAGCCTTGCTGAATAGAAGAAGTATTAATTTATAAAAAAAAAAAAAATCTTACTGACACCAAACCTTTGAACAGTAGTGAATATTAAAGTCTAGATCAACTGGAAAATGGCTTGAAATAGTTTGACATTTATTGAGCTAAAGCAATTTTTTCCCCCCTATCACTAAATAATATCTGCTTATGATGCTGATACATTTCAGAGCACAATGGCACACAAAAGCATTTTTGTAAAGCATTCCTGCAGCTCAAATAATAGAACATAGCACTATTAGCAATGCCAAGACCATGGGTTTGATCCTCAGAGAACACAACACTACATAAAAGTGAATGCAAAGTAAGATTAAATTTAAGATGTTTTTATCCTATTGTAAAAGTATTTTTTTTTAAAACTAACTTTTTTTACACACTTTGTTTTTAATTTATAAACTCACACACAAAATATGAAGTCTGATATGATGAAGTGCATTTACTGAAAAATATTCAAATGCTCGGAGGTTTTTGCTTCTGAATTATATCTTGTTGGAATGCCAATGCACCATGGTAACAATGGACAATGAAACTAAATATTAAATTTCCAGGTTTAGCCCTGTTGACACCTCTACAGATCCCTAATCCTGATTGATTGATTTGATTGCAGCAATCCAGACTCCTGTGTTTCAGGGTCTATCTGATGTGTGTGTTTAAGATGTCATAAAAGTGCTCTGAAATGTGATATATCTGAAGACAAGAGCTTATGAAAGCAGTGAATATTACTGTGTGTTAATTACAGCTGAGGGTGGATTGTAAAGCATTACGGGTTTAATCCAATCACTCAGACCACACTCTTCTTCCTCTGGCTTCTATAATGCTTGTCACTGTTCGATTTTATTTAAAAGTAGTACCAAAGGGTATGTTTACACGACAATGATGTACTAAAAACAGAAATGTTTCGTTGACAGACGACAATGTTGTTGAAATGATCCCTGTTCACACAGATCAACGAAAATGACTAAAATGCTGTATTATTCATGCCAGGCCAGTAGTTGGCGATGTCACTTTGTAAAGAAACACTACACACCTATGGACCGAACACGTAATACACATGATGCCACTTTTTTTTTTTTTTTTTTTTTTTTTTTTTTTTTTACAAATTCACATTTTTGTAGTTTACACAAGAGATGATAATGGTATAGTTTTCAAAAACTTCCACTCTGAAACCTCTTTATTAAATGTTTGCATTTTCAGGCCCCTAAAACTGCGTTGTTTCATAAATGAACGGCCAAAACGCATATTAATGTTACTGTAGTATGAAGCAGAGCAGGACCAAGTGTTGTGGGAGCTGAACGAGGCCGCTGGAGTGATTGCTAATGAGAGACTAAAATGTTTTACGTTTTTTGTTTAAAGCAGTGTTGTGTAAATGCCTCCTAAGTCTGGTTTCAAACAGGCTGCCAGTATATTCATGGACATTGCTGTGAGCATGTAAGACATACTGCTGCTGCATATAGCATATGAAATAACCTGCATAGCAGATCTATACAGGTGGAGCTGTGGAAGTAGGAGGGTTTCTGAAAGTGCGCTACAGACTGCTAACAACAAACACTACCTGTATTTGAATGCTGAGCCACAGCCATTGGCCACTGATGCAACAACAACCAATCAGCTGAGCTATGTAGATAATGATGTCATCACTACCAAATTGAGTTAAGGAAATATCAGCCTGCGCCATCTAGAATTTCATGACAGAACTAGGTATTCATTTTTTTCATTGTGCCGACTGACCCAAACATACATGTTTTAGGAAAGATGCTGTTCATTCCAGTTAGCGAAAATGTAAATGATTTGCAATCACTGCCACATACTCTGTCTTTGCTTTTCCACAGATATTTTTCTCTAACACGAGTCCATTAATTCAGTCACAGTGTATGCTTTAAGATCAACACAGCCCCGCTCTCTCTCCATGAGAGCCAATCAAGCAAAAAGGAGAATATAAAGTGGCTTTTAATAAATTCCTAACCCCATAAATATTCATTCCTCTCCTGATCTGGGAAAATCTATTATTTCCTAAGTGACAACAGTCTATGATTGGGAAGCCTCATAGGCTGTCATTTATATGCTACCTTTATCACCACCCGGGAGGAATTAAGGCCTAATTACTTTCACAAGGAGTATTGGGGAAAGCAGCTATGCACTTAGTGTGATTTGTTGATTATGTGACGTGTGAATATATGTGTGCACTTGCTTCCATCAAAGTAAATATTTAACCAGGAGAAAATGAAAAATCATTCTTGTATGGCAGAGCGAATAATTTACAATTTTTTTCCCAGCAGTCACCGGTCACATCAACTGTTTCCGAAGCTAGATTGAGTCTTAGGAAAATATGACCCTCTTGGAGAGTCTAAAAGGTGATGCCATCAGTATAATGTGAGTGAATCAGTGGAAAGATGCACCTCTTCATAATATCATATTTGCCAAGTGGGCTCCAGAGCATTATAAAGAGAAATATGCATAATTTACAGCCATGACAAATAAACAGCTCACAAATTTTTGAAAGAGATGTGCATGTTGTGCTTGATGCTCCTGGGGAGCTACAAATTGCTTTCATTATTTTCCCCAAGCTTTAATGAATGTGGGTGGTGGGCATGGAATGTCCAGTAGTGGATGTTAATATTCACTGGAATGAGTCAGTTTGTCATCATAATTCCATCTTAACGGGTGGTGCACACTTGACTTACAATATTTTATATATACAATATTTGGACGACTTTGTTTTGTTAATATTCTGTTGCTGTAAACCTTGTAAAACATAAAGCTCTTTATACAGTTGTGTGCTTTGTGCTGTGAGGGTCATTTTGGTTGTAAGTTGGTCTGTGGTGCCTATTCACACTGCAAGTGTCATCGGCACAACAGCTTTTTTGGCTCACGTGTTAACAAATGAGAGTATTCACAGAAGCTTTTAGATATGATATTGCCACTATGTATTTTTGCTTTGCAAAAGAAAATAGTTCCAAGGAATCAAGGAATCTGAATCGACTGTGTGCTAGCAACAGGCAGTAATGGCTGAAACCCAAATGGCACACTTCTATGCACTTTCAGTCTTGTGGACTTACAATGGCTGCCATGTGCAAGCGTCTGTTAAGTCAGTGTCCCATTCATCTCGCAAGCACCCCCTTTGCAGCCGCTATGCATCCTCGATGCGCACTTCAGCTGAGTCTGCAAGTTTGCAAGCTACGCAGAGGACTTTACCGGGCAGTCAAAGCGGCATTACGTCACGAAAGTGCGGACTCAGAGGAAGACTAAGGGTTTAGGGTGCCATTTGGGATTCAGCCAATGTTTCGTTCTGAATTATTGTTTGAATGAATGGGTTCAACTGACTCATGAGGACAGTCATTAGGCTTGTTCGAGATGCATCGATGCTGCGCAGACCGATCAGCATATGACATCAAAGTACCGCGAGAGCATTTGGAGAGCATATGACTCCTTATGCTTTTGAATCGCTCTCGCGGTACTTTGATGTCATATACCGATCAGTCTGCGCAGTGCCAATGCATCTCGAACAAGCCCATGTGTTTTGTTTCAGAATGAATTGGTGTTCTTGAATTAAACCAGGGGTGTCCAACCCTGCTCTTAGAGGGCTATCGTCCTGCAAATTTCAGTTCCAACCCTGCTCCAACACACCTGTCTGTAATTATCAAGCAGCCCTGAATTAGCTGGTTCAGGTGTGTTTGATTCAGGTTGGAGCTAAAATCTGCAGGGTGGTAGCCCTCCAGGACCAGGGTTGGACACCCCTGAATTAAACTGTTGATGTAACGATTCAATGACTCACTCATAACTTCCTGACTGAATTACTGTTTTTGAACGAATCAGTCAAAGACGGTCACTTGTCACCACCTACTGGTGTAACGATGTAGCCTAACCCAGGGATTTTCAACCTGTTTTTCAACCCTAGGGGGGCGGCAACACCCATTAAGAGGGGCGCGAGCACCTGTTAGTTCAAAAGTGAAAGTGAAAATTTCAAGTGAAACCTGTAAAAGTGAGATTTTACTAGCAAATCTTTAGTCATCCACTAGAGGGGGCAATTTGACTATTCTCCCAGCTAATTGTTGGCTATGGTTATTTAGTTGCTAAATGGTGCTAATTTTCGCTAACTAAAAACAAAATGGACTGGTGGCTTGTAAAATCATGAATACCAGAGATGATCAAAACTAAGGTTAAACTGAACGAAATACAAGCTCCGCGGTAACTCTAAAGTCGGTAAGCTGTTTATATTTTTAATGGTTCAGTTTTTAACTAAGCCTGTCTAGCGTATCAGCGTGACGCAACAAAAAAATCCCTGAAAGTAAAATGATGCTTCATTCTACCGGTATTTCTGACATACTCCAAAGCGCCTGCATTTCTTTTGACACAAAGAACAAATTGATTTGCAGTGGTCACTTTGTTGAGTCCAGTGTAGACATCCTCAAGGTGTTATGTCCTAACCTACAGAATAGGATGTTTATATATCAAATCACTGTTACCAAAATCTCTTTTCTTGCACAGCAAGCTAAACCAATTTGACCTATTTATTGTTGTCTCATGATATATAATCATGATTACAGAAACATGTTTCTAAAGCAAGGGTTAGAAAAGTAAAGTAATAATTAATATAGGCCTAATTGTTATTCATAGAAAAAAGAGAGAATTCCATTAGAGAAAGCTATTAGCAATTGATTTTTTTTATTTTATTTATTTATTTTTTTTTTTTTACCAACACTGGCAAAACTGTTCTCTGTTGTTAATTATTTTTCCAAATAATTCATTCAAAAGTAAAGTTTGTAATTGAGTGAGGGATTAAAATATTCATTATGCTGTATTGTTTGACCCTCGAAGCTGTGCGTGCTGGAAGGTAGAACAGAAAGAACGCTAACAAGAATATTATAATAAACTGAATGCATGTCTCTAACGGAGCTTAACATGAATAGAATAATCACATTGTGTGAATACTCCTCATTACAAAGCCTACCAACTCATTATCAGCATGGCCTTCACAACCTCAAAGGTGGAAATGAAATAATACACAAAACATTTTTATCTACAGTTTAAACAGTGTGATTTTCTGAGAGAAAACTTCCGCTGAATTTGGAATACATATTGTTAGAATATCTATGAAATAGTAAGAGTATGGTAGTACAAGGTTCCAAAGAGCATTCATCTTCACAATTGCAGGACTAGACATGACTATTTGTGGAGCTCTGCTGAGGTCCACGCCCTTGGGTGGTGGGTGCTCATTTGGGGTCTTGACAAGATGGCAGCTTACTGCTGAGAGCTGTCGGGGAAAGCTGGTATTTTGTTCTAGAATCCACTGCTGTTTAGGAGAGTTTGGTCTGGGAGAAAGTCCCCAGTGGACACAACTATTATTAAGCTAAGTGCCTGAGGAAAGGGAGTTTGGGTACAAGAGAAAGACCAGAAACTGGGATAGATGTGTGTTGAATGCTATACTACTGTATAGAGCTGCACGATTCTGGATAAATTTTAAATGCTGCAGTCATTAAAATTTTATTATTTGAATTAATTGTTTTAAAAAAAAAATCAGTTTGAATGAATGATTCAACGACTCACTCATAAAGACTTCTTGTTTCATTACTAGATGAATCAGCGTTTTTGAACGAATCTCTTGAATGAATGATTTAATGACGCATAAATGTTTTTATTTGTCCCTCGTCGCCACCTTCTGGTGTAATGATGTAATTGATACAATCTCTATTTCAAGTGTCAAGTTACGTGCAAGACATCACATAGACATCAGTGTTTATATCCAAACTATAAACTTTTATCCCAGTACTTATGTGTTATTTTGAAATATTGTAATTAGAGACTAAATTTCTTTGCTGATACCGATAGCCAATTATTCAGAATAATATCGGCCGATGCGGATACCGATAGTTTAATTTTTTTTCTTAAGGAAAAAAAATCTCTCCCAAATAATGCTGCAAACTATACAGGAAACCCTCTCATTTGTACACTATAATATTAGAGGATACAATAAACCACAGAGGTATTATATTCAGCTGCTATTTATTTTCAGATATAATAATTACACTCAAATAAAAACTGAAATGTTTGTATAAAACTCAGTTGCACATAAGGTAGTTTTCATAAGCACTTGTCTTCATGGCAAATTTATTCAAACATATCATTAATAGTAAATAAGCTTCTCTATAAATAAACTTTCTAGTGTTTGCAGTTCACTTATTTCATGTATGATCTTAAAGAGCATATATGTTAGTGCTGGCAGTAATGTATAGGCCTACACACTTGCTTTCTTGTGTGCATTTAATATCTTCTCCCTGTGTGCTCATCCATCATCCGTCACCTCTACTCTCCTGCAGCGCTGGTTCACATGACTCCTGCACTTTTATTGACATATCATTAAAGAATTAATTCCACCGAGAACACCGTGTACTCTTCAATTTGAGGCGTGTTAAGTTTGACATGGTTGTAATTGGACAGCAATTAATGAATTGCATAAATGAATCATGTCATCACCTTCATCAAGGCTATAAAATATGGTACCCTTCCCTTGGAAGAGAGCAGGTCTGTATTCATATGATTTTAGGCTGAAATGGAAAGAAGCTTAGTAGAAAGTTCTGTCTTTTATTATCTGTTAGTAGTTCCAGTTCTCTAAACCAGGGGTCTGTTTTAGGCCCTGTTTACACCTGGTATTAAGATGCATTTTGGTTGATCGTATCACAAGTAGAGAACACTAAATACAGGTGTAAATGGGCTCTAAAAGGTTTTAAGCTTGTCCACTTTTGACCACTTCCAGAGTTAGTGTGAAACGTATTCGACCGAATTACATTCATAGTGTAGACACTCATGTGATTGAATGTGTTCAAACAGCCACAAAATGGCTGCCTACTCTTTGCTTACTGACCTAACGCCTAAACATTAGGGGAAGCACGCTAGCCAGACAGATTTACAAGTTTGGTTTGAAGTGGAGTCGTCTTGCGGCTATTAGAGACAGATTAAAACACCAGGTGTAAACGGGAATGTGTCTGCCTCATCTACTTCCAATCCGATCGACCAAAACGCATCTTCATACCAGGTGTAAACAGGGCCTTAGATGCCAAGGACCACTGAATATGATGCTTATGTGAGGGATATTATATTTTTTTATTATAGTTAATTTCTTTTTACACTGTTTTTGCATCAAAACCTCTGCTCTAAACTAAACGACCAGACCAGCACTTCAGACCAGAGTATGCAAGGCGAGTGGAAGCCTGGCGAGAAGTGATCTTCAATTACTAAATAGTATGTAACGTAAGTAAACATTGTTATACCTCACAATATACAAAATAGCAGGCAAGGCTCTCATTAGACCAGCCATATTAAGTTTAACACAGATGGCACACAGCATGTTGTGGTTACCCACTGTGGGTCAATAAAGGAGGCGAGATGGTGTTACGAACAGCAGTCATTTGACATATATAACTGACGCTTTGAAAAGGGAGGATGTGTGCGCATGTGGGAGGTTGTCCATCAGAGTTAATGAGTGTTAAACCTGTGTTTTACACAGGCTCTTTATGCTTGGGTGGTGGAAGCAGAAACATGACATTTTGTTGCAATAAAACCCAAAGAAGACTGGCAAGGGCATGTATAATATACTCTCAGATTGACAGTCACATGACGGGACGCTATGATGTCAGACCTGTTTTATTGGATGTTCAGGTAAGGCGCACTAATGAAACCTGTAAGATTCACATATCAAAGGCATTAAAAGAGATTAAGAACCCTTGCTAGAATTCTTTTGTAGATGAAATTTAATTTCAAAAAGGGAGAAAAAAAAAAAAAAATCAATGAATACCAAACAGTTTTTTAATGAGTAAGTTGACTCCCGCTCACATGTTTGAACCTTGGCAGCCTTGGTGAGCATAAGAGACTTCTTTCGAAACATTAAAAAAATCTTACTGACCCCAAACTTTTGAGAAATATATGCATTTTCCCAATTTTACATTTGACAGAATCATATAATATTCTGTTTAGCCTTGTAAACAAACTATGTTTATATTTACCACTGTTTAGTAATGAGAATCTTTATCAATAAATTAGAGACTCATAAGTTGTGATTAAACATTCACTATTTCACTATTACAGCGTTCTTCATGTTATGTGCTTCTATAAAGTGCAAAAGGTTACGGTATTTTCTCTATGCCAAAGTAACTGGCAAATTAACAGGCACATCATGCTATTGCATATAGTTTAAAATGCCCCTATTATGCTATTTTAAAGGTTCTTCATTTTGTTTTGGAGGTCTCCTACAACATGTTTACATGCATCAAATGTCAAAAAATGCTTTAAGTTTCTCATAATATACAGTCAAACCAAAATTTATTCAGACACCTTGAACATTTCATTCATTAATACAGTTTGGTAATAAAATATGACAAGATCTCAGAGTTAAACTGTGTCAGAAAAAACATTAAAACAACACTAAAGCAAAACATGGTCAGGTCAAAGTGTCTGAATATTTTTTGGTCCCAAATTTTTATCAGTTTTATTGGTAGTCCACTGTATGAAGAATTTTTGGGTATAATCTGTCACAGTTTACTTTATTTTGCTCTCCTCACTTACATAAATGAACTATAGTGTCCTCCACCCACTAGTAAAAGACTATAAAAAATTATATCTAGTGTCTAAATAATTTTTGGTTTGACTGTACATTGCACATGACCACATTTTTCAATGATTCTCAAACGACTCGTCTGATGCTTCAGTCTCTCTAAACCCCTCCTTTCCACAAGCCTGCTCTGCTCTGATTGGCCAGGTGGCACATTCTGTTGTGATTGGTCTGCCGCTTACAGGGTCTGTTGTAGGCGAAACTCCCATTATCATAACAGAACTAGTTAAACCTCCAAACCTCCATCTCAAGGACGACTTGAGCAGGACGTTTCTCAATGACACACTACTCACTGTGTATCACTGAGTGTATGTCTATCAACAAAACGATGTGTATATTTCTAATTTATTGCGGTACACATGTGGGAACTGTATCATTTAACTGTATCAATAATAGTGCTAACGTTAGCTGAGCACTAACGTGAATGACTGATATAACATTAAAGTTTGTAAAACAAATCTTGCTCCATCCTATCATTACTCAGAGTAGTAAGAACAACAGACAGATCTGCATTAATTGACACAATTTTAGGTAATAGTGAGCCACAGCTGATTTGCAGAACTATTTCAGTAAGACAGTGATAACGCGAGTTGTAATGAGATCTACAACCCGAATTTCTACGACGAAGCCATGCTGTTGTAATAGCTGCAGTATGTGGTTTTGCATTGTCCTGCTGAAATACACAAGGCCTTCCCTGAAATAGACGTCGTCTGGAGGGGAGCATATGTTGCTCTAAAACCTTTATATACCTTTCAGCATTCATAGTACCTTCCAAAACATGCAAGCTGCCCATACTGTATGCACTCATGCACCCCCATACCATCAGAGATGCTGGCTTTTGAACTGAACGCTGATAACACGCTGGAAGGTCTTCCTCCTATTTAGCCCAGAGAACACGGCGTCCATGATTTCCAACAAGAATGTCAAATTTGGAGTCGTCTGACCATAGAACACTTTTCCACTTTGAAACAGTCCATTTTAAATGATCCTTGACCCACAGGACACAACAACGCTTCTGGACCATGTTCACATATGGCCTCCTTTTTGCTTGATTGAGTTTTAGTTGGCATCTGCAGATTGTGTTTACCGACAGTGGTTTCTGGAAGTATTCCTGGGCCCATTTAGTAATGTCATTGACACAATCATGCCGATGAGTGATGCAGTGTCGTCTGAGGGCCCTGAAGACCACGGGCATCCAATAAAGGTGTTCAGCCTTGTCCCTTGCAGATTTCTCCAGTTTCTCTGAATCTTTTGATGATGTTATGCACTGTAGATGATGAGATTTGCAAAGCTTTTGCAATTTGACGTTGAGGAACATTGTTTTTAAAGTATTCCACAATCTTTTTACGCACTCTTTCACAGCTCTGCCCATCTTTACTTTTGAGAGACTCTGGCTCTCTAAGACATCCCTTTTATAGCTAATCATGTTACAGACCTGATATCAATTAACTTAATTAGTTGCTAGATGTTCTCTTAGCTGAATCTTTTCAAAATATCTAGCTTTTTCAGCCATTTGTTGTCCCCGTGCCAACTTTTTTGAGACCTGTAGCAGGCATCAAATTTGAAATGAGCTCATTTATTGGATAAAAGTGTAAAATTTCTCCCTTTAAACATTTGTTATGTTATCTATGTTCTATTGTGAATAAAATATTGGCTCATGTGATTCGAAAGTCTTTTAGTTTTTATTTTATTCAAATTTTTAAAAATGTCCCAACATTTGAGTTGTACACAATATAAAACACAAAACTACATATTTTGAACGCCCAGTAGAAAATATATACATCAATAATCAATTATACTTACAGGCTCAGATTCTGAGGAGCATGTTTGTCCAAATAAAATCGGTACTGTCCCATCTTTAGTGGATAAGCGTTTTGTAAATCCCATTTAGACCTCACGGAGATTTGAGAAGCAATTGTGAAAATGTTATTCTGCTGTTGTATCGCTGTGGTAATTTTAACCACTGACTCTTCACATCCTCATCCTTTGGAAGTGTTTTCAAAGAGAATTTGCTTTTGCTGAGCAGAAAACAGCATCATCTTGACATGTATACAACATGAACCAGCTACAGTGTTTGAGGGCGGGTCAAAGTAGATGTATTCGCGGACACCCAGTGAAGACCAAAAGGCGGGCATTAGGCAGATGTATAGCCGTCACAGAAGTGGGATCCTAACGATTCGTTTAGGCTGTTTTTTTTTTTTTCCAGAGACAATAACTATTGTGCGCTTTTGGCTTTACAACTTTGCAGATCATTTTCATTCACAGACAGCTACATTACATATTACATGAAAAGTAATATTTGAAAAAGCATAATAGGGGCACTTTAAATAAATAAATGCATGAATTGGTTCAAAACAAACTTGCAATGGGGCCATCTTAGATATCTTGCTGTATTTTTTATCATAGTCAGGCAGCTAAACAGAGAAGCACATTAATGCTTGTACACACTATATAACACAAACTGACACATCACCCTTTTTAGAGAGAAAAACCCTGTTCAGCTTACTTTTTTTTTTTTTTTTTGTCCAGCATAATCTTAGATGTAATTACTGTTTTTCAATATTGGCAATGCTGGCAATGTATCATGAAAACAATATGACAAATAGACAATAAATATTGATAGCACTATCCAGAATGCTGCTTGCCAAAGGCTTCATTAAAGGGGTGCAGTGATAAATAAGTGAATATAAAAAACAAGGGGCGGCACAATTGAATATGCACAATCCGATATGCAATACTTTATGCTACCCTAATGAAATAACGTGTTTTAAGAGACAGCCAACTTTCCACTTGCATAATAAAAAGAAACTAAGGAACCTGGCCTGTTTATTACTCCATTCCCATGCATCTTCATTTTATGTTACTATTCCAAACATGTGGATACATAGTGTTATTTGATAAAATGATTAAGTGGATGCACACAACAATTCAAGAAGAGTTTTATATCACTGTAAAAGCCCAAAACAACAGAATTAGGAATGAAAATGTCACCGGTACCCCGGACACAAAGAAAATATGTGGGTCTGTATGTGAAAAGGGCTATTCTGGTTAAAATGTCAGTCACTTAACAGCTCCAGTGCTTTTGTTCTTAACTCAAGCGTACACGCTTACACTGCCCAACTTACACATAAATATTTCATAAATACCAGTGGCTTGAAGATATTGTGTTGTAGCATCTCTCATAATGCATAGTAGGGCATTCAAGTTTAGCGGTTAGTTGGTGCTGTGTAATAACTCATTCCGTTTACAGTTTACAAGAACTGTATCTTTAAGTTTCTGCCTTTGACTTTCAAGCCTGACCCACTTGCATATTTGAAGAGTTATAAAATTGCACAATAAATCAAACTATATTGTAAAAGCTACAATGTCATCTGTCAAAAAGTGCATTCTGCCTGAAGTCACAGTCTTTTTATGAAAGCCGATCAGAGAGAGAGGTCATGAAAAAACCCTTCAGCGTTGTTGTATCGGCCAGGGACAGTTTGATTACACAAGCAGCCACATATCAAGGCTGAAACCTGCTGTTCTTTAGTATTGTTGCCCACAGAGCAGGGCTGAACTGGGCCTGAGGCACAGGGACACACAGAGCTAAGACAAGGACTCGGAGGAGACTTTAGAAAGGACGTGGAGAGAGCAGGGTCAAAGGAGTGAGAAACAATTCTGTGCAATCCTCCATTTTGATTTGATTCTGCTTACCCACCCTTGATTATTTGCATGTAACATGTACATAAACATTTTATATACACTGCAATGTACAATATATGTATACACTGGTTTGGGGTCAGTAAGGTTTTTTTTTTTTTTTTTTTTTTTTAAGAAATTAAAGCGTTTATTCAGCATAGATGCATTACATTGATCAAAAGTGACAGTAAAGACTTTTACATTGTTACAAAAATATATTTCAAATAAATGCTGTTCTTTTGAACTTTCTGATCATCAAAGAATCCTGAAAAAAAGTATCACCATTTCCACAAAATATTAAGGTACTGCACTGTTTTTTAACATTGATAATAATATGAAATGTTTCTTGAACCGAATGATTTCTGAAGAACCATGTGACACTAAAGACTGGAGTAGTGATGCTGAAAATTCTGCTGTGCCATCACAGGAAAAATTACATTTTAAAATACATTAAAACAGTAATTTTAATTTGTAAGAATATTTCACAATATTACTGCTATATTTGATCAAAAAAATGCAGCCTTTGTCAACATATGAGGCTTCTTTCAAAAACATAAAAAAAAAAAAAAAATTCTAGACCCTAAACTTTTGGACTGTTGTGTATCTAAAATGTATTTATGTATACACAGCTTTTTATGAACTAGTTTCTTATTAGCATGCATATTACTAGGATGTTGGCTGTTTATTAATACTTATAAAGCACACATTAATGCCTTATTTTGCATGACCATATTTTACACCCCTTAATCCTACCCAATATCTAAACTTAACTACCTTACTAACTATTAATAAACAGTAATTAGGAGTTTATTGAGGCAAAAGTCATAGTTAATAATTAGTTAATACTGAGAACTGGACCATTTTTTTAAAAATAAATATAAATAAATATAACTACATTATAAATATATTTGTATAGTTACATTTTATATTAGTATACATGATTTAACACTTTATTTTACAGTGTTCTTCTTACACGTTACATGTACTTACTACAGTAAATTATGCATAATTACATGCAGCTAACCCTTTATTTTACTCTCCTGTTCCCCATGTAAATACTTTGTACTTATTACAGTATCTACAATAACTGGGTAATAACTAAGTACTAACCCTGAACCTACACCTGTACCTAACCTTAACCCCTGTTGCTGCCTTATTACCCAGTATTTTAACCATGTAGTACATGTAGTTAAGTAATATTACTCAGTAGTTACACTGTAAGAACACACTGAAATAAAGTGTAACCAAATGTCCTTATTTAACAAGTCAAAATGAATGTGTGCATTCATCATTCATCCTTTAAAAGATATCCTTTTCATAATGCCCTTATTTAACAATGCTATTATTTAGTATCCTACTGTCAAGTTTTTATCTTCTTATTAAGGTATTTTAGAGCTCGAGGAGAGATGTGAGAGCGGAGCACGAGAGTGTCTGACAGACCAAAAGAAAGCAATAAGAGCACAGCCTTCAGGCAGGAACCATTGAAATCCAGTAAGGGAATAGTGTACTTTCATCTTCATTTGAGCACTTTAAACGTTCCTTTCAGATGCAAATAGGTGAGATTCAGTTGGAGGTCAAAATGTTCAGTGTATGTTTTGCAAGTTTCATCCGATGAATAAATTTCTGATTTAAGTTAATAAATGGAAATGGTTGAGTGTGTAATTTGAAAGCTCCTCTGGACTCTGGACTAATTAATTTCATGTTAAGCTTACAATGTGATACCCTAATAAGCACAACAACACACAAATATTGGGTAAAATAATCAGCTTTACCTAGAAAATTAGTATTTATTATCAATGATTATCTTAATTGCTGAATGATTATGTATATATATATATATATATATACACATATACATACTGTGTGTGACCAGTATAAAATATATATTTACAAATTTGATCATAAATAGAAGTTTAAAGTGCATCTATTGTGCTATTTTAAAGGCTTCAAAGTCTCCTACAGTATATTTACATGCATCCAAGAGACTGTCCTCCAAAAAAGCACCTTATTACGACCTATATTTATGTTTTAAAGTTATGCACCCTCTAGCTGGCATCAAAACAATGTCAGTGTCGTGTTACGTCTGTCTTCATGAAATGACGTATGATCATCATTACCAGTCAAAATGCGTGTTCATTTAAATGGAATGTGTGGACTTTTTACACGGTCCCTTACCCACCATTTGTCTTATTTCCATTTAGCAAAACTCATTAACGACTACGCTAAACCTACCTTTAGTGATTTATAGTGCATATACACTTTATGAGCACATGCGTTCCCTGGGATCGGACCAACAATTACATGATCACATTGCATATTGTTGTATATTGCAATGCTCTACCAATTGAGCTATGTGAAACCCGAAATATGACAGATAAAAGGGGAACAATGCATTCAAATGAAAGTGTCCTGTTGACTTTAGTAAATGCTCCTATGGGTCGTATTTCAGGGAAGTGACAAACGACCTATATGGGCATATTGGTTGGAGGACATGTTGGCATCCAAGGTCAAAAATTTTTCTCATAACATACATTGCAGCATCAGCTCTGAAATGGTTCAACAAAGGATTTGGTCTCATCAAGCCCCTCCTTTCTGAGAGCCTGCTCCGATTGGTCAGATGGCCCAGTCTGTTGTGATTGGTCTATTGCTTAAAGCTTGTGTCGGAAACAAAATGTCCATTACCATATCTGAATTTCAGCTCCAGAGCTTCCTCAGCACTTGATACACAAGTGATATGAACAGTAATGATGGAATCGGTTTTACTGTATCAATTCCAGTGCGAGTCCTCATCCTTTGGAAGTGCAGCAAAGTGGATTTGCTTTCACCGCACAGCTTTCTCGACATGTCGACAACACGAATCAAACTCTTCCAGGACTCAAACA
Organism: Elopichthys bambusa; assembly: GCA_037101425.1. Lineage (NCBI taxonomy): Eukaryota > Metazoa > Chordata > Actinopteri > Cypriniformes > Xenocyprididae > Elopichthys > Elopichthys bambusa. The sequence goes on from CM074448.1 coordinate 4,716,392, forward strand.
GTGTTTGAGGGTGGGTCAAAATAGACGTTTTTCGCGAGCAGCCAATTAAGACCATAGGCTGGCATTGTGCAAATGTGTTACAAACCTATGTTTCGGCAGTTTATAATCGATTCTTTCTTTTAGGACAATAACTTTATTTGTTGTCCACTTTGATCTTTAAAGCTTTGCAGACCTTTTACATTCACAAACAGTACACAATGCATGAAATGTAATATTCGAAAAAGCATGATAGAGGCACTTCAAATATAATACACTAGTGTAAGGGATCAGACACTGGCCTTACATTTCTTTGACTAACTTGTCTTTTCTGGTGACAAAATTGCTGTCATATTAAGGCGTCCCACTATCAACAACTCGATTGTATTCACGGATGTCGCACTTACTGACTGTTCTTGTTAAAATCTCACCCTCGTCTGTCCAAAGTCTGTCACGCTCACCCATTAAGAAGGAAAGAGCATTGATAGACCATCTCCGAAATTTCTCTGTTTCCCTATGACATAGTGCAATGCCCCATGTTGGCAGCAAATCAGTGTGATGCTTGCTGAAATAACAGGAATACATACATAATAAATAACTGCAATAGACTGAATTAACATTCAATTCATTTGACTCATTTAACCTGTGAATGTGTGTGATGTGAATTTGTTTCTACAGGACATGCATAGTTTTAGCTTGAAAAAGTTTCACTTTCAGTAAGCACAACCTGTTAGTCCTCAACTTTCTTACTTTATTAACCGTTCAAGGTAAGGAGAGCCCCATAAACTCCTGATTGGTCAGTCGCTAAATTTCACAAGCTTCCAGATCACCAACTGAGCAATAATATCGAACATTTCGGATGTTGTCAGAGATTTGGCTGGGCTGTTAACACCCCCCTGCTGAGCGACTTCAGACTTCCTCTGATTCTCAAATGAAATGCAGTTTACAACAGAAAACTGGCTGGAAAAAATGGCTAGCAAGACGCTGGTCTAAGCTGAGGGTATCTGATTAAACATGAAAAATACTATTCATACAGCTGCCTAGTTCATTCAGCTATTATTAATCATAGACATTACATTCATGATGTCTAAAGTAACATTTAATTGCTTCTTAGTACAATTTCCTTGCTCAACAGGAAAGCTGAAAATGAAAATCCAACCTCCAACCTATATATATATATATATATATAAAATGTGAAAAAGCTAATACATCCTTTCATCTCTTATCCTGTAGGGCTAAGTGAGGATAAGGGGTGATATTCTTCATCACTATACTACACTGCTCTGTGCGATTCGAAAAACTCTTTAAAGTCTATATTTAGGCTGTTGGAACTATATCACCTAATATAATCTATTCATATTTATATATAGGAAATAATGAACTATAGGGGAACAGATGCGCTCACACACTTGGTACTCTTAAAAATAAACCTGTCACTCACATGAGATCAAACAATAGCAAACCACAACCATCCAGTCAATTCCCCATGGACAAAATCAAGTCACATTCTACATTTTTCTTGTTCAAGAAGCTGTTTTAACTCGGATATATGTCACAATAGGAAAGAAAAGACTATTGCATTTCTGTTTCATGGCAACCTTAATAGATTTCTTCTCATTTTCAGTTATTTTTACATTGTACAGTATGTTTAGAAACAAGGTAAACCAACCTGATCTCACGGCAATTCGTACATATGAGGTGGCTAATTCGTACAAATTTGTTTGACCTCACTCGTATGAATTTGTATGTGTTTTTGCTAAATCGTACGTATTTTACAAGTTGCCAAATTCGTATGAAATTGGTACGAATGACCTACCCTCACCCCGCCCCTAAACCTAAACTTTATTTTTTAAAAGATTGCACTATGGTAAAGATGAAGGCTAACATGATTTTAATGTCACTCACGCACATATTATCTTGAGGAATGAGTAAAATCTGTTTAAATGTTAGACTCTTTTCTTTAAAGGTGACTCTAATTTGGATAGCCTGCATTCTGAGTAAATCATATCAAGGCTCTGACTCACTAATTCACATATAATTGGGTTTAGCAGGCTTCCAGACAGAGCTATTCTCAATATTTATTTATATTCTGTTCATTCCTAAACAGCAGTTTAAGAGAAAACCTTTATTCTTAATGGCCAATGCAGTTATATTAACTAATGGAGTCAGATTTTATGGAGTCAGATTAATGATCATACTTATAATGTCATCTTTTATTACAGACTACCACCACATAGGTTCAAAACAGCAATATGCTGCAATACAATCCATAGGTTGCCATGAGGAAACCCCTAGATGAATTCATGGACAGTCTATGAAACAAGACTTTCCAAAAGCCTCCATCTTTGTCCATTTTATTATGGCCGTTCTTTTGTTTGTCAAAGATCCCAGAGATCATCCAATGCAAATATTAAGCTCCCCAGTGCTGTAGACTGAGGAAACCATTACAGAGTGACATGTTTGCTTTACTCCTGTCCTGTTAACACCCCCATCTGTCCTGATGAATCCCTGTGAGACTTCGAGGAGTGAAGGGAGTTTATATTAGCAGTTTATTCCTTTATATTAGTGTTGCCGAATCCAGCTTGAAATGTCAAATGTTTGTGACGTTTACACATTTTTATCAGCAGTTCATTCTTGAATCTGATTGGTCGAGCAGTGTTCCAACTGGGACTTTTCTTTTGACTTTTTGTATCACTCGCATTTGTGTTTGCTCGTTCCAGATAAGACTGTCAATCTGTGCAGTAGTGGTGGGGATTTTTCAGTGACTCTTTCTGTAAGTTACATCATTTTTGAGTAGGTGGCACCAGGTGACTTTCTTTATGAGCGAGTCATTGAATCATTGATTTGTTCAAAAACACTGAGTCACAAAACACCTGCTTGTTGCTGAGAAACGTGCAGCAATTCTGCGTTGGCTTCGCTTGGAATTGTTTTTGTTGATGGAGTGAAAACACAAAGTAATTGGCAATAATGTGACTAAAATGTGGTTACCCAATATCGTAATATTTCCAAATATGCTTTCCGAATATCAGCACTCTTGCTTGTATTACTTAAGCGTTTTTGAAAATGTGCACAAACGAATGCACTGACAGCATCTAAAACGTAATGCATAAAAAGTTAAATTACTGCATTTTCCTCACTGTAAACCCAAATAAGTTGGGCTAACTCAAAAAAATTGAGGTAATCAGTTACATAAATGTTTTTGAGTTATGATGTTCCCAATTTTAAGTAAGCAGAACTAACATGTTTTGTGTTTGTAGTACTGATACAAACTTAAACAATTTGATAGCAATTAACATAAAAGATTTAGTTAATTAACTTTTTTATTTTGAGTTCTTGTGAATCAAATGAGTTGTAAACACTAACAATTAGTCAGAACTCAAAAAAGTTGAATGATAATTTTTTTTTTCAAGTTAAACTCAAAGTTTAAGTTAGATTTTTATTTTGTGCTCATGCATTTTTATTGTTCTTAACTAGTAATTAATTAATTAGAAATACAAATCCCAGTTTTACTTAAACTTAAGTTAGTCTAAATTAAAAGAAATGAGTTCATACAATTCAAAACAATGAAACAGTTCAGTTTACTTGAAATAAGTCAGTGTTGTGAACTCAAAAGAAAAAGAAAGCACTAAATACTCATAATAGTTAATTTAACTTAACTAATTTGTTTAATTTAAGTTTGTCCTACTCAAACCAATTAAGTATTTTGAGCGTTAGGGGTTACCTCAGTATGTGCAATATGTATACAGGTAAAACTGAAATCAGAAAATAATAGAGAGCTTCCTATGGGATAAGAAGCATCTATCCCTGTAACACTGTACAAGTGTTCTGTGCTGCGAACAAGTTATGATTTTGTGCCAGTTGTGAATGTTATTCTCTGTTGTCAGGGCTGGGAGTACATAAGGACAAAGCACAGTTTTATTTTGGCACCCTATTGGCTACTGGAATTATCAGTGTAATTTGCATATTTTTCAGCATGCAGCATGTACCCAAGGGCCTCAAAGCGGCATTGAAAATAGATGCTGTTGACTGGTTATCAGGGGATTGGCTGTGCATTTGAGCGTGAAGTCCAACCTTTTCTGGGGGAACCATACAAGGAAGACATGGCTTTGAGTTAACCGATAAGTGCTCTGTAATTGTTCCATTATGTCTTAATATTCAAAACGTTTCTTATAGATGAAGTGGAATGGGTTATGTTGTCGTATGCACTTGGTGCAAAAAGAGAATTACACTGATGACACTTACTGCAGGGCTTTTCTAACACATTGATATGGGTTCTTACAAACAACACTCCTGTCCTCTGCAATTACACTCATGGCCTGTTTGTCATGGTAAAAGCAGTTCTCTGGCCTGCTCCACTCTCCATTAGCAGACTTTAATCTAGAAGTGATCAAGACCCATCCCGTCTTTCTAAATGACATAAATTCTTCAGACAAACTGAAATAGCTTTGTGTGGCCATGATGTCAGCATTGGTTTAGGCTGGAAGGTGGGGAATTTTTGTGGTTGCAGCTAAGGAGCGCTCTGATAGCTTCATCGCAGTGTTTAGAAATCATTCTCTTCTGTGTATTTCCGACCAGAAAGAGTGATATTTTTGCTTTCTTCCATTTTCTTTATGAATCCGCTCACAATCATTCAAAAGATCAATTAAAAGATAAACTGTGTTTGCTATAAATGTCTGCTTTCCTCAAACTTATTCTTCAGAGCTGGCCAGTGCTGCATGGGTTTCCCCCCCTGAGCCTCCTTTAAAGCTTCCATTTTTATAGCACTATAAATGTGCAAATGAATAGCTGAGATGAATTACTACCATTATAGATTCTAAACAACATTCATTTTGCTGCCCAAAAGTCTTTCAGACTGACATTAAAGCAGAAGTTTGTCATTTAGACACATAAGAGTGATTTAGGAGCCGTTTACATGACACCGTTTTCAACTAAAAATGGAATTAAAAATGTTTTGGCCTTTCATTTACACGACAGCGGCGTTTGGGGAAACGTAAACTTTTGAAATCGAGTTTCAAAGTGCACGTTTTTGAAAATGATATCATTACCGTCTCCGTGTAAACTAAAAAAATGTGAATTTGTGAAAATGGTGACGTCATGCGCGTGCATATTACGTGTTCAGTCGATAGGCGTGTAGTGTTTCTTTACAAAGTGACAGCGCCATCTACTGGCCTGGCATGAATAATACAGCTTTTTTAATCATTTTTTTTCAGATCCTTGTGAACGGGGATAATTTTGTATAGGTGAAAAAAAGGAAAGGAAAAACGTTTCTGTTTTTAGTACATTGTTGTCGTGTGAACATAGCCTACCCTTACAGTCAATAGTGTCACCCCCTTTTTTGTCTTTGGGTGCATAAACAGATAGTTCCAATTTTTTCCAAATTTTTATTTGAAAGTGGACTAATCCTTTAAGTATTTCTCTCTGTATTCTTGACTGTTCTAAGGCACAACCTAATAGATATAGGTTCAATCAATTTCACTTTATCTCTCAATTTCTTAAACAACTCCTCTCTTTCCTTGGTAAATACTTTACAATACAATAGTACATGTTCAATAGTCTCTGCTTCACTACAAGATATACTCAACAGTTTAATGTTTCCCTATTGTGAACAATGAATGATTTAAACCAGAATGTTCTATCCGGAGTTGAATAACAACTATATCTTCTTTTCTACTATTGAAGCATATTCTCCCTTTGCCAACTTGTTTTTGGATATTGTAGAGTTGTCTGCCCTTTATTTCCCTGTCCCACATTTCTTGCCAATTTTTATTCGTGTTCTTTAATTCTTCCCTTTATCTCTGATTTACTCAGTGGAATTTGTACTCGTATGTTTCATTGCCTGTTTGGCCAGTTTGTCGACTATTTCAATACCTTGTACTCCCACATGTGCAGGTACCCATAGGAACCTCAGGACTATACCCATTTTCTGAATTCTAAGCAGATTTATGAAGTATCTCATATATTAAATCTTGTCTTGATGTTGAGAGCCCACTTAATAAACTATTTAATGCTGTCAGAGAGAGTCTGAATAAGTAACTCCCCTTATTGGTTTAACTTTCTCCACCCAGTGAATGGCTAATAAAATTATTACTATTACAGCTATTACAGTAGCTCTGTTGTTAAAACTGATGCATAATTGGTTGTCCTTTTCTGAATGCTGACATGAAATCTCAGCCATATGTCCTGATGTAGGATCCTTTGAACCATCTGTGAATATATGGAGCATTGAGGAATATGCTTATAATATATTAAATAATAATAATGCATTTTATTTATAATGTGCTTTTCTTAAACCCAAAATGCTACAGTAAAATAAAACAAAAACAAGGACAATACAACAACTAATTAAAAACAGCCTTAAATAAATGCGTCTTTTTATAGTTTTATAGTGTCCCAACGTTGGTGCATTTCTTATACTAAGAGGAAGCACATTCCATAGTTTGGGGGCTTTGAATGAAAAAGCTCTTTCCCCCATGGTCTTGAGTTTACATGAAGGCTGATGAAGTAAAAGAGAGTTAGCAGAACGGAAAGAGCGTGATGGAGTATAAGAACTAATAAGATCACAAAGATATGCTGGTGCAGTCCCATGTAGTTATAAATTAGAATTTTAAAATAAATTCTAGCATTAATAGGAAGCCAGTGCAACTGTGTAAACACCGGTGTAACATGTTCCCGAGGAGAAGTACGGGTAAGCACACAGGCGGCAGAATTTTGAATATACAGTAGCCTGCTGAGAGATTTAGCTAGAAGGCCAGAGAACAAGGCATTACAATAATCTAACCTAGTTGTAATGAAGGCATGTGTTCTGTGTCAGCAAAAGTGAGAAAAGGTCGAGCAACGTTTCTAAGATGGTCAAAAGCACTTTTAAAGATGTGTTTTATGTGTGCCTCAAATATTAACTGTGCATCAAAAATAACTCCAAGATTCCACACACGTGAAGTGGGAATTACCGTGCTGGAATCAACAACCAAAATCATTTGATCTGCTTTACGTGTAGCTGCCACTGTACCAAACTGCAACAATTCAGCGTTAGAGTCGTTCAGCTTCAGGAAGTTATTCTGCATCCAAATACTGATTTCTTCTAGACAACTACACAAATTTATTATTGAGCAATGGACATCAGGGCTAGTGGTGATGTAAATCTGAGTATCATCTGCATAACAATAATACCAAGACCATATTTCCTGATAATCTGCCCAAGTGGAAGCATGTATATGTTAAATAAAATCGGGCCCAACACTGAACCCTGAGGAACTCCCTGTCAAATAGGCACGGTATCAGATTTGTAATTACCCAAGCTAACAAACTGGGCATGATTGGTTAAATAAGACTGAAACCAACTGAATACTGTTCCAGAAAGACCCAGCCAACTATGCAGAACAGAATGGCAAATGGTGTCAAAAGCTCTAACAAGACCAAGATACTGCATGCACCAGAATTAGCCGCAATAAGATTATTTACAACCCTCACTAAAGCGGTCTCAGTTCTATGCCCTTTCCTGAATCTAGACTGAAAAGGTTCAAAAACACTGTTCAGTGCTAGTTGATTATTTAGTAGCCACAACAGTAGTCTGATCTAGATACTATTGAACAACAACTTCCTTAGGTGCAGATTTTTTTATACTTACCTCATATTGTAGATGAAAAACGACATGAGGCATGAAAAGGAGGTGTATTTGGTATTACAATAGAGGGACTAACTGAAATTTCAGTAATACCCATGAATCATCTTTAGTTGCTGTCCAACCAAAACTTTTGATGTTAACATTCCCATACTCCCAGCACTCCTTTAGTATTTCCTTACCTGGATGCGTCTCTGAATGCCCATTTTGCTGGCATCTCGATTGTGTGTGTGGATAATGGTGGAAACTGTTCATGTGTGTACATGCACTTCAGCAGTCATTTCAAAATAAAAGTCATAGGTCACAGTCCATCTATGACAGGGCCTTTTGAGAAAGCTGGAGATTTATTAAAATACTGCAGCTGTAATTAGCATAACAAATCATTGTCCTGGTGTATTTATTTAAAATGACATTCAGATGCTCATCTGTGCTAATAGGTGTCACTGGGCATGTTTTCATTCTTTCCTTCTTTCTTTCTTTCTTTCCTTCTCTTTAGGGTGTGCAAGAGTTTACTTGTAGGCTGAAGAGCTTGCGGCGAGCCTGTCAAGTGACTAATGACTCCCGAACAGGAAAAGAGGAGCAAAAACAGCTATTCTCACAATTAATGAAAGGCACAAAGGCATAAGCATTTACTACTAACAGCTATTTTGACCCCAGTGCCCACCCGCAACCTGCACATAATTTGTTCAATTATCTCAAATGTCTGGAAAACATGGCACAACTAACCCAGAGGTCCTTTCATATTTACAGGCAGATGATATAAAGTGGCACGGTGTCTGTTTTAGCCGTGTTTGTGCTTGTGTGTGTGCGCTGCGAACACACTGTGTTCTGGAAAATCTGTAGTGCCATGCAAGAAAACATTTGCTTTTAGCTGAATAATTTATTAAATGTGTACATAGCACTAAAACAAGGATACACAGACACACACACCAAAATGTAATATGGAAAGTTTACTGTTTCAGAGTTTTAAAGAGATAGTTCAACTAAAAATGAAAATTCTGCCATGATTTACTCACCCTCATATCATTTTAAACCTGTATGACTTTTGTGGAAAAAAAGAAAAATGTTTTTTTTTTTTTTTTCAAAAATGTTAATATACATTTTTGGAGATAGAGGAGCCTATATGCAAATGAATATTGACCAAGCAGTTGATCAATAACTGTGGAACAAAAGTCGAAAAAGAGAAAGCAAACACTTCTTTGCAAACCAAACACATTACTGCTTGAAAAGTAATAAAATGTGGAGACAAGAAACAAATTTTTTATTTCATTCTTTTTATGTGTTTGCAGAGCATCAGAAGAACTCATGTTTTATTCAGAGAAGTTGGGAGGCTCTGCACAAAACCCTGACATAAAAAAATGGTGGACATGAGCAGGCCTGCTGGGCCATAGCCAGACGTTCAGACAGCGCGGTGGAGCGGAGAAACTGTTTGCCCGGCTCAAGGACCAAACAATGAACAATTATAGTGAAATGATTGCAATTCTGCAGCACGCAAGGAACAGCAATCTAGAAATTATCTATAGAGGCAGGAATGCTTGTCAACAATGTCATTTTAGACGATCACGATAGCTTATATAAGTATAATGCTTTAAATGTCCTGCAAAAATGTCTGGAAAATAGAGATCTAGACAAAAGATCTAGACAAAATGATTCATATATTTGAGGGTTTATCAGGCTAAGTATATCTTGGAGAATTTCTCCAATTACTGGTCTGTTCATTGTAGTCTGAGAGTATCTGTTGAGAAGAACTGCTTTAAAAATGCGATAAATGGGATAGTTCATCCAAAAATTTAATCCAGAGATAATGAGTGCTTTATGGTGTTTTTGTCTTTACTTGAACAGTACTTTCATGGTCTTGGAAGAGATCTATGTAAAGATTCTTAGAAATTCAATTAATCAATCGATCGAACAATCAATCAATCAGTCGAACAATCGATCAATCAGTCGAACAATCAATCAATCAGTCAATCAATCAATCAATAGTAGGCATATGAGCAAGAAAGTACATAATAGACTTATTTTTTAGGTGATGTATTCCTGTAAGGTCTGCATCATATCAATTATTACAAAAAAAAAAAAAAAATTGTTATTGTTGACTAAAGCTAAAACCAAAATTAAAAACTATTAAACTATCAAAACTATTAGAAATTCATTTTTGAACTGAAATAAAGCTGAAATATTGGCAAAAAACTTAAAACCTGAAATGTTGCCTGAAATTTAGTAAATTTAGAAATTTAAACTAAAAGAGTTTAAGTACTAATTATATACAAATTATGAGGTTATAAAGGTTAAAAAACAAACAACTAACTAAAATAATTTTAAGTAGACTACTAAACTGCATTATTAAATTAAAGCAGAAAACAGAGTTGATGTTCAAATAAATAAATAATAATAATAACATTACATACAAATTATATATAACAATAAAAATAAAGCTTAATAGAGATATAAAAACAAATAAAATTTAGAAATTTAAACTAAAAGAGTTTAAGTACTAAACTGAAATAAATTTAAATTAAAGCTAAAGAATTAATGTAAAACTAAATAAATAAATAATTCAATTATATACAAATTATAAGGTTATAAAGGTATAAAGGTTAAAAAACAAACAACTAACTGAAAGAATTTTAAGTAGACTACTAAACTGCAGTTAAAGCAGAAAGTAGAATTAATGTTCAAATAAATAATAATAATTACATTACATACAAATGATATATAACAATAAAAATAAAGCTTAATAGAGATAAAAAAATAAAAATGACAAATTTACATGACAAATTACTAAAACCTAAATTAAAATTAAAACTAAAATTTAAAATATAAAATAATACATTTAAAAAATATTTTTAAATATTAATAAATATTATAATAGTATATAAATAATACTAAAATAACACTAGTAAAACATATTTAATCAAATTCAGTATAGTTCAGTATAGTTTATATAATTGTGACTATACCCTCATCACCTTTGGAAATCCAGCTTGTTTCATAGCATACACCTCTATTTTGTTTTTTTGTTTTGTTTTTTATTGATCAATGACATATATACACACACACACACACACACACACACACACACACACACACACACACACACACACACACACAAGTACACATAAAGGGGAAAGGAAAAAAAGAGACAGCAATAAACCAGCAAAATATAAAGATGTATAGATATGTATAGATGTATACAGTAATAAGTTTAAACAATAGGTAGGCCTATATATCATAGCATATGCCTCTAACTCTCTTGATCTATTAGAAGGGCTGTGATTCAGCTGGGAACGGCCCTCATTGTTTGTCAAGCAAAGATGCCCTTTCTATTCACTGTCCTCTCCTCCCTCTCTGTTCTTCTGCCCTACAGGATCCTCCCGTCATCAACAAGTGGCAAACAATTATGCAGATTACCCCCACTACCTGCAGGCCGTGAGCGGCTCAGTGAATCAGACCTGAGAGTACATGCAGAGGAGGTATCTCATTTCTCCTGCAATACACTTGCTTAGTGAGACATGGAAACAGATCACAAGACTGACTCATCTGGACTGAGACAGAAGCCATTCTGCCAACCAGAAACATATCTGAAATAGACAATAGACACGTATTTTTTGTGACTTTTTATGAACATACCACATAGAAATGCTTCAGTGACAACAGATGCGTTTTGTGATTTTAAAAAAATTTAGTAGGTATGATTCGCTGTTGATATTAACATAATTGAACTAAATCGCGGAAGTGAACCACTATTAATGACGTATGATTCGATAAAGCTATCGCTGCTTCTGAAATCGAATACTTCCCTACTGTATAGCAGGCGAAAAACACTATGCCAAAAGAGTACTGAATACATAGTATTAAAAAACTAGTAGGGGAAAAGTCCCTAGATTACGTACTACTTCTGGTGAGATTCTGAAGTGCGTGTTTGATGGATACTTTATTATCCCATGAGGCCACGGGAGAGGATTTATGAAGTGAAGCGACACAACGGATGCTGGAAGGTCACATGACAGTAACAGCATGGCAGATGTAGTAAGTCTGAATTCTATTTATACTGCCCACATCCATTCTGTCAGTTCATTTGTGCTTTAGTAGTTGTTTACACGACAGCGTTTTCAACTAAAACCAGAAAACTTTAAATGCGTTTTAGCTGTTCATTTACAGGAAAACGGCATTTTGGGGGCTAGAAAATGCAAACTTTTGAAAACGGGTTTCAAAGTGCAAGTGTTTGAAAACGATACCGTTATTGGCTCCATGTAAACTACAAAAACGTGAATTTGTGAAAATGGTAACTTACGGTGCATTCAAAACTGGATATATTGTCCTCCGAAGGGCACTTCGGAGTGAAAACAATCATGGATGCCATATTAAAATGGTCGTTCCAAACCGGAGTGCTCAAAACTGGCCACTTCAAAGGGCCCTTCGGAATGAAGGATTTCAAAAGGGGACAACTGATGGACACTTCGGGCCCCCATGATCCTTTGCACAGAGAAGTTGTTTGGGTACAGGAATGGGTACAGTAGGCTCGGAGTTTGATTTTACCTATAAATGTATGTATAGTATTTCTCTATACTACTGTAACATTTATACGCGTTAGATTTGGTACGTTATTATGGTCAAAATAACACTGTACTTCAACAAAAATACTTTACAGCTACCTTTATCAGTCCATTCAAATGTTTTAAATACAATATACAATATGGTGCGATAAGCCAAAAATAAATAAATAAATAAACTAACGTTAAACAAAAGGCGCAGCTTGCACAATCTACTCATCTTTCAGAGTGTGTTTTTTGGGGGTCAACCAGCGTACAAAATGAAGTTTTTTTGACCCCTACACCCTTCATCCCTTTGACGCTCTCACTCCGGAGGGTAACCCTTTGAAGGGATTAGGGCATAGGGATGAGCCCTTCTGAATGAAGCGCAGGGATCATGTGCATGCGTATTACATTCTCAGTCTATAGCACATAGCTTTTCTTTACAAAGTGACATCGCCATCTACTGGCCTGGCATGAATAATACAGTGTTTTTAATCGCTTTTTGGGGATCATTTTGACAACACTGTCACCTCTACACGAAAAACGCAAAGGATTGCATTTCCTTAGTGCTGTTTCCTGTTTATTCCTGAGTATTTGTAATTAAAGATTGTTCTAGTTGGATTTCTATCGTCATGCGCTTCATTACAGCCACACACCGTGACACCATCCAGAGCATACTTTTTAACAGTCGTGAAGTAAATTCAAATTCAAATGTAGTACCTACTCAGACAGTAGGCTATGCGATTTCAGAGTTTGTATATGTTCTCACTCACTTTCCTGACAAGCATGACTGACGCACTGCAAGCAGAGAGAATGTATATCTCATTTCTGCTTGTCTTCAGCAGAAATGGACTCCCCCGTTCTTTAGAAATGGACTCCCGCATTCTTTAGAACATGTGCAGTACATTCGCAGCAGATAGACGCAAGTGTCCTTATGTACTGATGCTTTGAAAACAAAACCAACGGTTCAAAAACCAAAATATTAAAGTGAGGTGAGCAACGCTATGAAATTTGCCACCCTCTCCTGCATCGTGGTTACCAAGCAACAGTGGGGAAACAGCTGCTGCTTTGATTACAGTTCGGACCCAAATAATACAATATGAACACAATTGGGCGGGGACAGGGGAGCAACTCGGGTTCGGACCAGGCAGTCAAACTAAATGTGAAAGCAACTTTGGACTGCATTATGGGATAATAGTGTAAATAGCTAGTTGTTTCATTTACTTTTAGTCATTTAGCAGATGGAGAAAAGATAAAAATATGCCATTATGGTGATCGGTGTTCCATTTGCTTGGGAGATACTTTTAATTAGTTTTCACTTAGTTCATTTCTTAGATCTTGTGTTTTCTTTCTAGGTTTGGTTTCCTAGAATGAAATCTGGCCAAGCAGACTAAAGAAACAAGCAATATCCCTATTTGTCTCTTTTAGTGAGATAAGCTGATAAGTGATAGACATGTTAATATCCATAAGCCAATCTTAATAGACCTTTAGAAATCAAATCTGTGAGTCAGCATGTCACTGTAATTCATAATCAAAACACACTCTTCCTCTGAATACAAGCCTTTTAATGAGTCTTCAGTGGAACAGGTGCATGGCAATATTGTTTTCCAGACGCAGCCTTGATTCCCCCTAAAATGATTAACAGAAAAAAATATGATTAAGAGAAAAAGAAAGCCATGATAAGGAGCTGTTGTCTGTATATATACCATTTAAACGTATTTGAAATCAGGCTGCATTTATTTGATTAAAAATTAAAGTGAAAAAAAATATATATATATATTGTGAAAATGTATTACAAAATTAAAATTACTGTTTTCTATTTTAATATGTTTTCAAGTGTAATCTATTCCCACAGCAGCAAAGCTAAATTTTCAGCATCATTACTCCAGTCTCCAGTCTTTTTTCCCCTGATAGCCTAGTGGTTAGTGCGCCGACATATGGCACAAATGCCTTCACAGCGACCGGAGTTCGATTCCCGTCTCGAGGTCTGTTGCTAATCCTGCGCCCCTCTCTCCGCCCAATGCGGCACCCATTCCTGTGTGTGCTCTCTACTGTCCTCTTTGAGTAAAGAGGCATAAATATAACTTTAAATATAATTATAATTTTATATAAATATAATTTTCAAATATAAAATATATATATATATATATATATATATATATATATATATAAAGTTGCTATTATGACAAAAAAAAAAAAGTTATAATTGAGAGAGAAATTTGCAGCTACTTTTTAAAATCTGATTGTACTATTATTCCATAGATATTAGTGTTCAGCATACATAACTCAACAATGGTAACAAGCAAGCACAATTATAGATTAAAAAATAATCTCTGACTATTACAAGTAACTAAAAGTGACAACAAAGCAGCACATACAATATAAACCAGCAAATAGGAAAAAACAACAAATCATACCACAGTGCATGCTGCGAACCATATAGAGAATAAAATATTTTTCAGCTTGACTCTGGCACACTCCTGTAAGCAGTAATACCTTGTGGTTGTTCAGGCTGCAGAGAGCATTAGCTTTCAACTAAATTGAACGAACTGTACTATTATAAGCTTCTTATGTTTTGGAAAATGACTAAAAGCTGCAATGGAACAAAAATTTACTGTATCACGTCTATTCAACCATCATTTTCCTTGTCCCATTTCTCTGTCTGTCTCTTCCACAGTGCATCTAATTTTTGTTTTTTTTTCCTGTGCCAAAATGTCACCAGACTCCAAAGCTATAATATTGCATTGCAGTCCCTTTCATTCACAGTTCAACTATCATTGCATACATGCGTACACTTTTAGTAGATCCTTTAAGTGTAAATGCATCCGTTTTTATCAGTACCTGTGTTCACATGGAAAGAAACTCATAATATTGATCTTGCTAGATTCAGATTCAGTAACATGAATTTTTTTTTTTTTTTTATCTCACTGTGGCTTTACATTGACTGAACCCTTTCATTGTTCTGTAAGCACGCTTCCCTTCTCTTTTATGCGCTGCAATTACATCTTCTTGCATTAGAGGTGTCCCTGTTGATTCTGACAGCGTGTCAGAGATGTTGGAAGGGGTTGGAAGCTGGGCTGACATGGAGAGAATGTCATCTAGCATTCAGGCGCATGCGACACCATTCTGTCACACAGCTACTCCATCTGGTCTGTATGTTTTTCTTCAGAATTACTCACAAACACACAAACAAAAACACAATCTTAGTTCACACAGAATGTGTTTTTGTGCTCCACTGCACTGCTCTTTTATTGTTTTTCTATTTATTCAACTTTTAAATTCAACATTAAATCAAAATGGACAATTCTTATTTTTGTATGTAATATTATAAATAACTTCCCCTCCCCTCCCAACGACATCTCTTTTCTTCTCTGATGACGTGTTTACTGGCACTAAGGCTGGGCAACCTGTCACTCATATGAGATCGACCAATAGCAAACATCCAATCAATTCCAGATGGGCAAAGTGAAGTACCGGCCCACACTTTTTGTTGTTCGAGAAGCCAGTTATCTCAGATATACAGCACGATAGGGAAGAAAAGACTATAGGTACTTCTTTTTAATGCTGACTTTAAAGGGGAGCTATTATGCCCCTTTTACAAGATGTAATATAAGTCTCTGGTGTCCCTAGAATGTGTCTGTGAAGTTTCAGCTCAAAATACCCCACAGATCATTTATTATAGCTTGTCAAATTTGCCACTATTTGGGTGTGATCAAAAACACGCTGTTTTTGTGTGTGTCCCTTTAAATGCAAATGAGCTGCTGCTCCCGGCCCGCTTTCAAAAAGAGAGCTGAGCTTTAACAGCTCACGCTTCGGTTGCTCAACAACAACAAAGCTGGAGAATCTCACGCAGCCAAAATGAGGATTGTCAGTAACGGTGTTCAGCCTTACATTGTTCAAACCGGAGTCAGACACTGATGGAGAGACTCAGGAAGAAGTTACAACTTATAGAATGCATCTAGATGTTTCTGAACGTTTAGAGGATAAATTCATGTAGTTGCTGTGGAGCTGATTCAGTTAATCGACTAGCACATGCCATCATGTTAATCTTTTGTGCAAATCCAGCGTTGAACTGACCCTTGTTTGTGAAGCAGTCCGCCGTAAAATGACAGCATGGTAACAACGCTCTACTACAACAACAACGCCTCTCCTCCTTTGTTATGTGTTCTCGGGGGCAGGGTTTATGTAAATTTTAGGGTTAGTGATGTCACAAACCCGGGAAGAAGCTCCTTGCAGTCCTTACCAGACATTTGTTGTAGTCCTTAAACAAAGAATTCTTCAAAGAAAATGTCTCCTTTTGCAGCAGTTACTTTTGGCCATTTTTTCATCTCCAAGGTAAAAAATTCCAAACAAATCTACAGCATGGAGAAGAACCAATGAGCATTTTCGAGCAGAACAGTAGTGACATTGTGGAATAAATCATTGTTTTGATCAAATCATTTAAGTGAACAGTTCACTGATTCACTCATAAAGATGGCCATTTTTTTCTTTCCCAAATAAATCAGTATTTTTGAGTGAATCGGTTAAATGTATGATTCATTGACTTTTCATCACCTTTTGGGGTATCGATGACCAGTAGAAAAAAATCACTGAATTGCTACTTATACACCAAAGGTCAGTCTAGTGTATAGTTTTGTTTGGAGCTTAGCCAATCAAATTCGAGGGCAGATCTAAATGTATAAAATAAAACATTATAGCATTGAGTAACATTTTAAGAGACCACGGAGTCTTGTATCAGTCTTATTTCTTGGAACTGGATGATAGAATTTTTTGAACTCGTGCTCTTTTTGCATTACCTTTCCGCAAGAGTCAACTTAATTTGACCTGGAAAGCTTTTAGTTAATAAGTCTGTGTGAATGAATTCCTCTGAGGCACAGGAGCAGGTATGTATATATGCTCAGGGAATATCACACCACCCTTCTTTGCTTAATACATTCTTACAAACGGGGGGAAAACCTGCAGCTTCCTACATAATGACGCCTTCCAGTCATATCTCTGTGTTCAGCATGCAGTCGCAATTTGTGGCAGAGGGAAAAAAGGAGAGAGAGAAAGGAAAAAAAAACTCAATTAACCTGTGTTATGTCCTCCATATTACACTAGAGGCTAGAGGAACCCATCTAAAAGAAAAGAAAACACCAGGACCAGGATAATAGACTTCCCCAGTCTCAGTTGCCCACAGTCAGGGGCGTAGATTGCATTTGAACATTTTGGGCATCTAACCTAACCTATCAAAAAATGTAGCCTATAGGTATAAAACAGGTTTTAGCCAACACTTTTCACATTTTCATCTAAATTATTCGATCTGAGCAGTTGTTTTATTTGTGATAATGCAATGAAATATGCCAAATTGTGCAGACATAATTTTTGGCCAGGCTGTTAATTATGAATGCATGCAAAAACCTGTTCAATATTAATAATGGATTATGCTTACTTTTTCCTGTGAGTTTTTTTTTTAATGCATTTTTTTGCATAGTAAAATAGAACCTGTAGCTGTAGTTTACCTTTTTTTTTTTTTGCTGAAAATATTGTCAGATAAATACCTTAACCAAGTTTAGTGTTTAGTTCTTCCCACATATCTAAAATATATAAAAGAATATAAAATATTTTCCTCATATTTTGATGGTTTAATTGAACTTGTTGGGTCATTATAAACAAATATGCCCTCTGGACATGACTTTTGGCCACTACTGTATATACACTCTAAAAAATGCTGGGTTAAAAACAACCCAAGTTGGGTTGAAAATGGACAAACCCAGCGATTGGGTTGTTTTAACCTAATGGTTGGGTTAAATGTTAAAATTACTATATGGCTGACTTAAAATGAACTCAAAATAGGTTGGAAATTAAAAATCAGACACATAATTACTAGAGGCAACAATCAAAAGGTAAACATTTTTGAGAAATGTTTATTGTTTAATTATTATTCATTAATAAATATTCATTTAAACAACTTGGGTTGTTTTTAACCCAGCATTTTTTAGAGCGTATAATGTATATTGTTTTATTAATTTCAGAAAGCACACTGTTCACTATTAGTGTTTTAATGTGCAATCATAAGAAGTCCAGCATCAGCTGTATGAATCACGAGTTCTCAGAAACCCTGTAGCAGTTAATATCACTTACTCGCATCTCATATTAAAGTCTTTTCAATGTTGATTTAAAAAAGGAGGCAGGGATATTTCACTCGCTTCCTGCCATCATAAACATCCTACTGGGAAAGGAAAAAAAAGTCTGGTCCATCAGTGATTCTGTGGCCCTGTATACACAATATTAAGGTGGATGACGTATACTGTTAAATAGATTAAATGACTTAGCTTTTTCTGTTTCCTCTCTTGACTGCAAATATCGTCTGTTTCCAAACTCTCAGTGTTAAAACATGAGTGGCAGAGTGATCAAAGATCACAATGACATGTGATTCCTCTCCATCTGTCTCTCACCTGCTGTCTAAATCACCCTAGTCATGCTGCATCTTTCTCCGCTTTGATTGCCGATATGTTCTTGCCAACTGCTCATGATGCAACAGTGCAAGTATGTTGCAAATGTCGTTGAGGAAGGCAAACACAAAAGCCAAGTCTTGAATCTTCGTTTAGTAGGAGCAGGACTACTGTACTTTTTAAAATGAAAATTCATTTTAAAGTCATTATAATATGCATTATTTATCAATATTAAAGTCATAGGAACAGGTGCAATAAAAACCAACCGCATTTACTCCCTTTTAGACCAAATGTCAGAAATTGATTCTCTTGAAAAACTGTTTGCACAGTCTATTAATTCTGCCTAATGATAATAAATGAGCCACAATTATATACCTGTGCAAACTTGGCAGCAAGAAGAACTCAAGCTGTGTTTTCGTGGTTTCTTTTAAACATTACGGTTCTGCATCGAAATTACGAAGGGACACAATTACCTGTTGTTTGCTTTCCGTTTTTCAAGATTGGGTATGGCTTTGTTTGCATCAGTGCAACTTTACTGAATAAGAGAAAACCCCAATTGATTTGATTTTAATGGCTTTAATTTACATTTGAGTAATTAATAAAACAACCACCAATATGCATGGCAAATGGTTTCACCGTGCTTTGACTGCTTAACTACATTGAGTCACTTTTGCTTTATCTTTTAGTCTCTACGTTTTTATCTAAATGTAATTGTTTGCACACTCATGAAAAACATCTTTGAAAAGACTTGCGCTGATAATGGGAAAATATTACAGAATGTACCTCACAGACGAAACAAGTTAACAAAGCCTCCATAATCACTATCAGGATGTCTTGACCTTTCTAAACAAGTTCTTTAATTAACCTTTTGGACCATTTGGACTGTTTAATTACATATCGGCATCCGTTCATAATATGACAGATAAAGCATTGATTGTCCTTGTAATTAGTCACAGTTAAATTAATGTATTCATTAGGATATTTGCTCTGAGAATCGTTTGTTGCTTTCTCTCTCCACGTCCATCTTTTTTGACTGACTGTCTGGCATCATCAGAAATGACCTGCGCCCCTCATAATGGAGTTTCTTCCATCCATCAAGCCATATGGGGTGATTTTCATTTCCGTCTTTTCAAGAGCAGCTGTGGCTGTGCAAAGTAAATCAAGTCTCCGCCTAACCTCTGCTTCGTCCACGGCCTTCCTCTTCCACCCGTGCATAACTCCACAAGCAGTTAGATCAGCTCTACCCTGTCAGCGCTCTCTATATTTAGACATTAATCAGATACTATAATCATTTTTCACTGTATTTTTCCTCGATCTCTCACCACTGTCCTTTGTGAAGCCTCGGCTATGCGGAAACTCTTCTCCACACCAGCATACAGAGGTCGTGAGGGACTGGGCAAAGCTGGTTTGATATGTGAATGATATGAAAATGTATGTGCTAGAAGAGTATGCATGCCCCAGTGGATCGTGCTTCCACCATGATGAATTTTAATAAATGAATTTCAAAAATATTCTCCAGTTTAAAATAGTCAACTGAAGAAGCGATTGCTACTTCAAATGCTTTATGGGGAATAAGTAAAGCAAAAACAAATCAATGTCTTGAGCATCCTAATGCGGCATTCTGCGGGATTCTATCTGTCTGTCTGTCTGTCTGTCTGTCTGCCTGTCTGCCTGTCTGCCTGTCTGCCTGCCTGCCTGTCTTTCTGTCTGTCTGTCTGTCTGTCTGTCTGCCTGCCTGCCTGCCTGTCTGTCTGTCTGTCTGTCTATCTATCTATCTGTCTGTCTGTCTGTCTATCTATCTATCTGTCTGTCTGTCCGTCTATCTATCTATCTATCTATCTATCTGTCTGTCTGTCTGTCTGTCTGTCTGTCTGTCTGTCCGTCCGTCCGTCCGTCCGTCCGTCCCTCTATCTATCTATCTATCTATCTATCTATCTATCTATCTATCTATCTATCTATCTATCTATCTATCTATCTATCTATCTATCTATCTATCTATCTGTCTGTCTGTCTGTCTGTCTGTCTGTCTGTCTCTCTGTCTCTCTGTGTCTGTCTGTCTATCTATCTATCTATCTATCTATCTATCTATCTATCTATCTATCTATCTATCTATCTATCTATCTATCCGTCCGTCCGTCTATCTATCTATCTGTCTGTCTGTCTGTCTGTCTGTCTGTCTCTCTCTCTCTCTCTGTCTGTCTGTCTGTCTGTCTATCTATCTATCTATCTATCTATCTATCTATCTATCTATCTATCTATCTATCTATCTATCTCAGACATGGACAATCTGTCTCCCTCTCTTACATTCCCTTCCTCTCTCATACTTTTTGACACACGTCTCTCTCTCTATTATTCCCTCACACTTTTTTTGGGGTAATTTGAAATGTTTACCTCGTCTCATTCATCTCAATTTTACATTTGCAGAGGCAAAAGACAGAACTGAGACACATCTCTCTCTCCTTCTTTACAGTCATTGATCACCATCACCATCCAATCTCTATAAACAAATAATTTGCATGGCTTCAAACCAACAGAACAAATAAACAAAATGTTTGATTTAATATGTGCCACATGACTAAAAGACATTTTTACATCAGTTGATTTGAGCAGGTGCACTTTGTCTTGCAACATTCAAACAAGTGTATATTTCTTTTTAAAGACTAGACTAAAGAAAGTTAATACTGAAAATACATTTCATACCTAACTTGTACCTAACTGTGATCATCAGTGCTATTTTTCCAGAAGTACATTTGCAAAGACATCTCTGAGAGGTAATTAAAAAAAGAAGAAAGATTTTAATTACATCATTGTTCTTTCAGTCATTTTCTGCAGGATGCAATGTACCATTATAAGAAGTTTCTATAGACTCAAAATATGGTGATATTTTACAAAATATCACAATATTTTGTAAAAACATTACCATTTTTTTTTTTTTTTTTAAAGATATAGTCATATAGTTTCATATTTCATTTTTAGTTTTAGTTATTTTAGTACATGAAGTTAAATTAAGTGAAAATGAGAAATGGTGGCTTGGCCACTATACCTAAATAAAATAATTTTAAGGTTTTTTTATATACATGTTTTATATATTTCAGTTAACCTTTATTGTATAAAAAAAAACAAAAACTTTTTTTTATGGTTTCAGTTTTAGCTAACTATAATACTAAATTAAATTAAACTGAATAAAAAATGAAATTTGTATGCACAATTTGTATTTGTCTACAAAATTAATTTTAGTCTACAAAATCCATGTCTAAATTCAAGCGTTTAAGCCTGTAGATCAAAAGGATTTTAACTTTTAGGTCATGCGGAAAATAAATTCAGTAAAGTGTGTCCAACCTTTTGACACATAGTCTGTGCATTTACCTCATTTTGAGAATGTCTGGTTACCTAATGGTATAATTCACATTAAAGATGTTTTGGCATCTGCTTCAAGCATTGATTCAGCACCTTAGTGACCTCATGTCACCTGATCTGGCTGTGCACAGAAATACATCACTCTGCTCAGTCAATCTGTCTCTTTTCCCTCAATAATGCCATTGCCTTCATCAGTCTGCTATCGATAACAGACCTGTTATCGGCAACACACTCTCCTTGTCTCTTTCATTCCCCTCTTTATCAGTCAGTCTATCAGTTAATCTATTTTAATGCTGTTTTTCCTGGTATATATAGGCTTTAGGATCACTCAACATCAACTTGTACTCATCACCGGGTAAAATGTTACTAGAAATAAGGAAGCTCCAAACTATGTATGAAAATAAGCAAAAACAGCTTATTCATAAGCTGTTAAAGCACATTATAATGGCCACATATACCAACACCTATTCAATATTCAGCAACTTGTCCTATGCTAATGAATGGCAGTGTGAAGTATGCCAGTAAACAAAGATAATCACAACAAAAAGGTCATTTATAGAATTTTAAAGGTACAGTAATATGTGTGTAAAGGTCATTTAAATGGTCATTTAAATGGCACAAAAACCTTGACTATCATTATAAGTGGAAAAATTAAGTGCATAATAGACCTCTTTTTTATCTGATTATATGAATGAGAAGATATAGTTCCTTAAGGGAGAAATTATCTCACAGTTATATTAACAAGATGTCATACATTTTACATTAGTTTTCTCTCTGTGGGCGAATTAATAGATAAAAAACAGATGGTTTAATCATTTCAGCAAGATGAATATGTTCAGATATTCTTTTATAGTTACCATTTACTTCTCTGCATCTGTTATGATGATAAACCAGAGATTATTTTAAAACCTTCTACTTAAAATATGCATAATTCATGTTCCTTGACTGGATTACTTTAACACAATAGCCTACAAGTTTGTTAGTTTTAATGAAGGAGGTCTATAATCCCTGGAGAAAGTTGTCCAGTAACATTACCATTAGTCTCTGTACATATATCAGCCTCATTTTAAAGCAATCACAACACATTTTTCTTTTTCTTATTCCTATTTTTTCTTGGCTATTTTTTCTCTTTGAAGTATACATATGATGTTATTATTATTTCTTTGTTTGTGTCAATTTTCCATCTCCAACCCTTGAAATAAAAGAGTTTTTATTGGTGGTGTGCTTCTACAACTGTGTTAACACCCTTTTTGCATTTTAAATGAGCATTAGCACTCATACATGAGAAGCAGTTTTGTTTATTAGTCCAATTTAGATGTTAATGGTTCCTTCTTTTTTGCAAAGCCTGCATTACATTGTGACAGGAACACAAAACAAACCACCTTGAAATGAACTGTTAAGTAAGATGTCCTTCAGAAGGATATGTAGTTCTGAACTTACTGTATGTTCTTATATAGTACAGTGGACTCTTTCATCTCAAAAGATCAAGGAAAATCTGATTCCTTATGATATATGACCCTTTTAAGGCCAGAATCAATTTGAATCTTTACATGGAGACATTTCCTGTAAAAGGACTAAACTGAAACATTGATTCTTGAAGATTCTGCTTATTTAATTATTAATTGTAACTCACACAAGTGGGTTAGCATGATTTATTGAACTTAAAAGAGCACAAATTATGGCACTCTGGCATTCACAGACTTTTACATTTGGTTGAGTTTAAGTTCTGTTTGTGGCTTTGTAGGGATTTTTTTTGTTAATCTTTCTGCAGGTTACATCATTGTGCGTTAATAAGACATTAGAATCATTCATTCAACTGATTCGTTCAAAACACTGATTCATTGAGGAAAGAAACAAGTGATTGTTCTTATGAGTAAGCCATTGAATCATTTACTCAACCGATTGGTTAAATAATACTGATTCATTAAGGAATGAAACATCGCCTTCTCTGTGTTGTTAGTTCTTCTGTGGCTTTATATATCATTGTCGGATCAAAAACATAGAAAGTTACAGGTAATATTGTGTCTAAATGTAAGTTCATATTAACTCAGTATTTCATGAACTTTTGTATAATAATAAATAATATTAACACTGTTGTTGAAACAGCAGGAGTTATACTGGTGTTAATTTAAAAGTAATTTTGAATGTACATATGTTTTGAATTTACATATATTGCTTATGTGTGAATTACCATATTAGAATAGAAAATATCTAAGCAATTGAATGTTCATGTTTAGTTTGATTGAGCAATTGTTATGGGCCAATCAGGTGCCTTAACAAAACCTGTGGGAGTGGGGACAAGAAAACATGGGTGGATGTATGTCAGTATCTCAAAGCTGCATCAATAAAAGCAAAAATATTTGGATTTTTGCATATTATGTACATACATATTCACACATATAGCCTACTGTGTTTCTTAATTGATCCATCTGGTATGTTTGTGCTTCGAGTTTTTACTGATGGCTCGATACTGCTGCCTTTTATTTTTTAAATACAATTTAAGTTTGTTTTGTTTGTATAAGCTGTCATTCTGAAAGAACAGCGTGTGACCCCTTTTCGCTTTACAGCCACTGGATGTGTAGGTGTAACAGACATAGGCTAAGAGCTGTGTGTGTAAACCTCACTCCCCTGAACTCAAGAGGTGCTCTAGAGAAGAGAATTCAACATGTAGAATCGGCATCAGGCGAGAGAGAGAACTCTGATTGGCTGTTGAGAGGCGCTCTAGCAACTGACACTAGAGTCTGCTGTCTTTAGCCTTCTTGTTAGAGTGCCCGACTCCCATGCCGGCGGACCTGGGTTTGAGTCCCGCTTAGAGCGGGCGGTCCGAATTGGAGGGGTTACAGTGGTGGCACCGTACGGGAATGGGGGTGAGTGTAACAGACATAAACTAGTAAGAGCTGTGTGTGTAAACCTCTTTCCCCTGAACTCAAGAGGCGCTCTAGCAACTGCAGTCTATAGCATCCTTGTTAGAGCGCCCGCCTTCTATGCCGGCAGCCCCGGGTTTGAATCCCGCTTATAGCGGACGGTTTAAACTGGAGGGGCTACATAGGCCTGGAAATGTTTCAGGCACATAACAAATCACTCAATGGATGACGCTTCTTTCATAATCTGCACTGGATTTCTTTACACCCCCTTTCTGAAACTAAATTGCATTTAAATGGAATTATAGGGAGTATTGTTTATGTGCAATGAGTATAATCCCAAAAGGTATTAATATAAGTGTTTATAAAAAAATAAGTGTTTATAAGTTTTAACGCTGTCAGTAATTCAATAATTTGGGTTTAAGCATTCACTTAATTCTCTGAACATTGATTCATGTGATTCATGAAGACAGTGGTTTGAGTAGGAGATGGCTTACTGAGTCAATTAAGAACTGATTAATTTGAGATTTTTGAATTTGAACCATTTGCGAGTCATTTGAGCATTACTGAAGTGATAGTTTACCCTGTATGCATAGCTGCAAGTTATAGTTTTATATATTATCCGTCATATTTATTTTGTCATGTCAAATGTTTGTTTTGAATCAGCTCGCAGCTGGCTGGTTTTGTTCATGGCTTATAACTCTTTAATTTAAAAATGGACAGGCACGGTTGCACTCTATTGATATGAGACAAAAGAAACACTTAAAACGAAACAATTCATACTTGATTAAACAGTCGATTAATTTGATGTTGGTGCTTTGTGACTATTAAAATTAATTTATTTAGGTCTTATCTTTGCATGTACATTCAATTCTACTCACAGACACTGTGGTAGCTGATTTGAACACACGTTTAATGCCAAAGTCTGCTTGAATCAGAAACAAACAACAAGAAATAAGCATAAACTAATTTCGTCAATCCTTATCAGCATTCACATGCTGTCAGACAGAGCTGTCAGAGAAAACACGGCCTGCAAGCCGCATCTTCACTTGGAGCAGTAGGCGTGAACTTTGTCTGTTTCCTGATCTGCCTCTTTATCCCATAATCCCCCATGGGGGCCGTGATGGAGACATACTCCTCTTAGGTGAAAAATTGGGATAAGCCAATGACAGACAATTGTTTTAAATTGGGGGAAAGGAAATGAGACACAGAGATAGCAGAAGGGAAGGGCTCTCTCGGATGGCTGATGGACTGTGCAAAGAGACAGAGAGCGGTGTTCAGCCCCGTAGGAGAAAAGGCCAGCAAAACACTTTAGGGGAAAGTGGCTTGAAAAAGACATTTAAAGCAACAGACGCAAAAGGGATGACATTTTCTGTCCTTAGGGGGGATGTAGAGATAAAAAAGGCAGAGGGAGGAGAGGGGATGAGTGAGTCTTTGTGAGTCTCAGCAAAGAGGTCAAATACACCTCAGTGTGTCTTGGCTTAATCTGATGTTTTTGCAGGTAGACATGTTTTCATACATGTATAATTTCTGTAAATATCAACATGTCTGTTTCAAACAGTACAGAGGCGTCATAATTATGCTGTATTCTAGTTCAATTTTCTAAGGCAGCATTAGGCTACATTACAGAGTGTGAGTCATCTCTTCCACTTTAAAGGGATAGTTCACCCCAAAATTAAAATTCTGTCATCATTTACTCCTCCTCAAGTTGTTCCAAACATGTAAGAGTTTCTTTCTTCTGTTGAACATAAATGAAGATCTTTTTAAGAATTCTGGTAACCAGACAGTTGACGGTAGCCATTGACTTCCATAGTAGGAAAAACAAAAATACTATGGAAGTCAATGGCCACCGTCAACTGTATGGTTGTATATGTATCTGATTTGGAAGTGGCACAGAACGGATTTGAAAAAGTCGTACAGATTTTTGTGTTTGCAAATGTGCAACAATATCCGGTCTGTGTAAGATGTGAGCAAAAATCTAATTTTCTATTCTATAACTGTTTTTCTATTTTAATGTTTTCACATCACATTCATGTGATGACAAAGCTGAATTTTCAGAAAGTTCAGAAGAACAGCATTTTTTAAAAATAGAAATCTCAGTAACACTTTATTTTAGGGTCTTTTAACTAGTTGCTTATTGGCATGCATATTACTAGAATATTGGCTGTTTATTAGTAATTATTAAGCACATATTAATGCCTTATTCTGCATGACCTTATTCTACATTCTTAATCCTACCCAATGCCTGAACTTAACAACTACCTTACTAACTATTAATAAGCAGTAAATTATGAGTTTACTGAGGGAAAAGTCATAGTTAATAGTGAATACATGTTCCCTATACTAAAGTGTTACCGAAATCACTTTAACATTATAAATGTATGTACTGTCTCTTTTAACCAATTTAATGCATCCCCACTGAATAAAAGGATTGATTTCTTAAAGCAATTTATATTAATATTTTTTTTAGACAAGCAAACACAGACTATAATTTCCTCTGATGTCAACTCTGACATTCAGACTCTGATTTTAAATGGATAATTTGCAACAAGCATGAATGTCATGAATGGTCAGTGTTATATTGACTTAATTTTTTGTAATCATGACTGGTGTCATTGAGACAATGCTCTGATTTTTTTCTTTGATTGCTTCATTGTTGTACTTAAGGGGTTTTGCTGGTTGGCATGCCTTGTAACTATACTTTACAGGAGCAAAAAGGAGGTGTTTTTATCCATTGATGTCCATTCAATATTGATGTTATATTCTGATGAAATACATTTTATGTATAATATATTATATATATTTTTGGAGGACTCTTAAAAACTTGAAATACACCTATGTATTCCTGTCACGTATGTGCACCATGAGGACATGTGCAACTCGCATGACACTGTTAACTGCAATCAGTATATAAGAAATGTATTTCTTCTTATGAAAGTAAACAGATACAGAACAGAAAAGAGAGCAAGGGATGTTCTTTACGCTTAAGCACACAGCTCTCTGCACACAGGCAGGCGCTATGGCATGAGATGAAACAGATTGTTAACCTTTCGGTATGTTCGGGATTGATGTTGGCAAGGAGAGTTGGTGAGAAAGATTCACTGTGTTCAAAAGATAAAATGTTTAGAGATGAGAAAGATCATAATAATGGGACTTAATTATATAAATCAGGTATTGTGTGGATTGTAAAAAGTGAGTTATGTAAGAGTGATTTTTAGAGCTGTTTTGAACTTATTACACATGAAACTTATGAAACTCGAGACGCCATTGGCTGGTAAATTTTTTATTATACTCGTCAGACTTTTTACATGGAATGCAAGAAATTAAAAAATTCTACATAAATATAATATAAAATATAAATTTCAAATACTATTAAAGACATGTAAACAGTCTATAATAAAATAAGAACAAATAATCAAACTGCAAGCAATACCACAAAAAAACACAACAGAACAAAGATACAAATTAATTAAACAGTGTTTTTCAGGTTTTTCAGGTAAATCTATCAGAGGTTAGATACAGATTAGGTAGATTGGGCACACAAAAATCAAAATTAAATAATCAAATGTAAAATAACACTGCTGTATAAATTAAAAAAAGATAAATCCTTATTAAACATACATATGTTATTAAGTCGAGAGCATTGAATGATTTTTTTGCAGTGAGTCATTTGTTGTTTGATTAACATTAAAGACAGACAGCAGCGGGAACATTAGGCTTTAAGACATGATGCACGGATCCAATATACTGATACTTGTTACATGTGCCCTGGGTCTGTGTTCTATTGTTGTCATATGGACTCCATTTCCCACTATTCCCCAGCTAGGAACCAATCACACACTCACACCTGTTTCCCATCAGTGACACTTTATAAGCTGCACTCAAACACACACACACATTGCTGAGTATTGTTTAGCCTTTTGTTCTTTCTCGTCTCCATGTTCCTCGTCCTTGCCTAGTCTTGCCTGTGTTTTGACCCTAAATTCCTTGTTTAATGATCGATTGCTGCCTGCCTTGACCATTGCCTGTGTTTCAATTACTCTTTTGCTTTGCCTTCTTGTTACTGTTTGCTGGTGTTTGAACTACTGCCTGTACGACTACGCTCACCTGTAAATAAAGCCTGCACATGGATCTCCAACTCTGTTGTCCCGCTCCCTCCATTACAATACTGTTACACATGCACTTTCTTTCTCAACTATTTACGTTCACTTAAAGGGGACCTATGATGTAAAATAAGTCTCTGATGCCCTGTATCTGATGCTAGTGTGTATGTTAAGTTTTAGCTCAAAATACCTCACAGATCATTTTTTATAGCGTGTTAAAATTGCCACTTTTTTGGGGGTGAGCAAAAATGTGCCATTTAAATGCAAATGAGCTGCTGCTCCTGGCCCCCTTTCAAGAAGAGGGTGGAGCTTCAAAAGCTCAGGAGGACAATCTCACTGCACTGAAAATGACAGAAACTGGCAGTAATATTAAACTGGCAGTGATATTATATCTGCGCAAAACTTTAAAACATTTTTTGCCTCTAACTCAATCACAGGTGACTGAAATCAAATAATTTACTGGCCATTGGCTAATTAAAGACATTTTTTAGTTTTTTACTCATTCCTGGTCGGACTGTCTCCAGTTGTGTCTTTGACCTTTCCAGGTAATTTCCTGGTGTTTTCTTAGACTTTACACTCAACCTTTTTCATGTAGTGTACAGGCCACTGAGACCTCCAGCAATAAAAGAAAGTTCTGTTCAATCTCCCCAGAGCTTTTAAGGTTCCTTCGGTAAACCTTTGCCAGTCTTAAGCCAAACGGGATGCTAGAGTGCTGAGGAGGTGCGCTTTTGATGGGGTTACCAAGTAAATAACAAACCAAGAGTTTGGGCACAAACACACACAGCAACTCAGAGTCAAAGAATCTCATCCGCTGACAACTGAAATATTTTTGTAGCGGTTCGGCACACATTGCACACAAAAACACCCACAGCCCATTTCAGAACTGCAAAAAGGACAGCTCTGCTATCTGCTATGGGTTTGCACAGATCATCAACCATTGCATGTCTGGCCGCTCAGTGCAATATAGAGAAATATTGTTGCGTTTCATTTTTGTTTTGCAAATACTGAGATGAAAATACACCTTTAGTTGACACCTTATCCTTTCTTTTTCTATTTCCAGAATTCTTTTAGTCCCTGCTGAAAGTAAAGTATGTGTCCCGCATGCACATATGGCATAGGCTAATGTTTGTCTGTTGTCTCGCTGGTCTCTAATGAACCAAATCATTTAATAAGTATTTGTTGATTGAGGCAGTTAAGCTCTTGTTTTTATGAATAGATAGTTAATATGGCATAGGCTAATTTCTGCTTTTATTTCTCTATCATTTAATACTTAAAAATATCTGCCCTATGGACCTTCTGTTTTGTACCTTCATAATAAGTCAGTGAAACATTAAAGGTACGTCTTTCTGTAAAGATTTTGGTAGAAATTTATTTTACAGTCCTGTTCTGCATGTACATACTATGTTCCTATTATAGCAATTACAATAACTGGGTTATAACTAGGTACTAACCCTGAACCTACTGTACCTCTAAACCTAACCTTATCCCACGTAGTTACCTTATATTACCAGTACTTTCTTGGGTAAGTACACTGTAAGTACACATACTATAAAAAAAGTGTAACCAAGATTTTGGTGAATAAAAAAAAGTATGAGTTGAGTATGAGTCTTTAACCAATTGAGTTTGAGTCATGTCAGAGTCCAGAAGTTCTGAGTTGAGTACGAGTCTTTAACCAATCGAGTTTTAGTCAAGTCAGAGTCCAAAAGGGCTGAGTTGAGTACGAGTCTTTAACCAATCGAGTTTTAGTCAAGTCAGAGTCCAGTAGGTCTGAGTTGAGTATGAGTCTTTAACCAATCAATTTTTAGTCAAGTCAGAGTCCAGAAGGTCAGAGTCGAGTACGAGTCTTTAACCAAACAAGTCAGAGTCAAGTCAGAGTCCAAAATGTCCAAGTTGAGTACAAGCTTTTAACCAATCGAGCCTGAGTTAAGTCTGAATCTAAAAGTCTGAGTATGAGTCTTTAACCAGTCGAGTTTGAGTCAAGTCAGAGTCCAGAAGTTCTGAGTTGAGTATGAGTCTTTAACCAATTGAGTTTGAGTCATGTCAGAGTCCAGAAGGTCTGAGTTGAGTATGAGTCTTTAACCAATCGAGTTTTAGTCAAGTCCAAGTCAAAAAGGTCAGAATCGAGTACGAGTCTTTAACCAAACAAGTCGGAGTCAAGTCAGAGTCCAAAAGTCAGAGTATGAGTCTTTAACCAATCGAGTTTAAGTCAAGTCAGAGTCCAGAAGTTCTGAGTTGAGTACGAGTTTTTAACCAATTGAGTCAGAGTCAAGTCTGAGTCCAAAATGTCAGAGCTGAGTATGAGTCTTTAACCAACTGAGTCGAGTCAAGTCCGAGTCAAAAAGGTCCAAGTCAAGTATGAGTCTTTAACCATTGAAGTTGAGTCAAGTTAGAGTCCAAAAGGTCTAGGTTGAGTACGAGCCTTTAACCAATCAAGCCCAAGTCAAGTCCGAGTCCAAACGGTCAGAGTACAAGTCTTTAACCAAACGCGTTTGAGTGAAGTCCGAGTCAAAAAGGTCAGAGTACAAGTCTTCAACCAATCGAGTTTGAGTCAAATCTGAGTCCAAAAGGTCCGAGTAGAGTACGAGTCTTTAACCAATCGAGTTGAGTCAAGTCCGAGTCCAAAAGGTCAGAGTCAAGTACGAGTCTTTAACCAATCAAGTCAAGTTGAGTACGAGTCAAGTCCGAGTCCAAAGGGTCTGAGTCGAGTCCAAATAAACAATATTGTATTTCATTAAGTCTTATGAAATCATAAGACTCGAAAGAAAACTTAATTCGGCATTCACGTGCTGACTGATAGGTGCTTTCTGTGAGTGTAAGTGTGTGCATGCAGAAACTCATCTTAAACAGGCAAGACTTAAAAACATATGCGAATGATTGACTTTTCGTAAACAGGAAAATGATTTTACAGATTTTGATGCATAAGCACCAAAACAGAGTTTGGAACAGAACTGGCTGGCAGAGGCTCTTTATTATTTTTGTTTTGATGTGGCAGCGTTCGCAGTAAATTGATTTAGTATTTCTGGCAGCCTGTGGAAGAACAGAGTTATCAATTGGCTTTACAGCACCGAGCATCCATCTCAAACAGATACAATGTAATTCAATCTATTTCCAAGAATAAACAAAGGATGCCATTTATTAAATGGGAGACTGACAAATGCTCTGCGACTGCTTCCAACACTGCTGTACCGATCTCTCATTCTCTCATTTTCAACTTGCTTTGATGAATTCAGGTGGTGTAACAAGGCCTGATGGATTATGGGGCTTGTCAGAGATGCCGCAGTTGCCAATCTGTCTCATCCTAGATCAGGCGGAGGCGTCTCCATATCTTTGCACGGACTGCTAAGGCAGATTTGGAGATGGATTACAGAAGCTGGATCTTGAAAGAATCATTTTTCACCTCTGGTGTACGTCTCCATTTGATAGCGAAGAAGGGTGAAGGTAGATTTGTGTATTGCTATATGCTTGATGTATGATGCCATTGCCAGGAAGTACCATGGTGAATGTGTAGTGTTTGAGTCGGGGTCAGCAAAGGACATTGAAAGGTGGAGTCCATTCTGGTCCCGTCCCATCCATATCACTCCAACTATTTGTCTGACTTTATTGTGGGGTTTTCTCTCTCTCTCTCTCTCCTTTCTCTCTTTTGCACTACTTTTCCCTCCTTCTTGCTCTTTCAACTCCCCCTTTTCTCTCTCTCTCTTCCATCAGACCAAGCAGAGGCACAAATTTAGCAATCGCCTTCAAAGTGCACTGGTTGCTTTGGGCAACTGTATATTGCTATGTGCCTCATTTTTATTTCTGTGCTCCCAGAAGCTGACTCTTTGTCCCACGATCAAAGGGAGGCACAGGGGGGCTGGAGGACATTTAAGATTACAAGCACTCTGGGAGATGATCTGAGCTTCATCCTGCAGTCAGTGTGAAGGATTAATAGTCTGCCATCGCAGCCCAGCCATGTGGCGCTGTCTTACATTAGCTCATTCTCCACAGTTGTATTTAAAGTTTGCAACCCACAACATGGCACTGTTTGCTGTTTTTGCTCATTTAATTCTGTGTTGAAGAATTTAAATTTGAGTCTGCATGCGACTTTATGTGCCCTGAAAGCACAGTGCTGAAAATGGGCGGGGCTACATATGGTCTATATATCAATTGATAATTTTATGCAATATTAGGACTTGTTTTCAGAGAATATATAGTGAATACAATTATAATATGTTAATTATATTTACTATAATATTAATTATAGTTATGATTATAATTAAAAGTGTAATTACACAAGTATAACATAATGTTTTTAATTAATTATAAAAAAAAGTTAACTTTATGCTTAAAAGGCAATTGGAAGTAAAAGATAGACTTAATTCAAGAGTCTTATTCTAACACTATTTTTCTTTTCAAGTAGGCCTATTTTTTATTTATTAAGTAATACTGTATGAAGTTCTATCATAAGAGGAAATATTTCAGTTTTGTCAAGTTTGTGAAACTGAAAAGTATCATAAATTGAGTAAGGAGTAAGTAAAGAGTATTGGACAGTTTTGTCCATGGTGACTTTCCCTGTGTTCCCATAAGCATTTTTAGATGAAGGCACTCAGTATCTTGAAGTGCTTTGTTTGTTGGTGTGCCATTTATTGATTTTTTGCTAACATTTTTGCCATTTATCAAGCCTGTAGTAGTGTAGCAAAACAAACTTCATTATTTCTCTGCCTGTTGTCCCAAATGCAGAGACAGATGGAGGAGAAAAAAACACTTAATTTATGTCCTAACTTTCCACCTGTTTTTGCTTTTTATTTGTTTGTACATTCATTTCTGATTGAGAAGTTTTGCACATTAGTCATGCTCGTAATCTGTTTTTTGTCTCGTTTCCACATAAATTCTATCATTTATTTTTCTTACCCCATTCTTGTTTTAAGCATACACTTTATTTTATTTTAAATATATGCTTAAAAAAAGAGAAAGAAAAAAAAAATCTGAAAAAAAAAAAAAAATTCTGAAAATTTGCCATTGAAAACTGGTAGCATGAGGTATGAAAAACTTAGATGAATGTACTGTTTTATTTTTTTTTTTATTTAATATTTTGTATTTTTAGCAGATTTTATATTACTAAATTATATTTATGGAATAGTTATGATCTATTTATTACCTGTTAATCGCTTTTTGAGCATAGACCTAAAAATTACATTTCCAACTTAATCTGACGTAAATGTTGAATGCTCTGGAGCACATACTCAAGTTTGGTCTCCTTACAAAGAAGACACTTGGCAGATTAAAAAAGCGAAACTAAAAAGCTTGAAAAAGTGTATTATTATGAAAAATACTTTTTATTTTTAATTTTATATGAAATTTGTATTTTTCTAAAACATGTTTTACTCTAAAAATGTGAGAAAATCAAAGCCATAAATTTGAGTTTGATATCTCAAAAAATGAGCTTTTATTAAGATTTTGTTTGGCTGCAGTACCAAACATATCCACTAGATAAAATTAATCTCCCATTAATTTCCAGTGCTGTCATTTTTGGCCAGAAACAATACAAGTCTGACTATTTCAGGACCATTTATCCTTTTCAAATTATGTCCATGATTGTTTTTGTCTTCACATAGCAAGTGAAAACCTACCATTCCAATGAAGTAAAGAATTATATATACACATATATATATATAAAAACGTAAACTTTTTTAGTCAAAAATGTCTGAAGAGCACCAGAGGGTTAAACAAATCATCCACAAAAAAAATATGAGCAAGGTGTTTTTTTATTTATTGTTTTTATTTTGATTCATATTTCAGGTACTCAGCATATCCAAGTATATATCAAATGACTGGCTTTGTGTCGTCCTTTCATTAAAGAACTCAGAAACTGCTTCCTGTCAATCCCTCCCTCTGCTTTAGTCAAAATCACTTTCCTCACTAAAAACAATTTCACACCATCAACATTTCTATCACACCCACACATCTGCATTTCAAACCTCAAAGCAGGTGTAATTTCTCCAAAGTCACAATAAAGAGAGAGTGAGATTGAACGTCGACCTGTGAACATTAAAGTGAGAGACAGAATAAGCAGAGACTGATTGAAAAAAAAGAAGGAAAAAGAGAAACTAAAAAGGAAGGGAATGGCGAATGTGCCCCGGCACTGATAGAAGTGACACACATGCTTTAATTAAACCTTTCACCTCCACTCAAAGCGTTTGAGATGTGTGTGGAGTGCTTCTCGTAATGGCTGCTGAGCTGACTGATTAGAGTAAACAGAGCGATAAACCTCAAGAGCGGCTTTAGCTGCTACATGCAGATGATCCCGGAGGTCTAATGCTGCAGGCTCAGAGAGCTTGTTTGAGAGTGCGAGCGGGAGAGTGCCCAAAGAGGACCAACTTAAAGGCCCTCGTCTCCCCTCCTTATCAGGCCCGTCCGCTCTTGCGCTTGCAAACACAAACAGCATCTGAAAATGATCCTGGCTGCATGCGCTGAATTTGTCAGAGAGGGAGAAAGTCAGCGGGGAAGAAGAACCCCGAGGAAGGAAAGATGGTAAAAGCTGAGAGGTCTGAGGAGACACATAAGAGGAGAAGGGACGGTGCAACTGAAAACAACATGCCGCAATTAAAGTCGCAGACTGTAGAGGCGAGTACAGCTACTGTTGTTGTTGTTGTTGTTATGATGCTGCTGTCTGCTGAAAAAAAATGGAGATCATGTGTCTTCTTTGACTGTTATTGACTTCAGTAAGATGGAGCGGATATTAGATTGTAGCCTACTTAAAGGCACAATATGTAATTTTTCACCACTAGAGGTCACTTATTTCAAAAAAGGCGTAGCTTGATGATTTCACAGAATCATGGAAGGTGTTGTCTTCACATCTACAGCTGGTGGAAAAGAATCGGGACGGGACTCGGGCAGATCACGTTCAGCAGCAGAACTTTTATTATGCCGCAGTCGCCGCTTTTGTTTCTTCCGGTCAAGTGTATGTGGAGTAACGCAGCGCTGTTTTATTATATTAGATATATTTCTGTGTTGAAAGTTGTCATAGTGCTACTCTGCATTTGCTCGGCAGCTGCTATGAAACATTTGTTGCACACTGCAGTAAGCTAGATCACTATTAGGCATGGTAAAACATGGTACTCTCTGTAAATCAAGAAAACGAGATTTAAGACTAACTGTGTTGAGCTTTATAACAATGATTAGTTTTCTGTTGATGAATGTATCCAAACAGTTGCTCACCTGTCTAATAAAACGCATAATATATTAAAGCGTCTTTGGTGTTTCCATGGTTTCCTCAAAATAAAAACGGAAATCGAGGGTAACGCGGGTATGATTTATAGGCGACGCACGGACACAGTTCGTGTTCTGGTTAAAATTGCTTATTTCTCTGGATTTAAACATTCTTGGAAACATTTGGGATAATGTAAGTACACAAGTCAACAAAATATATAACATTGTTCTAGTGGTTTTTGCATATTTAAATCCAAAGATTTTGCATATTGTGCCTTTAAATGAACAGTTTACCCAAAAATGAAAATTCTGTCATTTACTCACACTTATGTCATTCTAAAGTTGCATGAATTTCAACCTTCTGCAGAGCACAAATTAAGATATTTTGATGATGTTTTGTCTATATACTAAAAGTGGGGTGCAATGTTGTTTTGGACCCCAATGACTTTCACTGTATGAACAAAAACACTTCTACTGAAACCTAGCAGCGTACATAATTAAGGGGTTAAATGGATCCGTGATCCGTACGGACCATTTAATTTAAACACTTATTTTACATTTAGGCCTAATTATTACATTTCTTTAGCCTACCTGAATACTAATTAGACTGTGCTTTATTTGTAACTTTGTTATATTGTATTTATCTATGCTTGTAATTAGTGTATTTGTTCTTATTTTTTACTAACTGTTCACTTGTCTCTAATAATGTTTGAACTTTATTTGTTAGGCTAGTAGTTTTGCCGTAATTGAAGCTCTTAAAGTGTTCTTTAAGTAATTCATGGTTTAGTAACAAAACCCCAAGAGTTTGGGGTTGGTAAGATTATTTGTTTTCGTGTCTCAAGTCTGCATTTATTTGATCAAAAATAAAGTAAAAACTGTAATATTGTGAAATATTTTAAACACCTCTGATTGGCCATTGTGTTCACACACTCATCAGATATGTCTGTGATTGGCTACAATGATCAGCGCTACAAAAACAGGTTGTAAATAGACATCTTTGACGGTCTTCACCGAGCGCTTACACAGATACACACAGAAGTGTTTGAAACGCTCACGCTTTAAAACTCTGTGTACTTTCAAACACTCCTGTGCATTGATCATTGTAGCCAATCACTGACATATCTTTTGAGCATGTAAACACAGTGGCCAATTAGTGGTGTTTAAAAATCCGCTCAACAGTGCTCTAAATGCTAGGGGGAAATGCTGGTATCACCACATTTAAAAAAATTCAGTACTGACTTGGTACCGAAGTCGGTACTTTTGACAACACTAATTAAAATAGCAGTTTTCTATGTGAAGATATATTACAGTTAAATCTCATTCATTCCTGTGATGCAAAGCTGAATTTTCAGCATCATTACTCCAGTCTTCAGTGCCACATGATCCTCAGAAATCATTTTAATATGCTGATTTGCTGCTCAAGGAACATTTCTTATCAGTATCAATGTTGAAAAGTCTCTGCTTAATATTTAATCACAGAATTGTATGTTATTTTAATACATAACTTCAGATTTGCTGATATCAGTATATGTATGTATATTTCAATAAATTAAATTGAGTTTGTAAGATCCATGAAGAGATTTATTCACATTTGCAATTACACCAGCCTGCCCAATATTGAATTTTAATAGGTTGACATGG
This sequence comes from Elopichthys bambusa, assembly GCA_037101425.1. Classification (NCBI taxonomy): domain Eukaryota; kingdom Metazoa; phylum Chordata; class Actinopteri; order Cypriniformes; family Xenocyprididae; genus Elopichthys; species Elopichthys bambusa. Next base: position 4,754,102 of record CM074448.1, read on the forward strand.
GATTTACGTTGTAATGATTTAAAAATGAAGTCAGTTATTATGATTCTTACAGTATGAATGTTGTGATTTGTAGGGAATATACATGTTATCTAAATTTTATGCCTCTCCTTTGTTTATATTATGAATAATACACTTAACATAGATGTTGTGTGCTCCTCGTAGCTTGAGTGTTCAAATCTGTATGGAAATGAAACTAGGAATTCCTATTTGGTATGAATATGATTTTTGTCCATTACGCTCTAGATGGGTTTTATACATTTGTACACATTTATATAAAATTATTCAGAAGGGTGCTCTGACCTATACGTATCCATCATCAAGTTTTCATAGCACATCTCTGCATACTGCAATAAATATCTCACTTCCCCTCTCTCTCTTTTTACGTCCCTATTCTGCTAATGTTTGTCAACAATAACAACAGAAAATGTTTCAGTTACCGTAGGCTGATGGATTTTGAATCCTCTATATTGCTGGATGTACAGCTTTAATATTTCATGAGGCGACATGATTCATTCAGTCTCACAGCAGGAAGCGCTGGGCCTTCATGCCTCTGAGCAGAGTATGTGGCAGAAGACATGATATGTGTTACTCTATGAATCCTTCACTCTTTCAGACAGATTCGCTCTGTGTTACGTCTGACACATGGTGCCACTCAAATCAGTGGGGTTTTTGGCAGATCAGTGTTGAATGATTTTATTATATCCATACCATAAGCCCCTGCAGATGCTCTTCTAAAACCGGACCCATGTGTGAACTGCTGGAATCTGCCATCACTCTGAGTTGTGATGGGATTACACGATAGATCGGCCAATTATAGGGGCTGGAGAGACAAAGGCTGACCCACAAGAACTGAAATGTTGTCTGCAGGGGGTGTTAGGATTTCAACAGAAAGACAGCGGAGGTTGTCATTTATTGTCACCGCAGAAGACTTCCTTCTTATTTGATATTAAAGGGTCCTATTATGCCTTTTTACGAAGTCTTGATTTTGTTTTTGGGGTGTACTAGAATATGCTTTCATGCTTGATTGTTCAAAAAACATACTATTTTTCACATATTTTACATTATTACAGCACCTCCCCAGTCTACTCGCGCAGAATAGTTCCTGTTTCGATGAAGCCCCTCCTTCTGAAATTAACTATATTAAATTACACAAATATACTTTATGTATTTAATCTCACTTTATTAACCAATGTCTTTGCTGCTGACCTAATTCAACCATACCAATAAGCAAAAATTACTTTAGATTTAGAAATAAGAGTGTTGAACTTCCTTCTCCTGTATCCTGTTCTTCTTTAATCCAGAATGGCAGCACAGCTGAAAGGTTTGTTTGAGCTGCGCCCTCTACTGTACAGGCATAAATATGATTTTCCTTCAACCTGAGGCTTAGGGTGTACTCACACTACAAACCGTGCCCGAGCGCGTTTGACCCCCAAAGCCCGGTTCGTTAGACAAGTGTGATCGCTCCGTTCCGTGCCCGGGCGCGGTTCGTTTAGCCATCCCTGGCCCGCTTGGAAGAGGTGGGCCAGAGCACGGTTCGGTTGGGCTTGAACGTGGTTCTTACTCTTACTACTCTGATAATCGCGCTCGGGCTTGGTTCAAGACAACCGTACCTAGTGTGAGTACACCCTTATTCATTCCACTTTTGATGTGAAAGGGCCTTGATATTTGCCAAAAATATAACTTTTTTTGTTGTTATTAAAAACAAACAAACATGCAAGCCCAGACCAGGTGAGAAAAAGTAACGTAAAAATAATGTAACATTACTTTTCATATAAAGTAACTAGGTAATGCAATTAGTTACTTTTTTAGGAAGTAACGCAATATTGCAATGCATTACTTTTAAAAGTAACTTTCCCCAACCAATTCAAGCCTGATTCAGACTTAAGAATGTTAACAAACAAGTACATTGCAAGCACGGATTTCACAGGAGTGGTTTGTTTTTTGTCATTTTCTTAGACATTTTAGATACAATGTTGAACACCATTTAATCATGATATTTGTTGGAAAACTATGGTAATACAAACATATCATAAAACCATGGTTAATTTTCCTGAGGGGCGGTGAACAGCCTTACAAAAGCTAGAGTAAACACTATATCAAGACTAATTTTGGCTAGCAGGCGAGCTAACTGTTTATAGAAAACACAACTACAAATAACACTTACAAGTTGTGATCCACAAACAATGATAGATTGTCCCGACAAAGTGTGATCTGCTCCATTTCAGGAGAAGCTTTTGTGCATAGCCTGCATTGCACTCTCTTAGGTTCTGGAAGCTGTTCTCCATAAAACGTGGAGCACACAGATAAACGTTGGGGTTATAATGTTCAAGAACAGTCTTTAAAATAAATTTTAACCACTCTAAGTTCATCAGCCTTAGGAAGGTCAAACAAATGGGTCTCTATGACATCTAATGCAGCTCAGCCAGGCCTCGGGCAGGGATTATTTAAATGAGTAACATTATGACTTCACAAAACCTGGAAAATACATGTTGTAGTCCAAACGAGTCTTTCGTTGTAGTTCATGGAAAGTGGATTCTGTTAAATAAAATACCTTCCTTTAGAGTGGACATAATAGGAGCATAATAGAACCCCTTTAATTAACAGATGGCAATCCACATTCAGCTCACACTGTAATCAGTCGCTGCATTAGCAAGCGTAGCAAGCATTCTTCCTGGTGAATAATAATAATAATTAATCCAGTTAATTATTATATTATGTTATGTTATGTTATATTATATTAATAAAGAATTGAACTGCCTGCATGAGATTTTTTAAATAATAGGTAAAAATGCCACAGTTAACACAGTACTGTTTAAGTAACTTCCGAATTAACTCCAAAAAATAGTATAAAAATTTGTATAAAAATATAAATGTTGTAATAATCTGATTTAATTATTTAGTTGTACTGTGATTCTTCTAGCAGAACTGCATTTGTCATGTCGTCTTTTCTTACCTTTTTCCACTTTCTTTTTCTGCTTTCCTTTCCCCGTACCTCTTCTTGTTTCTTTTTATTTTAAATTTTCTTATTTTATGTTCCTTTCCTTTTTCATGTTTCTTTTCTTGTAATTTCCCTTTCTTTTCTGTAACTTTTGCAGTGTTTTATCCTCTTTTCTCATTTCCATTTATTTTAGTATTCCTTTTTATTTTCCCCTTACCCCCTTTTCTTTTCCTTTCTGTTTCATCTTCTTCTTCTTTTTTTTATTTTTTTTTATTAAAGTCCCCTTGCCTTGCCTTGCCTTGCCATTTTCTCCATTACTTCCAGTCAATCGCACACTGTTTATTTTTTTCTCCATCTCTTTTTCTCTCGCACCAGCCTACAACCACAGATACATATTTGCAGAGGCAAGTCCTGCCACATTCTTTCAAATCACACTCTCCATTCCCGTCTGACCAGCCCAATTCTTTTTCTAGCCGGGAGTTGCAGAGGGCTGGAACATGTGCTCCCTGTAGCTTGCACCCCTGGGGTCTTAATAAGCAGAAGACAGTCCTGTATGCATAAATAACCTTCATCAGACCATCCAAGTTGGGAGCGAGAGAGGCTGAAGGGGTGGTCATGTGACAGACTACTAGCAGATCAGGATAAGGCTCCTAAATCACTGCTCCCTGAGAACCAACGCTGTTTGATCCTGTTAATCCAACCATTCAGGCCCGATCAATGGTCCTCCTCAAGGCATTAGTATCTGATTGCATAGGGCAGGTGTGTTCTGGAGGGCTCCGGTCCAGTAAAGTTTTTTTTTTCTTCTGAAAGCTCTTCTGAAAGCTCTGTGGTGTTGAAATTGATTCCGCAAAGCTAGACTGGATGCCTAATCATCCAGGTGGAGAGCGTAACCAGGCTGTCAGTGCATATGCGGCGAGAACTGGGCTCTACTCCAGAGTGGAGGACAACACGGATGGCCATGTTTTTTTTTGGACCTCCTACCGAGAAGCTCTGAATGATTAATTCCTGGGAAAAATCAACACTTCACACTCTTTGATCCAAACACTGTTTGCTTTTGCTGCTCTGCGGAGCTTAACTTGTCCATTGCAGATCGTTTATCCAAGTTTTAAAGTCTTTCAACTAATCATTAAGATCCACATGTTGCAAAAGTGCTGGCTTCATAACATGCCATAGAGGGGTTTAAGTCATTTGATTTTAAATGGCAGAGCTTATGGTCCTTCTGGTGTCTATGTGTAGTCATAAAAACCTAAAACTGATCATTTTATTGCTGTTTCTTCAACTTTGAGCACTTTTACTGTATGTCTACTACGAAAACTACAAAATACATAAATACATAATCCAAATAAAGAGTGAAACAGATGTAAACCATTGCTATATTTATTGTGTGAACATGATTTATATTGATTTTTCAAAAATGATGTCTGTCTCTCAGTTGTCATGTCACTTTTCACAAAAAAGAGAGGAATAGATTGTAACAGTTAAAGTAACTTTCCTTAATGAATTCATGTCACATACACTCTTGTCCGAACCCACAAACACCATACACATATAGAACCAGTGTTTTGCTTTTGTATTATACATGATTTATGCATGCATATATATGGAGGGGGAGTAAAGGGAAATGTTTCCATCAATACCCGCATGTGTGTTAGCTACATGGCTCCAGCTGTTTACCTCTCTCCTCTTGGACAGAAATGGAAAGGGGGATTTACCAGTCAGTCTCATCCTCCACACAAAAGCAGAGGTCTAATCAGCTTCCGCTCTCATCCAAGCTGAATCAGGACTCCATGGGAATCCCACGCTAGCTCTCCAAAAGCAGCCCTCATCCCTCCATCTTCCATCTTTCTACCACTCCACAGAGCTTGTTGTCCTTCTGTAAAGCTGCTTCAGTCACTATCAGCCTCTGTAGATTTTCAAGCTCTTCCTTCATTCTTCTACATTTGCTTTGTGTTTAAAGATATTGCAGTTTTGTTGCTTTCTAGCTGCTAACTGAGAAATTTGTTTTTTAAGTATGCATAAGCATTTAAAGATTATGATGATGTTTAAGGATTACCTTCTAAAACTTAAAAGAGAATGGTATAATCTCTGAAACAATCAGTTTGGCATACTGTAAAAATAAAAGGATTCTTGAAGCAACCCTCTGGAGAACATCTAGGCACTCTTTAGAAGGTGTTAATAGGTGTATATAAAGGAGCTGCAGTATATTTCAAGTTTTCAAGTACCTCAAAGTTTTTATGGAAAAAGTTTTGATTAGTCTTTGATTAGAAAGTTTAAAAGAAAATTATTTTATTTTTTATTTTTTTGTATATACTGTTACTTTTGAAAGGTTTATTGCATCCTTGCAAAATATAAAATAATAATAGTAATAAAAAAAAAAAAAATCGTACTGACCCCAGATTTTTTAAAGGTAACAGTATTTTATGCTATATGTTAAATTACTGTTTATGCAGTAATTTAATCACAAATTGTGTCTTAAAAATGTTTAAAAATAAATCAGAGTTGATCTACACCGATGACATCAGCCTTAAAGGCACAATATGTAAGATATTTGGATTAAATTATTCAAAAACCACTAGAGCAATGTTATATATTTTGTTGATTTGTGTATTTACATTATCCCAAATGTTTCCAAGAATGTTTAAATGCAGAAAAATAAGCAATTTTATCCAGGACACGGATGATGACCGTGCGTCAATGACATTATACGCGCGTTACCCTCGGTTTCCGTTTTTTTTTTTTTCGTTTTTCTTGTAGAAACCATGGAAACACCAAAGACACTTTAATATATTGTGTGTTTTATTAGACAGGTGAGCAACTGTTTGGATACATTCATCGACAGAAAACTAATCATGTTATATAGCTCAACACAGTAAGTCTCGATTAACAGCGAGTACCATGTTTTACCATGCCTAATATCGATCTAGCTTACTGCAGTGTGCAACAAGTGTCTCATAGCAGCTGCCAAGCGAACGCAGAGTAGCACTATAACATCTTTCAACACACAAATGTATCTAATATGATGAAACAGCGCTTGACCAGGAGAAGCGGAAGCAGCGACTGCAGCATAATAAAAGTTCAGCTGCTCTCGAGATGTGTGTTGCGCTCGTTGCGCTCATTAGCAATCGCTCCTGCTCTACTTCATACTACAGTTGTCACGGAGTCACAGCCTGCACCCTCCAATAACAACACATCGTCACCAGATCAGCACGCTCCTCCCACTCGTTCACAATCCCCGGAGTTCTGAGCACCTGCACCTAATCATCACCTCTCCCCATAAAGACTCACTTCCCCTGCACGTCTTCGTCTGGTCTTGTCCATATGTACCACACAGACTCCTTACCTGTTCCTTACTTGCCATTCCCGTCTGCCTTCCGATCTTCAGTCATCTGCCGTCCTTCGTCTGCCTTCTCCATTCCATTCCTGCCAAAAGAGACATTGTCATTACCTCTCCAAGCTAAGTGACTGTTCAACGTGTTTGTGTTTCTACTCACCTGCATTTCCTTCTGCCATATCCGTGCCTCTGTCATTCTAATAAAGAACTGGTTTATATTTACCTGTCTGCCTCCGTCTGTGTCCTGACAACAGTAACGTTAATAATCTCATAATTTCTGCCCAAGTTTTGTCCTGAGACAACACCTTTCTTGATTCAGCGAAATCACGGTGTCATCAAGCTACGCCTTTGTTTTGAACAAGCGACCTCTAGCGGCAAAAATGTACATAGTGTGCCTTTAAATCCAAATCAAGACATATCTCACAAAAGAGATAGTCTCAGGCCAGTAAAACTTTTTTTCTCACATCATATCAGAATTTCGTTATTGATTGGCTTGGATTTATATTAAATTGAATTGATAAACTGTAAAATGGATAAATTGATAAATTGCTAATAGACGTTAGCCAACTCTTTGAACGGCAACTCAAAGATTATATTTGAACGGCAGCTACAAGGCCAATGCTATCCAGCCAAACCTTGATATATCCCAGATATCATTGTTTGCTTAGATGGATTCATGTGTAAAATGAAACATGAATCAGAGTGACTCATCTGTGTGATATTATCAGAACATCAAGCTGGTTTGAACTCATGCCTCCAGCCAAGATGCTGCAGAGCTTATATTGCATTCTGTTGTATTACAGTCACTTTCACAATCACAGCCATTATTCAAATCTTACTACAATAATACGTGGCTTGATGTGCACCACAGGCACTCAATCAAGATTTGTGTTGCTTCAACATTCAGCATGCTTGCTATTAAAGAGTCTAATCCGGTTACACAGAACTCTGCAACATGTCAGATACCTATCAAAATGTTTTGAGAAAATTGTTTTCATGTCGTTCCCCTCACCAAACCTATAATTTGCTCACATTAGAGTGTGAGAGGCAGTGACATTTAAATAAGTTACCATCCTCATTCAAAGACATTTGCAATTGCTTCATGAATGATGACCAAACAAATAAATATATTAAATACTGTGACGAAACCGTAAGGATGCTTCAAAGACCTTGATAATGTTCGACCATCTTAAAGTTGAAGTGGCTCACTGCAGCATATTGAAATATCTTAAAGCCCATGTAGACATTAATATAAAAATTAATGTGCTGTGATGCAAGGTTGTGAACATAAGGCATATGAAACATAATACCATTTGGGAAAAGAACTGAGAGAAAACCAAAGAAGCTTTACAAACTACAGATTCATTTTAACAAGCTGGCTAGCGAATATGATATTCACAAAGCATGCATGCATAGACAAGACAAATCAACAACAGCTCCTAAGCAAAAAATGACAGAGAATGAAATGAAATGATGCAAGCAATCTCCACTATCTAATCCTCCCTATAGGTCAAGCAGACTTGTCTACAGTTGCAGATAATTGAATTCTCGTCACAGTGCAATACTCACTCTTAGATTGCAGTATTATCAAAGACAAGATGTATAATGTAAACCAACAGTGAAGGCATGTAGGTTGTTGAGAAAGACAACACATGTGGTATCAGTATATCCGTGCATTAGCTCTTAAAGTAACAGCAGCCTAATATTCCTGCTGCTCTCTGTGTTTTTAATATTAATCAAACAGCAAACCTACCATAATTTTATGTAGTTATTTAGACCTCAAATACGCGACTTATATATAAACATAGTGCCTATTTGACCATTTGTTTAGATGTTTTCGGAGATGTGAGCTCCAGGCCATCGGTGGCCGTTCAGCACTCGTATACCCGCTGAGAACAGCTTTATCTCGGCCAGTCCTTTAGGAATTTGCCACTGGATCTTATTTGTAAATGTCTTATTAATTTTGGGTATATCAAACGGGCAGTCTTTGGTCTTAGTCTATCTGAACAAGTCCAGAGCTAATAGATTTGGCAATGGGCAAAGTTAAGTTTCATGACTTTATATTTTTATTTAACTGAAACATGCCATATTTGGTATTGAGAAATGGTCCATTAGTGATTGTGATTTCGTCTTCAGTAAAGGTACATTACTAGCCATTAGATGTCAGCAAAAACTGTCTTTATGAGTGAGTCAGTAGCAAAGACTTTAATATTGAAAGGGTCTGAAACAAGATTGTAAACAAGGACATTGTTTTACTCCAAACAACACCTTATAAGACGCAACTTACAAATGCATTGACTAGCGTTGTCATGGGAAATCCCCTTAACTGTTAAAAGGACAAAGACAAAGATATTGCTTTCCTCAGCGGACATTCAAACTGATTTTGTGATTATGAATATGACTGACCTGAAGAATATCAGCTATGCAAATAATGCACTTGCTTAGTCGATCTCTCTCTCATAATACTCTACTCTATACAATACAATAAGCTTCAATGAAGCAACTCATCGTTCAACTCGACGTTACTAGTTCTAAAGTGATGTTTTAAAATCAGTAACAGAGGCTTGGGCTCAACTGTCAAACTGTCAACTTGAGATTTGAATCCATGGCACAATGAAGTAGTTCCTCACAAAAGAGGGTTTTTAAAGACACTTTGTTGTTGTTTCTTATTTGTTTACACACTTGTGTTGACGAATTGTTGTATAAACACAATATCACAATCATAGCCGTGTGATATGGCCCTATGGCTTGTGTTGCCTAAATTTACCTGTACCAAATGATTTATAAAGATTGATTTTAGTTAGACGTATCGACGTATTGGCCGATATACATCTGGCATATTTATACAATCGGCATCGGCCGATAAAAGTCGAAAGCATGACTTGTTTTTAAAACTCCTTTTTTATTACTGTTATGCTTTACTATATTTAAATTAAATAGTCTGATACACACACACACATACACACACACACATATATATATATATATATATATATATATATATATATATACTGTATATACTCTGTTCTCTAGATATTGGCAATAAAAAAATATATTTTTTTGTGTTTAATTTTTAGGGTAATACTTTATTTTAGGGTCTTTTAACTAGTTGCTTATTAGCATGCATATTGCTAGAATATTGGCTGTTTATTAGTACATATAAAGTGCATATTAATGCCTTATTCTACGTGACCCTTATTCTACATTCTTAATTCTATCCAATACCTAAACTTAACAACTACCTTACTAAGTATTAATAAGAAGTAAATTAGGAGTTTATTGAGGGAAAAGTTAATAGTGAATATATGTTCCCTATCAATAAGTGTTACCATTTTTAGGTTATAAAAATAGTACAGAATATTGATATGAGCAATTTATTGGTTATTAGCCATTAAAATGAAAATAATTTTAAAATGTTGTTACCCTAGAACTTGTAAAAATGGACATTTTCACATGCAGATTAAGGCATTCCTAAGAGAGAAATATGGCACGTTTTTGCTTATCTGATGAGGAACTGTTTGTGAAATTAATTAGTGCTAAACCAATCTTAAAATAAACAGTAATATTCTTCCCATGATGTTTATCTTTGGAATTGTGATCTTAGCTTTGGGAGAAAAACAAACTCTTCTGTTAGACAGTGATTAACCTGGTTTACATCAAATGTCCCTGGTGATAAAGCTACAGGAGAGGAAGCATGTGCCAGTGCCAAAGATTCAGTCTCTAAAAAACAGCTATTTATTTTTGACACTTTCTTCATTCTTACTCAGACAGGTGGAAACGAGTGCTTTATAGTTACTTCTGACATTCTTGGGGCACTTATGCACACTATAGAAAGCTCTGATGTAGCATTTGACAGATGGAGAATGTATAAGATGCTTTTTTTTTGTGGAAAGAGCTGAAGTATTTTGAAATCTAGCGGGAATACAGCAAACCAAACTCGTATGACTTTCTTTCTTTGTTGAAACACAAAAGAGGAGCAATCAATCTTTTCTAATGGGGGCCAGTGCTTTCAAAGTTAAAAGATACGCTAGCATTATAGAAGCATCATAAAAGTGGTCTATATGATTGTTTTTTCAAGTCAAAATGTAAGTTATTATTCTCAGAAAAAGTCTAGACATCAGCCCTAGCTTTCCTTGGTGTGGTTCATGAAAGAATGCTTGTTTCGAGTTTCGATGAATCAGTTGATTGAGTTCATAAAACCAGTCTGAATTTGTTCACTAATCGAACTGATTTGATTTTCCAGTTCACTTACCTCAATGATACCTCAATGCAGCAAATAACAGCTCACTAGAGGAGATGATTGACCCTAAACAACTTAAATTTCAGTCTGTTTCTTACACAACATCATCGTATGACTGGAATGTGATATGGAATGATTGGAATATGATATGGCCAAGATATTCTTGTTTTGTGTTCCACAGAGAAAAAAGTCATATAAGTATGGAATAACATGTGGGTAAATAAATGATGACAGAATTTTCATTTATGGGTGAACTGTCCCCTTAAGAAGACATGAAAAATGGAAAATCCTTTCTATTTTGATCTATTTTACATTTAATAAAAGCAAAATAATAATAATACATTAGAGCTGCATGATTTGTTTAAAATTGAGATCATGATTTTTCCATGATTCTCAATAGAAAACTAAACAAAATAACATGTAATTTACTAGAGGCTCTGACAAAATGTTAATTTTTAAAAAATTAATTTAAATCTTTTTATTTTTTTTAATAGTTTGATTGATTCAATGTCCCACTCATAAAGACTTCACTTGTTTCGTTAATGGATGAATTAGCGTTTTTGAACGAATCTGTTAAGTGAATGATTCAATGACAAATTAATTTTTCTAACAGTCATTTGAAACAACAGTTTCATACCTAAATATGGCAACTGCTCTCTCTGGCTCAGTGGCAGCATCAACGCAGAACTGAATGTTCACTGTTATCATACTTGTCAAAGGTTTAATAGACAGCCAAATTGTTGTCATTTAGAAATAAGACTGCATGGATACTTTGAATCGAGATTGTGATCTCTAATCGTGCAGCTCTAATACACATTAGTTTGTAAATATTTTGTTTTCATTTCCTTAGCCAATTTCCCTGACTCACATGGTGTATTTCAAATCTTTTTCCTCTTTTAAAAACACTGGCCTACTAAAAGTCATGAAAACTCACAAAACTCGCATGGTGAAACCAGAGACAAGCAGAGGGTGAGACGGCACTGTGGATGCGGAGCAGAGTTTTTCTTGAGATTGAGCTTTGAGCACCTGTAAGTCAGCACCTCTGCGCATCTCGGCCCCGATTCACAGCTAATGGCTGTCTCTGAGGAGTGCTGGGCCAAGCTTACCCGCTTCCCATTTTGTCTACGACGGCAGAGCCCTGGGGAGCCATCGCCAAAGGAGAGTAGGAGGAATTGAAGGAAGAGCAGAACCAGGTGAGAAGGGTCCATCACGCTTTTTCCTCCTCAAGCTCTGACGGGCATTGTCAGGCTTTTTCGTCAAGGTGAAGACAAGGAGAGAGCTCAGGGGCAGAGCAGTATGTGTCAGTTACAGCACGGCTGACATGTAGCCTGGAGAATGAGAGCTAAGAGTGGCACAACCCCACCTTAGTGGAATGAGTTTCTCCATCTGATGAAGACAGTATTTATTGTGTTTTATAGTTCTTACAGTGATGGCTTGTCCTTGGAGTAATCAGATGTGCACGTGATGGCTGTGTTTTGCTGATTATTGAAGCAATTCTTCCTCTGACATGACCTAAATAAAACAGTGGAACAGAAACTTCTAGTTCTTCCAGACTCAGAAGAGATAAAAATGATGTGTTGGCTTAACCAACTGAGATTATTCCCTTTTTGTGAACACAATAAATATCTGCCAGAACAAAACACTGCGAAACAAACAGCCAAGGAAACAAATTAAACAGAATTAGTCAAGCAAAAACAAACAATCGAAGGTTAAAAATCATAAGTCCTTTATCTTTTTATAACTAACCAGCTGTCAACATCAATAATTACAAACACAACAGCATGCAATAGAATACTAATTAATGATTTGTGTGTTTGTGATTTGTCTCTAATAGAGCTGTCTGTGAATTGTTCTAGAGATATAATGGCCACACAGTTTTATTGCAATTATTATTATTATTTAATTATTATAATAATATTATAATATATAATTAATTATATAGGTTAATATTATAATATATAATTTTTTTTTTTTTTATAATTTATTCTTATTATAGTAATTGCCCCACACATAGTTGGTAGTGTTTATTTGTTTCACATGTAACCTACATTTCTGTATCCATCACAATCATAATAATAATGAAAAATATAGCTGCAAGCAGAAATTTAAGGGGGCCAAGCACAACAACAGCAAACAAGGAAGCTAGTAGCAGACCAGCAATGTCATAATGGACTATGAACTGAGAAATAGGCACTGCATGTCAATTTTGAAGTCAATCAGCAACAGTACTGTAGTTAGAGCCAATTTCATATTTTATTTAATTATAGCACCACACAGTCCCACCACTTTTTTTGTGTCCTTAGAGTGCCCCCGTACATAAGCGTGTCAAAATTTAGTGAAAATATCTCATTTCGTTTAGGAGTTATAGACATTTATATGTATGAACAAATAAAAAATGACTCACGCCTGACTTTTTTGCCACTTATTATCAAAATTTTGATATTTGGCAATTAGCGTTTAGTCAACAAACTATGTTTTCAATTTTCCTACAGTGGTTTTGTTTTGTCTTTGACTAACGGTTTCTATTCACGAATGTCTAAATGCTAAATTACAACGCTGCACTAATCATTAGGCGAAACCTAGCATGTTCAATATTGTTGGACTCGGCAAGGATTCAGGAATCCAAGGAGATGACTCCCATGAAAATAAGTCACCACATCCAAAATTTTACCACGAGGTGGCGCTGGTCCGAAACATCTCATACTCCTTCAGGGCATCCTGCCGATGACACATACCGAGTTTCGTAATTATATGTTCATGCGTTCGTAATATACAGCATTTTACTACAAAATTCAAAGTGGCAGATGCCCAAAATGGCCAATATGGGAAAATTTGATATCATTCGACTTGACATGAAGGCCTAAATCTAATGAGAAGATTTTTGGACAAACCGTTCAGAAATTCTAAGTAAAAATATACATACTTCATACCTCCAGACCAGTAGGTGGTGCTGCGCCGAAATGCAGCATGTAAACTCAGGTCATGCTTGTGATGACACGGACCACGTTTGGTCTGAATACGATAAAGTGTTGAGGAGACAGAGCCTTACGTCTGTTTTTGCAAGCGTCCGCACATTTTTGAAAACGGTTTTGACAAATCAGCTTGAATTCGACAACTTTTTGTCTGCATGGTCTGAAGATGATCTGGTTTAATTTTCGTGAAAATCGGAGCAAGGGCCTAAGAAGACTTTAAAAAAGCAGGTTTTCTGGAAAATTCAAAATTCAAATAATTTTGTTTCTAGCCCTTACTGTTCAAAAGCGTAAGAAAAAGAAAATGAATAATGATAAGAATGCCAACGGATACAATAGGTGCCTACGCACCTTTGGTGCCTGACCCCTAATAACATAGCATCATAGGAATAATCATAATATAAATATATAATTAACAACAACTACAACAACAATTATTGGTATTATAGTAAAAGTCACACATGGTTGTTAGTGTTTATTTTTGGCATGTCATCTAGATTGCTGTATTTGTCAGTGTAGAGTTTTCACTCTGTGTGGATGCACTTAGTTTGGGTAATTTTTCCATCTCAATTTCAACTTCAGTTTGACAATTTTCAGAAACCATACACTGTCACCCTGAATCCTGAAGCCTTCTCTTTCTGCTTATGGATCAGTATACACTGTCAGCAACTTGTGGACAGTTGCGAAGCTGGAATTCCATCTGTTAATGATGTGTGCATGGTATGTGTGTCTGCTGTGTCACTATCCAGCGGCCTCCACCTCCCCTCCTCATATGGAGAATGTTGAATATTTCAGATGTTGTTTACCTGTCTCTTTCTCTGAGCAGCTGCAGGTAGATATTCACTATAGTGAGGCTCTGTCAATAAGACAGCCCCCTATCTTAACCCCAGCAGGACTGCAGAGTGAGGGACTCAATTATTGATGAATATTTCATTTGTGAGGGATCCTACTTGGGTCTAGGAATAGACTTGTGCGAGTATGTGTGTGATTTTGAAGAAGGTAATTGGGTACAAAAGAAAGACCCATTCTGAGAAAATAAAGCCCATTGTGAACACCTAAAACAAAATATCTGTCACCATTTTTTTACCCTCATCTCAACTTTTTATTGGTTGCTGATTTTCAGGTTTTCAAGCTAAAAAAACGATGCAAAAGCATCATTACAGTATCATAAAAGTGGTTTATATGACTTGATATGGTAATGTTTCCATCCAAAGTTGTGAATATCACATAAAACATTTACTGTTTCCATCCAGTGAAACTGGAAATTTTCCATCTGGTAAACTGGCTCTAAATATCACTAAGAAAAATGGAAGCCACTTTTTCGTATATAATAAATGACTTGCGCCTCATAGCGAGAATCAGATAAAAATGCAAGTCATTATTTATTGATTATCTTTCTCTCAAGAACCAGATCAGTCTGATTCATGAATGAATCATTCAGACTGGTTTTGTTAACTGGGTAAATGGATTCATTGCAGAAAATCAGATGAAACAAAAAATCTTTCATGAATCAGACATCACTCCTTCTTCTCTCAAACATGCCACAGAGAGCTTAGTCATTGATTTAAAGTGAGTAAGAACTTTTGGTCTATTTCTGACACAAAACTACCACATGGCTTCAGAAGACTTGGAATAGAGTGCATGAGTCATATGACGCATTTTTATGATGCTTTTACGGTGCTTTGTGTCCTTTTTGAAGCTCGAAGGTATCAGTCCCCATTGTAATTGATTTTTCAAAATATCTACTTTTGTGTTCAAAAGAAAAAAGATATACATATGGGTTTTAAACAACATAAGGTCCGTTAACACCAAGAACAATAACTACACACATATCCACACCAACACATGATAATGTTCTGTTCATTAGGCCTATATGCTGCAGTTATGTCATCTGCTGCTTTAAATGCTTTAAAGTTCTTTAAAAAGGACCTGTTATGCTTTTTGACAAAAAAAAAAAAGTGTGTTTTTTAGTGTGTAATGTTGCTGATTGATCACGAAGAAGGTCTGCAAAATTACAAAGCACAAAGTCACTCCAAAGGGAGTTATAGTCTCTATATCAGTGCACACTGTTTCTGAACTCCCTGTCCATTGTAGTCTTAAGTTTTCTTCTGGGAATAAACAAGTCATATTATTTCTTATTTAAATAATTCCCGCCCAAGGCAAATGCAAAATAAAAGGGGCGAGGCCTGATTGAGTTGCGTTAGTATATGTTATCGCCATGTCCAAGAGATGCTGTTTTATCCACCTTGGATCTAACATGGTTATGGTAAGGGGCATGACATTTCCAAATGACCAATCACAACACATTGATCCAGCCGACCAATCAGAGCACACTGCACTTTTCAGAAGGAGGGGCTTCATAGAGACAGGAACTAACCAGAGCGTTACTGACAGACCGGGAAGAGAGGTGCTGCAACAATATAAAATCTGTAAATAAGATGTTTCTTGAACATTCAATCATGAAAACCTATTCTAGTAGACCCCAAAACAAAATCAAGACTTTGTAAAAGAGCAGTTAAAGTCATCAAACATCAAACATAAAACTGAAGTAACTACAAACAAATATACATCTTGAGCTAATTGCTCTGTAATTATACCCAGCTATCTGTCTGGTGCTTCTTACTGTTTTGTCTTATTTGATTTGTTGCTGTGTGGCTTGAATCTGCCTTTTCTTCCAGCCTCGATCTGAGGCTGCTAGCTTAATTGCTGTGTAAATATAGCTGCAGAGATGGAAGACAGGCTGCCACAAACTGAAACCATAGCAACAACACATACCTGCCTTGGGATGGACGCAAAAGGGCTTTGGGTTAATTTCTTTAAATCAACAAATCATCTTATGGTTTCAATCATGACTGCGATAATTGTAGGTACATGTGAGACAGGTTATGTTTGGCATGGCAAGTTATCATAGTACTTCTACAGTTTGGCTGGAGGCAGTTGATTAAAATAACTGCATGTACTCCAACAGCCTTTAACCATGAATATAAATCACAAACAAGTTCATCCTACCTTATTGCTTTAAGTGTCCCTATTATGCTATTTTAAATGCTCCTACAATAGGTTTACATGCATCCAAGGTCAAAAAAAGACTTGAATTTTCTCATAACATACATTGCAGCATCATCTCTTTTCTCACAGTGTCTGAAATGGTTCAAAATGATTGAATGAATCAAATGAATGAATGATTCAGCCTCTTTAAACCCCTCCTTTCTGAGAGCCTGCTCTGATTGGTCAGATGGCCCAGTCTGTTGTGATTGGTCTACCACAAGCGCATGTCGGAAACTAAATTCCCATTATCTGAATTTCAACTTCGGAGGCATGCTCAGCTCTTGATACACAGTAATACAAACAGTAACGATAGCGTCGATTTTACAATTTGAGCCCGAGTCCTCATCCTTTGGAAGTGCATGTCTTCTCAACATGTTGACAACACGAACCAAACTCTTCTAGGCCTCGGCTACAACTACAGTGTTTGAGGGTGGGTCAAAGTAGACGTTGTTCGTAGGCAGCCAATGAAGACCATAGACTGGGATTATGCAAATTTGTAACAAACCGTCGTAGATTCATTAAGGAAGTGAGACTGGAATTACTGATGACTCGTTTCAGGCAGTTCAGAATCAGTTCTTTCTTATGGGACACAATAACTCCATTTATCTGCGCTTTGATCTTTGAAACTTTGCAGACCTTTTACATTCAAAAACAGCTATATTACTAGTGATGCAAAGTCCAATTCATTTCCATGAACTCGTTTCAGGCAGTTCAGCATCAGTTCTTTCTTTTAGGACACAATAACTCCATTTATCTGCGCTTTGATCTTTGAAACTTTGCAGACCTTTTACATTCAAAAACAGCTATATTACTAGTGCTGCAAAGTCCGATTCATTTCCGTGAACTCGTTTCAGGCAGTTCAGAATCAGTTCTTTCTTTTGGGACACAATAACTCCATTTATCTGCGCTTTGATCTTTGAAACTTTGCAGACCTTTTACATTCAAAAACAGCTATATTACTAGTGATGCAAAGTCCGATTCATTTCCGCGAACTCGTTTCAGGCAGTTCAGACTCAGTTCTTTCTTTTGGGACACAATAACTCCATTTATCTGCGCTTTGATCTTTGAAACTTTGCAGACCTTTTACATTCAAAAACAGCTATATTACTAGTGACGCAAAGTCTGATTCATTTCCGCAAACTCGTTTCAGGCAGTTCAGAATCAGTTCTTTCTTTTGGGACACAATAACTCCATTTATCTGCGCTTTGATCTTTGAAACTTTGCAGACCTTTTACATTCAAAAACAGCTATATTACTAGTGCTGCAAAGCCTGATTCATTTCAGCGAACTGGTTCTTTTCAGACAGTTTTGCTCAATGAACTTAAGTTGTGGTCACAGTTTCATTTGCGTATTCTTTATGTCAGACACGACTGACCAATGAGCAGCGCCGTTTCTAGGCATAGGCAAACTAGGCGGTTCTAACTGGTTAATTGTTCTGTTCTACTACAAGCTAGTCGCTCCATCACGAGCAAAACATGACACTGCATATTAACACGGGACAGATTTACCACACATCATGCTCATTTCAGCAGCAGAATATTATAGCATAGTAAAGCTGAATAAAAAAATCAAGATGGCTGTTTAGTGTAAATTGACCAAGTCATAACTATGACAAGTTTTGGCAACCAGTGTGGACCTTCCAAACGAACATAGTTTCAACAGAAAAACAAAAAAATAAAAATGAATTCACTGCATATCAAGAAATAACTTAAAAACATCAAATAAATGCATTTCTTTATGCTGTAATAGTGCAGTTGAAGTCACAGACAGACAGGCATTGTGATTTGGGTGTGTAGATTATGAGAATCTGCTGGAGAGTTTTATATTAATGGTACAAACAAAATAGTAAACATATGCTCAAATATGCCAAGGTCAATTTGTTTTAAGTCCTTGTAGTTGTTTACCAGTTACTTCCTTTGAACATGGATGTGCATAGTTTTTTTATTGAAAAGTGGGAACTGTGTATTATTGTATAATAATACTTATAGCTGATAATGTAACATTGTTTTGTTAAAGTAATTTAGTTTTTTTTGCATTTTCAAATTAGTTGCCTGTTTTTCTGCTGAAGTTTAATACACAGTATATGTTTACATACTTGGGCAATTTTGCAATAATTATTAAATGTTTTCCTTAATGTTATGTTTTTTTAAAATTTTTTATGGAAGGTGCAAATCGTTGGTAAGGTGTTGGGAGGGTAGAGCCGTGGGAGGGTGGAGCCATGGGGGAGGGATATATGAATCTCGCCTAGGGTGCCAAAAAGGCTAGAAAGGCTAAAGGCTAAATGGTATTTAATAACAATAGTCATAATAAGCATATTTCTAGTATTTGCCTCAAGCTTGCATTGTATCGTCAACTCCTAGGTAATCCTCGGCACACTTCGACAGTTAGTTGAACCAGCTCATTCGGTTCTTTTTGAGTCAGACATGCTGATTAGTGAACTGGCTCGACCGGTTACGTCCTGAGAACCGGCTCAAAAGAATGATTCGTTCAAGAATCGAACATCACCATATATTACACACCACATGAAAGGTAATTTCCAATAAAAGCATAATAGGCATTTTAAATGTAATGTATTCAAATTGAAAAAATGCCAGATGTTGACTAATGAACTGGAAGCTTTGTCAACCATGACTTAAATATCTCAGTTTTAACTCCTCATTATTTGATTAAACTGACATTTAAATAGAACAAGAATGGAAAATAATTCTGAAAAAATCTTAAGAAATAATAGACGATAATGACAACACAGGCTTTGAAAAGAAGTGTTAAGGGTACAGTACAGCTGCTGTGTGTGTGTGTGTGTCTGCCATGACAATAAAGCTCTCAAGTGCATTCAGACATGGTTTTCTGCACAAACACAACACTGAGGGCAAATCTCACCAGTAAAATACAGAAGTAGCATAGCAAAAGATCCAATAAACTTGTTTTTAGTAAAAAAAATTTGAGATAAGCATCTTAAGGCAGAGTAGTTTATTTGATACTGAGTACAGGATTGTCATAATTTCAACACATCTGTGTCCTTATTAACAACACGTAGACAGATTAGCCTTCATTCAAGTCATCTGTTCAAAATGATTAAAATTCCTATTTCTATTTTCTTTTATCAGGGATTGCTTTTGGATCTTGCTGTGAGTACAGTGTTTGTCTTGTGTATCCGAGCTCTGAGCTTGCCAAGGCTCATACTGGCTGAAATCTGTTTTCTGACTAAGCTTTATTAGTGCAGTAGTTGAATGTGCTTTCTGAGTGACGTATTGAGGGGCCTGCGAGCTGTTTACAGTAAAAACTTGTACTTGTGGGCAACAGGGATGTGTGCCATTCAGAATTCAACTGAAAATGCCTTTTAAATTTCCGTTCAGTTCCTCGATTTAATCTGATATAACAGCAAACAGAAGGCAGTTCAAATTTGAATGTAATGAAGTAGAATTAATATGAATGGAATCATTTTTAACTAGACAAGCAAAGTTTGTCAGCACAGAATTTGAATGTTGGCTTGTTTAAGAGTTTATCAAACAACAGTTTTTAACAACAGATTTGAATGAAATGCCACCTAAATTATTATGTTTATTTCATTATATATATTGAATAAATCAACTGTTGATGGTATAAACACTTCCCTAAATTAACACCTCCCAGAATGCACTGTTTTGATCCAACACAACAAATCTAACCTGTGTTTAATTTTTTTGAGTTATAATTCAGTAAATTCTTCTCCCTGTCTGTCCAATTCAGCATCCTGTGGGTGTGGCCGATTCAATTCATTAAAATGCATGGACAGGTTACTTTACTTCCTGAACAAGAGCACACCCAAACCTGAGTTGCCCAATCGTGCCACAGTTCCAGTGCAATTGAACTCAGAACACCTCATACAGGTAGTCTTGGGTTTGGTACCCCAGTGCGCTCCCGGGTCTGCATTATAGCTTTAACAACATATTGTGGATTGTGATCCTGCCTGAAAAAAAAAGAAAAAAAAAAAGATATTTTTTGCCATATCGCCCAGCCCTACATGTTAGAGTTTCGGATATTTCAGATCTTATTACCAGTAGTGGTGTTACGGTTCAGATTACTCATGGTTTCAGGTTTTTCAGGTCAGTCTAACAGTAGTTTTCAGTAGAGATGCACCGATTGGTCGGCCAGGGATCAGAATCGGTCAATTTTCCTCATGATCGGCCCGGATCGGTAATCGGCCGATCAGTCTCACTTCTTACTGATTCTGAGCTGATCTGTTTTGTTACCAGCGGCATAGGCATTAACGTTAGCTGCGCGTTCTCGCTCTCTTCTCCCCGACGGCAATGTGACACACACCCTTGCGGGCACCTCCTCTCTTACTTGTCTCATTCGCTCCGGTTAAATAGTGCTTGTACTGTGTATAATTTTAGTAATTCCCGCAGGTTTCGTGCTCACGTCCAAAAGCGCACGCACCAATGATCTATATTAGTGGAGCGGACAAGCCACGCTCAGTCTCAAACAGAGACAGAACTCAAACAGTCACAACAAGTACTACAATGAGTGGCTTACTGCGCTTAAATGGTCAAATGCATACAAAATTATGTCAAAATGCCCGTCTTGGCGATTATTCAGATAAACACAGTCAGTTTTAGATAGTTAAATAGCTAAGAAAGAGAACGCATGTTGTGTAACAGTATTGGGTCCGTTCATAAACTCTTAAAGGGACAGCAGTCCAATATTCCTGCTGCTGTCTGTCATGTTATTTAAAGAACAAAAGACAAAGAAAATCACTTTCTGCTCTTGACTGAATACGTTTTATAACTCTAATGGTAAGAATGAATCTGTATTTAATATTTACAATAAAGAATACAGAAATTAAGGTAACCAATGTAAAATAACACTGGATGTGTTCATTTACATTTGATTACTTTAATTTCTGTAGTATTTCTTACCTGAATTAAAACCTACTTAACCTGAAAAACTTTAGTTTTATAGCTCTTTTTATTCTATTGCATTTATTTGTGCTGTTGTTTGCCATTTTTTTTCTTCTTATTTTATTACTGACTTTTTACTTGTTTTTTTATGAAAATAAAACTTTGCGTTGAAGAAATGTAGATTTTTGTATTTTAGTTCTTAGAAAGAAAATCAGAATCAGCAAAAATCTCTAGTTTTCAGGTAAAGAAATTGAATAAATTAGTAAAATAACGCTGCATGTAATATTCACTGTATAAATGAAATAAAGATGAATCCTTATTAAAGTATCAAAAGTCATTCAGTCAAGAACAGGGAGTGATTTCTTTGTCCATTGTTGTTTGATTCACAATAAAAACACAGACAGCCATAGGGATATTAGGCTGCTGTCACTTTAAGACATAATGCACAGATCCAATGTACTGATACTGATGCATTGTCTTTTTTTGACTGTTTACGTTCACTTAAGACATATTTGACTATATTTGATAGGATACTTGCTGAGATGCGGAATGTTGACATCATTTTTGTGTGAATTTGCCCGTTCAAGCCATCTGAGACAGGGCTTTCTGTGTGCGCGGTTCGGATGCGTGCGCACACAAAACTTCTCACACAGCGCACGCAAGTTCTCTTTTGCGTCTTCTTGCACTTGAATGATTAAACACGCAAATGATAAACTTTTGTGATGATGCAGCACTGGGCCAATCAGATTACATCGCATTGAACAAAGTTTACAAAGAGTGTTGGGAAGCCAGAATGTTCCAGCACCAACACCAACACATGAGGAACTGTGATGTCAGCAACAGATTTACATACTAACAGGTCATTAATCAGCTAATCTCACTTGGAATTCATGAATCATACAGAACCACACGTTGTTTTTTTTCAACAAACCATATTATCGCTGCATCATCAGATTTGATATTAACCGCGGTGCAAGTGCGTGCCAAATCGTGGGTGGAGAATGGTACGGTTAGATTTGTATTATTATTTTTTTTTTTCCAAGAATAGTTACAATCCCAATTACCATTATTTCTTTTCATTCGTAAGAAAACTCTGTGTTTAAGGAGCAGTGGGAGAGCAAAGCACATGGCACCTGTCTGTGGCTGCAGTTGAGCAGTGAGTCAGAGCGGTTTCACTCTACTCACGCTGTCCCTAAGATCGGCAGTCATTAGCCGCACAATTCAGCATCTCTGTAGGGGCCGCACTCCGCTCCACTGCATGCCTGCACAAATGAAATGACTTGCTGGTATTGGAATGGCTGATTTCACAGCACCGGTGCCGAAAACATGCAGCCTTCACACAGCCCGTCAAGGACAAATGCAGTTGAGAGATGCTAATGGTTTGCTTTGATGTTTGATGGATTTTATAAAGAAAATCACAGTGATTACTGAATGCATTTTTAATCAAATGAGACACTAAGTGAGATATATTACCGTATAAATTCAATTTACCATGTGACAGATTCTAAATCCCAGAATTCTACTCGCACGTATTGTTTGCACTCTGTGCATTTTTGGATTTTAAGGACCAGGAATTTTGGAGGGCCAGGCTTTTGTTCTTGCAGCATGTAGCCTAATTTTTGTGTTCTCTGCACAAAATTGTTTCATGTGGCTGTGAGGATGCACTTTATGGTGGTGTGGTGGTTGTGGTTGATTTATGATTGGGTCCCCAGAGGTCCACAAAGCCATGGAGCCGGTATCAGTACCATTAAAAAAAAATATGAGTAAACAAAAAATTGATACAGGGACATTTCTGAACAAGCTCTTCCCTACATTGCCTTGGAAATTTGTTCAGTGACTCCCTCAACACAATGACCTCTACCTGATTTTAGGGGGGGAAAAAAGACATTGACCTTTGCATGATCAAGTGGAAAAATTAGTGGATTATTTTAATCTCTTTACATCCCTCTGCAAAACATACATTGTCTTTATCTTTTTTATTCTAACATTTTTATATTACACTTTTATTGTTTAAATTCTTAAAGGTATAGTTCACCCAAAATGAAAATTCTGTCATCATTTACCCCCCCCAAGTTGTTCCAAACCTGTATAAATTTCTTTGTTCTGCTGTAAACAAAAAGAAGATATTTGGAAGAATGTTTGTAACCAAGCAGATCTCACCCCCCATTGAATACCATAGTAGTAAAAAAATATATATAAATACTACAGTAGTCAATGGGGGGTGAGATCTGTTTTGTCTAAAATGAAAATTCTGTCATCATTTACTCCCCCTCAAGTTGTTCCAAACCTGTATAAATTTCTTTGTTCTGCTGTACACAAATGAAGATAATTGGAAGAATGTTTGTAACCAAGCAGATCTCGCCCCCCTTTGACTACCATTGACTACCAAGTGCAACTTTTGTGAGCATAAGATACTTGAAACTTTACCTGAACCTCAAGCTTTGCTTTACAGAATATAATTCAATATTTTTTCCCCAACAAATGTGCCTAGCTTTGTTCAAAATCTAGCTTGTGTCCGAAATCACATACTCTCTTTGTTAGGTACCTATTTTGAATAAGAAATTACTTTGTGACCACTAAAAAAGTATGTTCTATATAGTTTGAATGTTTGTAGTATGATTGTAATCTGGATGTGCGACTGTACATTCACTATGTTGTCATTTTCATGTGAACTACTGGTGTCATTTCACTGCCACTCACAAATCCTCTCCCATGGCCTCATGGGATAGTAAAGTGTCCATTGTAGGCAGGCACACTTCAGAATCTCGCCAGAAGCAGTAGTTCATTCCTGGTACTTTTTGCCTGCTATTTTATGACTACTGTGAATTTAGACATACTTCTTTTGTCACATACTTTTATCACCTACTAAATAGTAGGGAAGTATGTGATTTCGGATGCAGCCCTAGTCTTATAACACCCCATATGTTCTTCAGTTTCATATTCTTATCGAATAACAGGATGTACATTGCAGAGAAAGAACAGCTCACTATGGTGAGACTTTATACATTTAGGTTATATTTATTGGTAATATTCTGTTCTATTCATATCTTAACAAGGTTAAAACCATTCTTTAACTGTATGCAGACATCATTTTTCATTTAGAACATCAAGCTAAAGACTATATCCATATCAGGGGCAATGATAATTTGATAGGAACATTGTTCCAGGAACAACAAAAGACACTGATGTAGAAATGTGTCCTACTTGTTAAGCATGCCACCATTAACAGTTTGTGAGTGTGGCACTTAATGCATCTGTCAGATGGTTTCTGTACAATGTTATTGTTCATGCTGTACTTCATAATACGTATTTGAAATCATTTTCTATTGTTTCTAAAAGCACTCTTATTTTTGTACCTTAATGAAACCGTATTATTGATTCTAGGTGGTGAAAGTTAAATGCACATTCATGTATACCAAAAAACGAATTGAGTTTTATTTTTAGGACCTCTGGGTGCTTGAGAACATACAGTAAAAATCTCAGTTTTCTAAATTCCAGTCATTTTTCATCCACTCCAGACATCACATTCTCCAACCGTTTTGCATTTCTTTAACCAAATTTCTAAATCATTGCCCAACTCACATGGTGCCGAACAGCTGTGCCAGTTTAAGTGCCATGACATTAATTCCAAACTAAGCTATCATCTTCTTCCATTCACACTTTCCAGATCGACTAACACACGACATCCTGTCTTCTCTTGTGTCTGTATTAAGTGCTGAGGCCACGCGCTCTGATAGGTAGTGCCACGTATAGCCATATTTATTGTGACAGTTAAATTACAACCTTGCAGTGCAGTCATCCTTCACTTTGCACAGCTTCATAACCGGACTCAGGTTTCACGAGAACACACACACACTCTCATGGTGAAGACTTTCCTTGTGATGCAATGCAATGAACTTTCTATGCGAGGCAGTGTTTTGTATAAAATTCATTTTCTTAATCAGTTCTGTTTTCTGGTAAAAATTATAGAAGCAGTTTGTGCTTCAGAGTGGGAAAAAGGTAACTGTAATTTTACTATAATTAAAATTATAGTTATATTTCATAATATGCAACTTTATATCTAACAATTGTGACATGTCTCATGCCGTGCAACTTTATATCTCACGTTCACGACTGTTTCTTGTAATTGCAACACTACAGTATCTCTTAAGCCCGGAACACACCAAGCTGACTGCGGGGTTGGCTCACGTCGGCAGTGTCTGGGTCCAAAGTTGCCCTGACCAAACTGACACCCGACAGCTAAGTAGGACGTCCGTTCTGCGCCTGCGTAAGAAGAAATGCCTTTCCGTACCAGCAGGTGGCAGTAGCTGAACAGCCAATCAGAATGATCAGATGGCCCGATTGACTGACGAGCTCCGACGCCGATTCAACATGTCGAATTAGCTGAAAAAAAGCAGACAAGGACCAACTTCAGCCGATGGTGCGGAACACACTGAGAAAACGTAGTGAGCCGACGAACAAAAACTACCCGACGGCCGACCGTCAGCTTGGTGTGTTCTGGGCTTTAATGTGCAACCTAATTTGTACTTTTTAGTCTCATTGTGACCATTTCTCGCAAATGTAACCTTATATCTAATAATGTGCAAATATGTCCCACAACTGCAACTTTTTCTCTCATTCTGTGGAAACTTTTGGTATAATTACAGCTTTTCACAAGTGTGACTTTATATATCACTTTATATATATATATATATATATATATATGTTCCCATATTTTTTATTTTTATTTTAAACTTTAACTCTTAATTACTTTTTTGTTGTTGTGTTATTCTAGGCTTAACCAAATTAATTAAAAGATAAAGGAAGATGCATTTATTTTTGAGAATATGTGAAAATAATAATAATAATATATATATATATATATATATGTGTGTGTGTGTGTGCGCGCGCGTGTGTGTAATATAACGAATTAACAATTACTAATATGTCAGCATGTACTAATTCATTCTCTAGTAAATATTATAATAATTTGTTCCCTCAATTTACTAAATCATGGCCACGATGAAATAATTAGTTCCCTTGTTTTAGTTAAATCAAAACGAGTGAACAAATTAGTAAATCATGGCCACGATTTACTAAAACAAGAGAACGAATTCTTAATTCATGGGAGCAAATTCTACTTTGTGGCCTTGATATATATATGTATGTATATATATATATATATATATATATATATATATATATACATTTTTTTCTGCATGTGCAGGGCTCTGTCGAATTTAGTCTATTTTTGTGAATGCTTATGTTTAATGTATAATGACGGGCAATGCAAGCACGTCAAATATTTTTTTCAGCAGCATTCATATGGAATGTGAGGGATTTATAGATTAAGTAGACTATTTTATAGGCTATGGATTGCATAGACAGACTGGTTTTTGACATTCATGGGGTTTTCAAAATGACCATTTAAATGTTAAAGGGGTGGTATGCCACTTTTACAAGATGTAAAATAAGTCTTTGATGTCCCCAGAGTGTGCATGTGAAGTTTCAGCTCAAAATACCCTACAGATAATTTTTTTTTTTATAGCATGTTAAACTTGTCACTTTTTGAGGGTGAGCAAAAACGCTCCATTTTTTTGTGTGTGTCCCTTTCAATGCAAATGAGCTGCTGCTCTCAAAAGGGGGCGGGGTTTCAGGAGCTCATGTTAGCACTTACCTTAGACAGACTCACTGAAAATGTCAGAAACTGTTCAGCCTTTTATGTTCAAAACGGAGTCAGACAATGATGGAGAGACTCAAGAAGAAGTGACAACATGTAGAATGCGACAGGACGCTTATGAATGGTTAGTTGATGAATTTATGTAGCTGATGTGGAGTTAACTATCTTAGTCATTGATTAGCATATTCTGTCATGATAATCTATAAATCGCTTGTGTGAGAACTGTTGTAAGATGCTTACAGAGCCAGAGAATAATTGCTGTATGAAGATAGAACAGGTTAGTTTAATGACGGTTATAACTTGTCATTTTGTTATCTTGCTTTTATGATATGCATTTGTGTTACATACTGTAATGCAGTTTATGTAAATTTTAGGGTTAGTGATGTCACCAACTCGGGGAGAAGCTTGTTGTAGTCCCTACCAGCCATTTGTTGTAGTCCTTAAACAGAGATTTCTTTAAAAGATCTCAGTTTGCATTGAACTTTGAGTGTCATAACTTTGCAGATACTGTTTATGCTCAAACAGCAACATTACACACTAACTAAAGTTAAAAAAGTGAAATCGCAATGAACCACCCCTTTAATAAAATTAGTCATGGCGCACATCCCTAGTAAAGATTTTTACTGGAAAATAACAAAAATACTGATTTTTTTTTTTTTTGCTGCACAGACAAATGCATCTGTGTACAACCAAGGCCAGAGTCATTATAAGCCCATAAGCCCACTTCTCTTCACACTCTCTTCATTTCTTGCCCCTTTTGTATGTATTCACTTTTTATGCTATTCTTTCAGAGAGGCACTTGTTCTGTACTGGCTCCTCAGAGGGTGGCATTTAATCGCTTAAAGTCAGAGTTTGCCGCTTAGACTTGCCGCTGATGCCTAGGTTTTAATGAACAAGACTTTTTTACTTACTGCCTGACGACTGATAAGCGACACTGAGGGGAAAAAAGGTGAAGGAGAGATGGGGATTTTAGAGTATAGTCTGAGGAACAGTGGTGTGAAAAAAAAAAAAGTATGAACAGGTAAAGGAAGTGGTACATTGAAAGGAAAGAAGAAAAGACCAACAATTTAAAAAGAATTTGGTTAGAGGAAGTTATTCAGAACCTAGTGAAAAGGCCAACTACCACTGTGCACTATGAAACCCCTGCACTGGAGACACACTGCAAAAGGAAAGAAACCAAAGAAATAAAAAAATTGTCAAAAGAAACTGTTTTGGTTCTTTCCTCTCAAAGAGAGAGTTTTATAGCACACCACTTATTGACCCTTCCTCTTATCTTCAGCTAACAAGCAAGCATGGTGGTCTGTCCTGCTGTCCCTTTCTCTTTCAGCCCAGATGGTATTGTGTAAATGGCTGGCAGGAGGATTGGGGTTTTCTGTTTGTTCTGCAATTCACAATGTGTCCTCGAATTGTCCCGTCACGTACAAAGTGACACATTGTCAAATGATACGTAAGCCAAATGGAAATCCTCCTTCTGATATATTTTTATTTGATTTTTTTGAAGCATATGATTTTTTTTTCCTGCTCAGAACAGATAAAGCAGATCAAGTCTTATGATGTCAAAAAGCAATGCTGAAATTTATACAGTTAGCAATCACAGAACAACTAATCTCCTCTTCTCTGACAAGCAGGCACGTCAAACCACTTTAACACTACTTAAAGGTGCAGTAAGCAATTTCTAAGAATCATTGTTGAACAGTGTTGATATTTGAAATCAGCCCAAACAAACACACCCCTCCCTTCATTGCTCAGCCCCCAAAATGCAAGAGTGGATGTCTCTTTATCATAGCAGAAGCAAAGCAAAATAAAGCTTCGCAAAAAACTAAACAAATGAACGAAAAGGAAGAACAAAAAATGAACATACAGTACACGAGTATATACAAGAAAGAGTTTGTTGTTAGTCGGCAACAGCGCACACTCAAAACCAATGTTACTCACATATGAAGCAGAAACAATGCAACCTCTACATCTGTTTTCATGCCTTCCCGCTTAGGTCTCTTTCCAGTGCTAGAAAGCATTTATAATAATAATGCGGCTCCTAAAGCTCCTGCCTGATCATAACCCTTCTTTTTCCAGTGATATTCCTCTGACCTTTTTCTCTTTTGTAATGTCTCTCAGCCATCTCTCGTTCTACAGCCTTTCTTCAAATCCCCCTCTTTCTCACTCTCTCTCCTCCCCCATCATAAGTGGACACGCCCCCTAATGCTGATTGGCTACAAGTGTGCTGTGATTCACGGTCTGATCCACTTTCAACAGCGTTTCTCAGAAATTGCTTACTGCACCTTTAATAGCCAGATTCCAGGTGAAGAACTACCATTAATCTGGAAGAGAAAGATCCACCAATCTAAGAATTATGGCAAATGAATCATGATGAAATAGGTCAGCAGCCACTGTCCACTTCCATGTAGCGCCTAATTGAATCTGTCTTCCAGCATTCCCATATAGCTTCTGAAATATTTGTATAAATGTGTATTACATTGCAGTAAATTTAAAATATATTCTTCATGTACACTTATAAATCAGTAAACCGTCTTTTTTCCATGAATAATAGGATTATAGTTCCCTTCATAAAAGATGTTCAAGTACATAGTCTTGTACCTTTATCTTTTTTATTGATTTTTCAGACCTTTTTTCAGCATCTGTGATGTTACGATTTATCTCAGAGCTGGTCGGTGTGGTTCATGGCTTTGAATTCTTTATTGAAGAATTTTCTGAAATTCCTATTGAGAAAGTGAGTGTGAAAAATACTTTCTGAACCGAGGCTGCTGAAAAGTTGGGACTCTGTTGCCAAGTGTCCTCTTTCTTGCACTTATTTGCATACTGAATTCTTGGTTCTTGCATTAATTTAACTATCTAAAGCTTCTTTGCACTGAAGTTATGTCTCGTGTTTGCGTAACAAGTGTTATCCATTCAATCTGTTATCAAACTCTTATTTCATTTTTGCTAAATCAAAGCCTAAAACCGTAAGCATGCCTGAGCAAATGTGCAATTTCCTTCAAAAAATGCAAATCTAGATATTGGAAGCCAGTCAAATTGGAGCATGTGAACATTGCTTGGCCAATAAACACCATTTAGATTCGGACTTTATCTGCCCAGTTAAAAGTCTGAAAATCTATTGTGTCTTTGGAAGTTCGACTTGAACTGACACAAATGATCTTGGTTTCTGCCTCTCTCAGCCAAATAAAAATTAAACCAACCAAAGAACTTGGCAAGCAACTCAAACCAAGTGCTCAAAACAAACCCTTTAATTGTTGGCTGTTTTCAGGCACATGGTCTCTTAAACATGTTCTTTTACCTTGTTAACAATCAATGTCGGTCCGAACAATCAAGCTACTGGCCTCATTTCCCAATGGATTATACCTCAGTTCAAACTTTGTTTTAAACAGCTCCTTCAGTGCAAATGTCGCAATACAAAGTGCTTCACACATCAATCATCGCAAATAGGAAAAAAAAAAAAAAAAAACCCCAAGTACTGTAAAATTGGTTGGATGGATGGATAAAAATGGAGAATCAAGTACGAATAAATCGACAAGTATTGTAATAGGGATCAAATAAGTAGAAATACATTAGTAAACGAGTATTAAATTGAAAAGTTTTTAAGATAGATAAGTAATGGAAGACATTTAATGCAATGCTGAGGAGTCTTTTACAGATATCGACAGCCTGAGATAGCCGGAGGTCTGTTCATCCCTATTAAATCTACATTCATATCCTTGAAAAGTAACAAGCCAGTGAAAACTATAAGTACAGGGAATATGTCTCATAAGCATATTGGATATACATTTATGTGTAAGCACGTTGAGGGCACACCATAAACATTTCAGATCAAGTCTAAAATTGATGGGAAGCCAAATGAGCGATTTAATGTATAAAACCAATGTAATGTATGCTGCGCTGCTGTTCTAAGTCAGCACTTATGGATAATTTGCAGTCTAGTCAGGCTTTTCACAAGAAGAACAGACAGGAGAGTATTGCAGTACTTTTTTTTTTTTTTTTTTTGGAACTGAGCTAAACTGCTCCTTATGTGACTCACTGAAGATAAAAGCTATATGGAGATATATGAACTGTCCATTCAAGCCACGTATCATTCTTGGTGTCTGTTTGAGAAATTGTGACACTTTGACACTGTTTTCTTAGATCATGTGGGTGTCAAAAAACACAGGATTCAGAAAGACAAAGTGTTTAATGAATGATAATTGTTTATAATAGACACTTGCATTCATAAAGTTAGAACAAGTGATTCAGTTGTAGTTATACACCTTACAAAGGCAAGGAAACACAAAAAGCTCTTGACTTTTATTAAGCCTGCACTAGTAGAAAAATTAATTGTCTGTATTCATCAAACATTAGAGGCAATTTGGAAGCTATTAAAGGTTGTTAAACATTTAGCATTACTGTACCCGTGCCATTTTTTTTTTTACATGCCTATTAATGTTAATTACCTCTATAGTCTGATTTTCCAGAATGTTTTGAAATGAAAAAATAAAGTGTTATACATGCTGGCTATGAAAGGAAGAACAGTTCTGGCTATTCGTGCAATTGTAGAAATTGGGTATTAGCAGGACACACATCAGGCATCACCTTATTTTATATCTTTCAAATTTAATCACCTGTATCAGTAACACACATTGCCTCACAAAGGAACATATTCATGTTACCATGTTGTGCACTGTGGGATGCAGAATACAAGTGGGCAGAGCAGATACAGTGACTAAAGCTAAACTGGAATACAGCCATTTTTGACTTTGAGTACTTATTTTGGCCTAGAATTGATTTGAACAGGGGCGCCACTTGGGGGTGGGCGGGGGGCGGAGTTAAGATGATTCTAAGGGCCCACATACTTTTGGGGCCCCCAGAGATCAGTTTTATTAGTAGTAACAGTAAGTGCTCGAAGTGGACCGGCACTTCTCGCGTGTTGCCGGTACTCTGAACGCCCACACCGAAACGTAGAATCATCAGACTAATAATTAATTATACACATCGCGCATTCTGAGCTTTTATAAGATGTACGAACTGAACGGATCAATTGTCTGCGCAATATTGTGACTGAAGCCCAATTGTTAAATTTTGCATGAGTGGCGCGCGTTCACCAGCGTGCTCCAACAGTTAAGATTTGCACGAGCCGTTCCTATGCGAGGCTGATGATAAAATGTGCGACCCATTTGGATTCTATTGAGGATTGTAAAACGCTACGGAGAAAGTCAAACATGATCTAAAACAGCCACTAAAATGACTGATGAAAAGAGGGGAAAACATCATCCTGCAAGCTTTTTAAACTCATAAAGACCACATTTACTAGAATTTATAACATTCTATTGTATTTATTGTAGCAAATTTTGACTAGTTGTATAATTTATAATAGATAATCTGTTAAGGGAACAGATTTTTCCACTCAAGATTTATATTACAGCTGTGGCATGCTGTAGCTATATTTTCTAACTGTGTTGCTATTTTTCATAACAAATGCTATAAAAAGAAAGAAAGAAAGAAAGAAAAAATGGTCTTACCTGTAATTATATCCTTATTGTAACAAATGCTATAGTTAACAATTACAAGAACTATGTTATTTTAAGGCCGAGTACAAGTTAGAAAGAGCTTTAAAATATAGACCTTCTTGAATTTTTGACCAAACAATTGGTTTTGTTTAAGCATGTATAAATATGAATATTTGATTACTGTACTGTATTTTTACATTTACATTCACATTTGCATAATAAATCATCTGCTAGCTACAGCCATGGGAGGTCTCTGACTAATGTAACGAAGACTGACTTGGTTGAGTGTTTGAATCCATGTGCGGAGGTTTATTAAGCACAACAGCACTAACAGAGAAAGATATAGAGCAAGGAATCATAGTCAAAAAAACAGGCAGTAAGTCGAAAACAGTAGCGGCAGTCCAGACAGTAAACAAATCCAAAAGGGTAATCCAAAAGTCGAGGTCTGAGACATGCACGTGCAAACAATCGGGAGTTGTAGAAATGCTTGGTAGAGACGGGGTAAACTGGCAATACTTTGCAACATGATGCACAAACAACATAGCTTATAACTAGTGTAGACAGGAAGAGAGGAGAGAAGAACTGGCAGCGTTCAATATTCGGGAGACGGCTCCCTCTGGCGGTTGGAGGAATGGAGGGCGGATGCAGATACCTAATACCAAATACTGATACCTACTGGTCAAAAGCAATAGCAAAAGAAATAGGTCATTATTATTAAATTGCAGACAAAAGATTTTGGATAGCTAGGTTGACTTGTATATTTGGTGCAGAATGGGTGCGGTAGGGGCCCAAACCTCAAATTTTTTCATAGGGCCTAAAATTGCTAGCGGCGCCCCTGGATTTGAATGACAGGTCAAGATCCTGCTTCACATTTGAAGCTACAGATTTTTGTCCCTCAAGCAGCTAATTTAGCAAAACATTAGATAAGACCTATTTAGTGCATTTTAAATCTCTGGGTCAGCCGCTATCAGCCATGCATGATCCGTAAATGTTGTCATCAGTAGGTCACCATTTTAACCAGCACCGTTTGCTTTAAATCTTGATTTCTCCTTAAGACATTTTTTCACTCATATAATGTTAAACAAATCTGGTTCGTATAGTAAGTTTTAGTCAGTCAGTTTTTATATATTTTTTGTATTATTATTTATTTATTTATTTTCAATAGTAACAAATTCAACACTTTAAAAGTTTAAAAAGTTTAACTGGTTTTGCAATGTTGGACAAATGCCATGGCGTGGGCGCATGTGTCAATGTGAGAAATATTTATTCCCTCAAATATATGATTGTGCCATAATTTATTCTTTCCCCTTTGTCGTATTTACCAACTATGACATTTTTTTTCAGTCATACTATGTTTAACAGTTTCAATTAACAATTTCCACTTTGATGCCACATAATTAGTACAAGATGCAATAAAAATTAGGCTAATATGGTCTAGACGTAACTGCAAAAAGCATTACGACATTAAAAGATTAGTTCACTTTAAAATGAAAATTACCCCGAGCTTTACTCACCCTCAAGCCATCCTAGGTGTATATGACTTTCTTCTTTTTGATGAACACAACCAGAGTTACTGTATATAAATAAATATTCTGACACATTCAAACTTTATAATGGCAGTGAACGGGGGCAACAAGTTTGAAGTTCAAGAAAGTACATCCATGAAGGGGTTAATAAAGGCCTTCTGAAACGAAGCGATGCATTTGTGTAAGAAAAATATCCATATTTAACAAGTTATAAAGTAAAATATCTAGCTTCCGCCAGTCCGCCTTCCATATTCAACTTACAAAGAAAGCGTCACAACTCTTGTGGTTCAAAACGCTTACGCAACGTCCTATGCCTTCCGTATTCAACTTTTGTAAGTTGGTTATAGAATACATTTATGATGGATGGATGTACTTTCTTGAGCTTTAAACTCATTGCCCCCATTCACTGCCATTATATAACTCTGGTTGTGTTCATCAGAAAGAAGAAAGTCATATACACCTAGGATTGCTTGAGGGTAAATCCTGGGATAATTTTCATTTTAAAGTGAAATAATCTTTTAAGAAAGACTTATCCTCACACATCCTCAATAGCTACGTTTACATGCACCCAAATAATCCATTTGTAATTGGATTGACAGCTCAATTGGATTGAAAAACGTTCATGTAAACACCATTATCGATCCGATTGAGCTAGATCCAAATGAAATTTTGATCAGATTGAAAGGGGTGGTTTATTCCTTTTCTAATCCGATCCAACAGCAAAAAATTACCATGTAAACACTTGAATCCGACTACTTTCTCAATCGTATTCAGAAGTCTCTGGGGGCATGCGCAGTGCAATGTTGACACGCATTACGCAGTGTGCAAGTTCACGTCTTTAGTTGTAAAGATGTATGCCAACAGGCAGTGGTGTAGCTGTATCCCTTCATCATAATATTGGAAATATTTCCGTTTCAAAACAAGAAGGGGAGCCAATACCACACAAGAAGCAACGTGCAAACTTTGCGCAAGAGTCATGCCAGTGAAAAAGTCTCAACCTCGGTCAGTATTCACTACAGAAATTGAAAGTAATAAGTGACGGAGCTGTCTGACGCTGCATTAACGGAGCATATGCTCTCAGAGACGAATTTCAACATAATATGCTGATAACTGTATATAACTGTCTTAATTTATTCCATTATTTCTCTTGTGGCCGTACATATAGGCTAGTGAAACAAATGAGAATAATGGTATTTTGTGTTAAACAGGTTGTTTTTTTAAAGTCGGTGCTAGAAGTAAAGCTGCGCTTAATTTTCATTGATGACTGCGGTGTTAGGAAATATTATAGCCTACACTCTTAATAATTTTAATTATAGGCCTATAATTCATTGTATAATAGACCTAAAAAATGTTTAAAACATTTAGATAGCTAATAGCCTAATCTTTTATTATCCTCACAGCACGTATAATATTAATAATAAAAGAAGCCGAACCTAATAGTTATAATAATAGACTAGAAGAATGTAACAGGCTTACATTAATTAGAAATACCAAATCCTCTTAATATTGGCAAGATTTGATGCTTTTGACAATATTTCTGGCTATCGTCAATACTTGATCATCGTCTGTTGACGCAACCCGGGTCACCGCAAGTGTGATTGATATGACGTGACACGCAGAGCGCGTGCGCAAAAGTTTTAATCGGAATGTATATAAAACACATATAAACGGATATTTGAATCGCATGTAAACGTAGCCTATGAGATACTGTTGCTTTCAAGATCTTGAAGACATTCTGAAAGTAAATGAAATGCCAAAGACGTGTCAGAGATGTCTTTTCCCTCTTTTTTTTTTTTTTTGCCTCTATTCCATGCTCAGACCCAACTCACGTGGCTTTTTAGGTGAGAGGAAACAGCAGTGATGGGCTGGCATGATAACACATTCTCAGCAGGAGCTGTAGACTATCACAGAATGTGTGTGGCAGATCTGTCCACACCATGTCCCACACAGTACAACACACCACAATACGCCACCTGTTTCAAAGCCCTCACAACAGCAAAAAACAGGCTTTTTGCCAGCTAGATAACAGGCGGGATGCGGAGGGCCATTTTGTTAGCCATCGTTTCCTCTCAACATTCCTCCAGGAGCTGCGAGACGGGGAGAGTATTGCTGACTGTTACCAGAAATGCAATTACTGTGGGGAGTAGGAAGCCAGGATGCACAATACTGTGAGGGGAAATGTATATTTTATTAACTTACAACCCTGACCTTTCCATTGTCTCACAGGAATTCTTCAGACAGCCAGAATGTGTGCAAAAGTCTGTTTAATAGAGAGAGGGAGTCTCTCATATAGCCTAGAGCAGGTGTGCCTGGTGACAAGCTTTGAAAAGGCGAGTTTCAAGACTTCCAGGGTTTATGAGGGTGGAAGGTTAACAGGCTGGATAACGCAGAGAGGACAATCAAGAAAGGGAAGTCTGGAAGTGCATTTATGTGTCTGTAAAGTTGTGTGTGTTGAGGGCGTGCGACAAAGCATTTAACTGTTTAGCTGTACCTGTAGCAATGGCAAAAAGTATCTGATTCGGATAGAACCTGGTGTATATGTGTGTGTGTGCCATTATTCATACCTTTAACTTTCTTAGTTGGGTATTCAGCTTTGTGCACATCCCACGGTGTGAGCTTATTTGTGTGTGATGCTGTTGCAGTCATTTAGAAGCCATGAGGTGAAAGATGTGCGTGTGATAGAGGAAGGAGAACTGCTCTCATCACTCGCTGTGGCTGATAATGTCAGCAAGCAGGGACAACAGGAGCACACAGCTGTACTTGAGGGGCTGGCAGGTCTGTCTGACCGCCGATAAGCCGGACAGGTGGTAGCCAGATATGGGATTATTAACAATGATAAAGACTATTTGCACAGATGGGCTGCACAAACGATGGTGTGGCAGAGCGTGTCTGTCTCAGACTTTACCGTAGAGATTGATAGAGAAACCGAGGTGATAACTCAAAGTTGTTGCACTGACCCATTTTCATGTTCGTTGTGGATTTATGGATCCAGTCGAGCAACTTGCTCAAATGCAGAGTTTAGAGCAGCTGTTTTTTGCTGCCTCACCAAGATCCAATATGTTGTAAATTTGAATGTCTTTCAACATTACCAGGCTGTTTATGTCTGTTCAGTCATTTTTGGCTTGCTTTGAAGCATATACTCATCTTAGCTTTACAGCCACTGAAAAATTAGCAGTTTGATATTCGCTTCCAAATATTCTTGTATAGTTATATACATTATTGAGTTCTAGAAGATTTTCAATCACTGTTAATGTGACACAAAGCCACTACAACTCAGGCACAATAAAGAGAACCGTGTTCACTGTGAAATTACTTCTTTAAAGAGGAAAACAGAACATTTATCTGCATTTGACTAATACAGGGGTGTCCAGTCCTGCTTCTTGAGGGCCACCTACCTGCAAAGCAACCCCAATTAAACACATTTGAACCAGCTAATCAAGAACTTACAAGGATTAATAAAGGACTGGGGCAGGTGTCAAGTTAAAGATAAACTCTGGAGGAATGTCGGCCCTTCAGAAGCATAAATGTACACCCCTGGACTAATACATCAAAGTGTGCACATACACACAT
This sequence comes from Elopichthys bambusa, assembly GCA_037101425.1. Classification (NCBI taxonomy): domain Eukaryota; kingdom Metazoa; phylum Chordata; class Actinopteri; order Cypriniformes; family Xenocyprididae; genus Elopichthys; species Elopichthys bambusa. The sequence goes on from CM074448.1 coordinate 4,791,755, forward strand.
CATTGCCCAGTGTTTTCTTTAGTTTATTTTTCAATTTACCTATTGACCCATTCAGTATATATATGGAGACCTGCTTCACTAAACGCGAGTGGTCTCATTTTCATAAAGATACTGATTAAATAGCCAGCAATTTCCTTTTGGGAAGTAGTTTCTGACCTTTCTAACAGATATACATTTTTATACAAGCTAATTCTAGAAAGGATACAGCTAACAGTGTGGAAGGAGGCTAGATAACTTCGTAACATTGTTCATTTGGTCTCCACAGACACACTTACTGTGTCTAAAATCATACTGTACTATAATCAATGAAAAACTTACAGTACTTCCCAGTCTTTGATGAAGTACAGTACTGTGCACAAGTTTTAAGCACATTCCCCTCTGCAAGTTCACACTAGAGCAGGGCTTCTCAAAGTCCACCGTCCTGAAAAGTTGAGCTCCAAGCCTAATCATACTCACCTGCCTGTAACTTTCTAGTAATCCTGAAGGCATTGATTAGCTTGATCGGTGTGTTTGATTAGGATTGGATCTAAACTCTGCAGGACAGTGGACCTCAAAGGCCAGAGATGAGAACCATTAAACTAAGCACTGGTTCCCAACATTGCTCATCATGTCTCCTTACTCAAATACACGTTTCAACTCATCAGATATCTAGTAGATACTCCAAGACCTGCTCAGATAAGGCTGGCCACACTCTTTAAGCCAGATTTTGGGCCCGATTTGCAACCCCCAGCGATCTGGGGGGTGTGGCCTGATTCGAGGCTTCTCGCAGCCAACTTTTTGTCCAAAACTCAGTTGTGTGGTGTCATTACGATTATATTATAAATCTTCTAGCAGGGCAGTTTCTAGCCTTTTTGGCTTTTTTTATTCCTATTACACTGAATTCATGTAAAACTCATTTTTATTTTTTTTTGTTGTTTTTTTTTTGTTTTTGTTCGTTTGGCAGGTCCACGCTGGTTGCCAAAACTTTTCATAGTTATGACACTATCACTTGGTCAATTTACACTAAACAGCCATCTCTGATAATGATTTTTTATTCAACTTTACTATGCTATAATATTCCGCTGCTGAAATGAGCATGATGTGTGGTAAATCCGTCCCGTGTTAATATGCAGTGTCATGTTTTGCTCGTGATGATGGAGCGACTAGCTTGTAGTAGAACAGAACAATTAACCAATTAGTAACATACCTGTATATTATGCTTTCTTTTTCTCATCCTCTTTTTTTCTTTTTACGATACTGATCCCCTGATGGCTTTGACCTTTTCATGATGATGAAACTAAAACACTTAATCCAGGTAAGCACGGATGACGACGTTCCCTGCCGCCTTCTACATCTCATTTCTCTATTCTCTTCCTAACAGCAGCGGCCACTATCACCAGGAGACTTGTCACTCAGATAATCGCAAGTAATCATAATGTCTCGAGATAGCAAAAATACGAAATAATAATAATAGTATTAATAATAATAATAATAATAATAATAATAATAATTAAATATATATATAAATGAAAAAAATGTCTTGGTGGGGCGGGGGCTGTCACTGGCGCGCCCCAGCTGTTTGCGCCCTAGGCAACCGCCTAGTTTGCCTATGCCTAGAAACGGCGCTGTCTTCTAGTGTGTGCATTCGGAGGATTATAATGCTAAAAATCGGTTGGAACTGCCCTTATGTCTGTGGTCTCCCACAGTTTTAAAATCAGTTAAGATTAGAAAATCATCTAGTGTGTCCCAGGCCTAAGTGAGTCGAGTAAGGGAGGCATCCAAAATCTGTAGTGTTGGGGTTACTCCAAGACCACTGTTTGGAGAAGAACTTACTAGAGAACTTACCAGAGTGCACTAAAGCAGGAGCTCTTGGTACTCCAGCATACTGTGATTGTCACCAGCCAGCTTGCCTTTTTGTCCTTCTTTTTGGAAGGATGCAGCATTGACCCAGCTTGTGGAAGATGAGAATCAGAGCATACAAAAAAATCAGAGTGTGAATATAGGCCAAATCTGGAGAGGTTAAACAGTTCTGTCAGTGGTGTGAGGTGTGAGATATGCTAGTACACAGTCCTACAGACTGTGTAAACCCTCCCCCCCCAGTCCATAGTGGCACTGCCAGTAATTGAAGTGCCCTTTGAGCACATTGGGATAGATATAGTACTTTGGGGCTATAAATATATCTTAGGTTCTGAAGGATTATGCCATTTGATATCCAGAAGCCATACTGCTCTGTGTAGGACCAGTTCTAAATGTGTCACCAAAGAGCTATTCATGGTGTGCAGTCTGGTTGACATCCCCAAAGAGATACTTTTAGACACTATGGTATAGCCAATACCTCAAGAGGATGTTGAATCTGGTGGTGTTAGATGATGGATGTGATTGGGACTTCACAATCCAGTACATTCTGTTCAATGTCAGAGGCGCCTCGGGCTTCGAGCGGCTTCACCACTTTTTGAGTTGATGTTTTGGTGGCAGCCTCTGGGACTCCATGTCACAAAAAAGGTCATGAGGGATGTATTGAACGAGTCATGCCCCTAGTACACAATCATATGCTTGAAACCCAACAGAAAGAAGCAAAAATGTGAGATCTAACCTTCCTGAAACCTCCTTGACAATATGCTACCGTGTACCTCAATGACATGGAAGTCCATTTTGAGAACTAGGAGAAAGTGACTACACACATTTCTCATGAACACTTCTCATTGAGGCTGATCTCAACTGGGTTCTGGACCACTGGCTCTGATTGTTCTGGATTTTTTGGGTCCCTGGCCTCACAGTTTCAATGTTGAAAAGAGACAACGACAAAGAGGCTTGGAGTAATGAAGTCACCTGGACACCCACAAGGGTCGGAGAGTCTGGTGTCTGATTGACCCCCACCACCTCCGCTAGCCAATGAGCCAAGACAGGACAAGTGTCAGGCTATGCCTGATTTTTTTCTTTTTAAATGACTTGTACTGCCACAACTACACAATAATGTCATCATAATGAATAGAACAAGATTTGCACAGTTCTCTTAGTCAATCGAACAAATAATTAGAAAGTGCTTATTGTTTCAACACACAACAATGTATCTGGCAAGCACTTTGCTATCAAAGAATGTTAATGATCTTGGTCAGTAATCAAAGGAGAATCGGCTCAACCTAAATCATTACATTAGGACATATGCTTGTTATGAATAATATCTGAAATGATTGAGCATGTTTAGGAAAATAAAAATGTAGATTTTTCTGAGCCACTTTGGTAATAAATCATGTGTCCAAGATGTAAATGGATGTAAATGTTGTCCTCCTGTCAGTCTCCACCACTGTCTACCTCTTGAAGCAAATGGATGTAAATACAGTATATTGAGTTGTGTTTTTTGTTAAGACATGTTTATCTAACATTTCATTCACATGTCTTTGGTTGTTTTTAGTCATAAATAATTTCTGAAACCACTAGGGGCAGTGCAACCAAACTCTGTGTTTCCTGCAGTATCAGATGGTTTCCCAAGAGAGAATCAAATTTGCTCCTTATTTGGATTCTGTTTTAATGTTTAATGTTCTGTTTAAGTCCCTGTGTTCATACACATACTTGTCTTAATACTTGATTGGACAGAAAACTAAACACATCAACGTGTGTAAACAGTTGTAAGTTTGTGTGAATTACGAATACTTTGGCAATATATTATTCCATTATAAGAAGTTAAATCAAATCCCTTATGCAAAGAAGTTAAACAGGTATTTGTTTATCTCAGTTTCTGTTTGTTTTCCCATTGGAAACCTAGTTCAATTAGAAACCCCTTGTGGTCCAGTGCACTTCAGTTAGGAGTGGTTTTCATGTTTTGTTTCTGTTTATACTGTTGTGTCCACACTTGATGGTTGATGTTGTGGTAATTTATGATAATGTTGTGTTGTCAAGTGTTATTTGCTTTGCTAATGCCATTGAATCCCTGAGGGTCAGGGTAGTATTGACTATAGCATTGACATTGTTCCACATTTCTTTTTTCTTTCAGTACTAAAAGCAGCTTAAAACAGAGCATTTTCAAAGAGCTGAAAGAAAAGTCCTGACACATTTTTTGCTCTTAGTTTGGAGTTCACTTGTGTCCACTAAAGCGTTTTTTGTTTTTTTTCCCAGTGGCTAGCTTACTTTTCCAATTGTTTTCAATAGGAGCGCCACATTTTTAAATGGTAGGAGTGTAACGAGGCGCTGAGAGTCTTTTTCACGCTCAAGTGCTGAGCGCTTGGCTTTTTTTACTGGTCACCTCGAATTGAAGAATGTTCAACTTTTTTTATTCAGTATATCTGCTTCCTGCTGTTGTACTCAGTATGAGCAGTGTGTATTATCTGAGCTCTTCCTTGAACTATTGCGTTAGTCGGCTTGCCACTCCTTGCTCAGTTGCGTTCCTTTTCTTGCATGGGGTGCTTGCAACATTTAGCAGTGTAATTGCAAGTTTCTCTCTCTCTCACATATACGAACTCTCACACATACACACTGTCTGTGATGTACGCCCATTGTGTTCCAATTCTCCCTGTGTAATCAATCCATGTAATTACATTGTCGTCTTCTTCCCCAAAGCTTTAATCAAGCTGTGCAATGTCCTGGATCTCCCCACACTAAGAAAGAGACTAAGAAAAGAAAAGTCTAGAGAAGTGTGTGATTGGATACATATGTTCAAATGGACGTGTGACAGTGAGGCAATATATTAGCCTGTCATAAGTGAGCGCATCCATATCTGCCCATCTGTGTGTTTGTGAGAACATGTGAATCATTGCAAAAGTGAGGAGAAGATATAGCTGGCAGTGAATGGAGATGGTAGACCTGCTGACTCAGTCAGGGATGGAATAACTCTCCAGGCGAAGGGAAAAGAGGAAGTTTAATGCAGGGACTCTCACCAGTGGAAAAGAGGCGACTCAGTCAAGGGCTGAAGTTTTTCATTAATATCAGTAAGACGGCCTTGTGCTTGTTTAGTCCAAGGTTCAGAAAAATTGCTTACACCCTCCAGGGTTATTTTGGGTGCCCCTGCAGAGACATCACAACCATTCTTTTGTAGAAGTGCTATTTCTAAAGTTTTCACTATGAAACTCCCCTAGGTGATGGTTAAGCCTAGTGGGAAATTAAATGCACTCGTCATGGCAGTCTGTTTTTTTCAGTTGGGCGCTCATCGAAACCAAATTGGCCAGTAAATTAAATCCAGTGTGCACAAGACAGTTTCGTAATGAAGTATGACACGTATGTGGACGGTTATTCCTTTCTTACCCACAGGGCCTGTTCTTTTTTTTCCCCACTGGCTTGTTCTGAATGTGTTAGAGAAGAAGAAGAAGAAAAAAAATTACAGTTGAATGCAAGTTATAATTCTGCACTATGATAAGGAAGTAAGTTGAATGTTTAGCCTCATTCCCACTGAAATTACCCGGAACAATTTGTCCCAGGAACCTTTTTCCCCCAGACCTGTTGCTGTCTGTGTTTTCATCGCCACAGACTTTTAAAAATGGTGGTTGAAATAAAAATGCTACGTGGAGTCATCCAATCAAAATGCTGCATGAACTCAACCAATCAGCATGTTCAGTGCCCAAGTCCCACCCCTAAAAAGTTCCTGAACTTTGAAAAAGTACTACCTCATGAGCAGGGACTTTCTGAGGGAGAAATTTTTACCCGGAACTTTATTTAAACACAGAGTACCACCCCAAAGTCCTTAGTTACTGGGAACAAAAGCTGGCTTTTGTTTCTCAAACATGCATTCTTACAGAATTAAACATATACAATGAATGTAGTCTGATTTCTGAACAGACTCTTATGGGTCTGCTTTTACTGTTGACTGCGAAAAGTCATTAAAACATCTGTGTAAACACATTTTGCAAGAAATGTTTTATCTAAAGCCGCGTTTCCACCGCAGGAACTTTCCTCAGGAACTAGGGACTTTGGGGTGGTACTCAGTGTGTTTCAGCCCCAGGGACTAGGGTCTAAATGAAGTTCCGGTACCTGCTCGCGAGATAGTACTTTTTTATCAAAGTTCATGAACTTTCGGGGGTGGGACTTGGGCGCTGAACATGCATTTTGATTGGCTGACTCCATGCAGCATTTTATTTCAACAATCATTTGTAAAAGTTTGTTGTGGTGTGTGCAGTAAGAGTTGTTTGCTATTTGAATCAACAATGGAGTTTAAAAAATACGACCAATGTACCGACGACGAGGTCCAGGTTTTATTAAGCTTAAGCGTCACATGCAGTCCTACGCCACTGGACAAATTTGCTTAATCTTCATGGTACTTTAAGGCAGGAACACACCAAGCCGACACCGACGAACTAGTGGTGCCGAAAGCAGACTGCGGGGTTGGCTCACTTCGGCAGCGTCTGGGTCCAAAGTTGCCCTGACACACCAAACCGACACTCGACAGTCGATGGCCAAATAGCATGTCTGTTCTGCGCCTGCGTAAGATGAAATGCCTTTCCGTACCAGCAGGTGGCAGTAGCTGAACAACCAATCAGAATGATAAGATGGCCTGACGGACCAACGAGCTCCGACTCCGATTCAACATGTCGAATCGGCCAAGAAAAGCAGACAAAGACCAACTTCAGCCGACGGTGTGGAACACACTGAGAAAACTTAGTCGGTTGACAAACAAAAACTAACCAACGGCCGACCGTTGGCTTGGTGTGTTCCTGCCTTTAGACTGCGATGGAAATGCAGACAGCAGCAGGTCTGGGGGAAAAAAAGTTCCTGGGACAAATTGTTCCAGATAATATCGGTGGAAACATGGCTTATTATAACCATTATATCATCATTTGGCAGTGATTGTTAAGAGGAATCAGAATGTGACCCACTAAATTCTTCGTATGATAAACATTATCAGAATACTTTTAGAACAAACTCTGTGGCGTTTGAAATATTCTCTCAATTATTTTGGAGATGCTCTAGAGGCCAGATGGGTGTCGTCTTGATTGTTGTTTGCTTTGCTAAATTAGAAAGCCATTAAAAAGCCATTCTGAGCATTTGAATTGCTGAATTCAAGGCATATAAAAGCACAAAACCAAATTCTCTTACCAAGTTAAATAGATTACAGTGCTATCATGGTTTATGAACATGCATATGCAAATTAACTTAAGATGCAAACACTGTTTCAAAAGCCCTTGTGTTTGTCTCAGTGAAGTCGTGCATGGGCGAACATACTCTAGAAAACCAGCAATCACACTTTGCCCAACTCAAAAACCATGTATGTTGTTAGCCCCTGCTTATAATAATTCCCATGATGCTAATGCTCTCAAGAAACCCTTGAAGAAATCTACAACTTGCAGAGCATGTATGTGTGCAAGCAAATGCAGCTGTAGCGCTGTCAAAGCTCAATGAAAACAGTGGACTGCACTGCAGAGGGAGGTTTACAGTCCATGATGAATGACCTGCCCGGTTCACTGCCACAACTCTAAACGCTTTCAGCACATGCAATTCTATAAGAGCTTCCTCCCTCCCTTCCCTGCAGGAAGTCAGTACACCCTCACCCTTCCAGTCTAGCCAACAACAACTGGAAGTGAACTACAGCCAGTCCTCTGTGGTTGGGTTGCTAGGTGTCAAGAATTAGACACTCATCTGAGACTTTCTCCCAGACCTTTGCTCTTTGATCTGGATCCCACTTTGCTGTCAAAGGCTATACAATGAACTCTGCCTTTTTGTCTCCGCCCACATTTAAAGGAATATTGCAGCCAAAGGAAAGTTTGGTCATCATTTACTCACCTCATGCTGTTTCAAATGTAATTTTGTGTGTGAGTGGAATGGAAATGGAAATTTAGTGAAAATGATAAAAAATGCTGGCAGTGGCTGGCAACTTTTTTCAAAAACGCTGGTGGGGAAAGAGTTAAACATGCAAGCGATGTTATATCATCCAATAGAACTCGTGCACTCTTTGAGAAATGGTTTTCTTTGTGCTCATACCAAGTGGCAACCTCCTCCAGTTTCTATCGAAGCCAATATACGGAAGTGACTTCATTGACTGGCCACTAGGGACAGGCTCCAAAAGAGAGCAGAATCTCATTGAGCCAATGTTAAAAAACTTTACAGCAGGAAAAAAAAACATGTTTACAGCCTGGTAAAATTGTGGTTTTGGTCTATACAGCTAATTTTGCCCTTCATGACAACTGTGAGAGGGGTGAATTTTTAAAAAATAACTTTTCAGTTTGAACTATATTAAGCCTTAAAGTTCTGCATACTTAAGGGTATGGTCACTTGAGTGACAGGTTTGCCGCTGCTGTCTGTGAGCCGTCACGTTACCTCAGCTAATTCCAGCTGCTGAATTTGGCATCTCTGCCGTGTTTGTGCATTTTTTTCGGGATAATTTCATACAATTATCAAATAATATGGCTTGCTGTGTGGTTTATGGTCGAGACAGATGTGCGTCTGTGTACATGTGCACACATGCAGAAGATAAACAGAACATGTTGTTGGATCGTCTTGGCTTTGGCTAAAAGTTTTGTTCGTCAGATTTACTACAATGCAATGGCTGGAGAATATGCCTCTCAAGACACTACAAAATCTGAGAGCATTGCTGGGATATTATAACTAAAACTGCTGCACTATTTTGAAAAAATTATACTTTGGACGCAGGCTCATTTGTTTGTGAGAATCCAATGTATACGATCATATACAGTTTTACAAAATAAACGCTGCTCAAATTGCATAGTTTCTTGAAGAATGATGATGGAGAGCAGATCATTCAGAAGAAATGTGATGCAAACAATAGACAATATATCAATATTTCATGGATTTAACGCTTTTGTGGACAAAAAGTGCTGTTGTTTGTTTTTCAATGGACGCTCAAGGACATTTTACCCAAGTACAACGGATTGGATTCATCTCGCGATCGCTATTTCATTACAAAGGTATGAAGTCCCGTTTTGATTTTGCATGTTGTCATTTGTACATTTTGCAGAGAGAAATGGGAACGCGGGGGCACCGTGATGCGACCGCAAAGGGCACTTTCACTTTCACGATCAAAGGGGCAGGGGCTCAAGCAGTTTATGTAGCACACTGCCACCAAGCGGTGAACTATGGAACAGCAGTGTAACAAGTACCGAAATTAGTAAAATCATGACATTGTACCATTTTAAATAAAATATATAGCGAGATTTTTCCAGTACCAATATACCACGCAACCCTAGTGTGAACGTAGATATGGAACAACATCCCATTATGACTGAATTTTCATTTTAGGGTGTTATTCCTTTTACTTCAGACCAGGGCCTGCACATTTAAAAGAGTTTGTGGCAGTAAACAAGGCCCACCCCTCCACCTCTTAGTGTCTCCTTGTTTAACAAGATGCTTTTGCACAAGACAAGGGCAAAACAGGATAACTAGAACGCGCATTTTTCTATGACACCTCCATGGCTCATGGCATGTGCTATGAGCCGTGAAGGTACCTGCGGTCCGTGGGATTCTGTCCTCCATTCTAATTTAATCTTGTTCATGTAACATCTTATCTAATCTAGTTCCCCACCGGCTGCCTGTCAGAGAAGCATATGCTTATCCACCCCCCCCTTCGCTGCCAGTGTAAACAGCCTATACCTGTGTTTAATTAAAGCATTGCCCTGGATTACACAGCCCTGAGGCTGACCTGACAGTGACACACAGCTGTAACTTTGGATAGGATTGGCTTGATGTTAAGTCAGCTGTCATTTCTCTTCTGTTTGCTTTAGGCGGGACAAGGAATAAAGGATGAATTTTAAATGAGACATGGTGTCTAAAGCATGAAATGATTGTGGACACACTCTGATATTACAATGAACATAATAAGTATGAATATATTTGGCCTGGAGTAATGTCTGTGGATGGGCTTGCCTGAGACAAATGGCAGAGCCAATTTAATAGGTCAATTTTGTTTGTTTTGCTTTCTAATAGGCCTTTGGAAAGACAAAACACTCTCGAACAGATTTAGAATTTACTGCTTTTAGATATAAAACGCTTGTTAATTATGTTAAAGCAGTCATATCTGACCATTTATTGAAACCGAAAAAAAAAATTAATATGAATTTCTGAAAATTCTTAACTTTACAGAGGTGATTATATCATTAAACCTTGTGCTTTTTCTGGCTGCTCTGAAGGATTTTACTGTTAGAAAAGTGTGGCCGATCCTGAGCATTTATGTGGACATTTTTTGGTGTGTGTCATGCAGGTTTTTCAAAGAGCATTTCAAGTTGCCAGTCCGCACCAGCTTTTTTAATCATATTCACAAAACTTTCATGGCCCCCAGAATATTTCGTTGTATGAATATGTAAACAGTCAGTATGTAAGAAATAATCCATGGCTAGCTGTGAATTAAATTATTTTAATTTCACGACGTGGAGGCAAAGAACCACCAAAGTCCCTTTCAAGGAAAGTCTGTTCACTCGGTGGCCATATTTGCAATGCCTCCTGGCAGCTATTTCGGGCATCCAAGACCAAGTCCAATCCATTTGAATCCTGAAATCTAAAAAACTGCTTGGCGAACTCACAATTATATAACATATTTCAAATCATAGCATTAATAAAGCTTATTTTTCAGGCTAGAAGAGCTAATGTACATGTGCAGTCCTAAGCGCAAGTCTGAGGTTTTCTATGGGAACCGGAGCTTCTAACAGACGCAGTGACTATATCAATCAGCGATTGGCTCTTTTACTTAGAAGGCGGGACGTATTCCGCCATATTGTGCTTTGCAGTTTCTCCCATTCATAACTAATAGGAGTGAACCATCACCAGCAGGTATTATAATTATAAACTGGAGCCTGTACTCCGTCAATTCTGGCACCCAACAACACAAAAAGATGACATTTTAAGCTCCTTATGTAGCCGCGACTCTGTGCTGGTTTTTTATTGGCCGCCTCCAGTTTTCCCTTTGTTTTGCCTCCAGCTAATGCCATGACGTAATTGTGACGTAGGCACTAAAAGGGTCTATACCATGGTAAACTGCCAGCACTGACAAGTTAAAGCTGCCATTGATGTTTGCAGTGCTAAATTTGACTGGGTAGGGTTAAAATGATGGTTATTTCCATCAGTTACAACATAACTACAACAAAAAAAATGCATCTTTGAATGTGGCAATTAATTTAAATATTGTATTCAGTGTGAACAAATTCAAATGCCATTGATTTCTATATAAAATGTCACAGAAGTCAGGAAAATCAGCAACAGGGAGTAAGTATGTTCTCCTCTATGAATTGCTTTTTGATAGCTTCATGCAGCCTCCATTGTGCGGCCTCTTTGCTACTGAAAATGTACTGGGAAATCGTGATTGTTGCATACCGTGTAAATCGTTTTTTTATTCTTTCCCTTCTGTACTACACGACTCGTAATTGCCAGTAGGAAAATGCTGTGTCATTATAAACACAAGCTGTGGCATTGCAAACTGCAATCTGTGTTGGCAGTGAGCATTGATTGCTTCCTGTCTACATGACATGCGGAATGAAAACTTGGGCATTATTAAATTTTGCTGTTTAATTGTATTGTCTCCCTGAGATATCAAGAACCAAAGAGAAAGCTAGTTCACCAGGCCGTGCAATTATAACAGCATGGCCTAACGGACTGATTGAAAGACTATTTTGTAGAAACCCGTCAGTGTGGTTGTCACAGTGTTTTGACAGGTAACTTTATTTTTGTAAATAACACAAAAATAGAGGTGGTAAGCTTTATGTTTTGCAGTGACTGTGTAGGCTGTCCTGTTCTTTAAGACTTCTATACTCACCGTCAGTTTCTTTCTTCCATTGAAAGGGATGTTTTATGTAGGTTCCTTCCATTGCATTAGATACCTGCACTGCACTTTTCATTTGACCTCCATGGCAAGTCTCTTTATTGATCTGACTAAATCAGTCATAAATCTTAAACAGTCAATACAGCCTAGTTGTGTTGCAGGTTTATCCTCCTAAACTGAGCTCTGCAACATCTAGTTTGCTCTTAATTAAATGTAAGCCTCTGAAACCCTGAAATAAATAACAAAAAAACAAGGATTACTAAGTAAAACAAGGTTACTTGTACTTTCACTTCTTCCACAGTGGATTTTAGGTAATGGTTTACTTACAAAGCAAATGTTATCATGGTAACGGTTGCAGGGCATTAGTTGTAAGTTAATTGGGCATCAATGACCCTCTTGACTGTTTGACTTACATTTCATTTCCTTTTTTTTTCTGTCTTAGATGCAGACAGAAAGCAGAGGATGTTTATCTATGATGAAGTCCATGCTTCACATTTTAAGGGAAGCATCTCTGAGTATACAGTAAGCAGAGTGGGATTAAATGGGATTAAAGTTATGTTACTGTAATTAAAAAAATGGTAATATGAAAGAGTTCTGAGAGTGATTTTGAACTCCAAATGCCACTACAAGCAAGTCAAATTCAGGCATGGCAAACTCTTGCTTATCTTTAACTTGGTCAGATGTATAAGAGAGAAATCTGGCTTAGGACATGCAAAAAATACATTTGTACAGAGAGTGTTACCTAGTATATTATAATTATGTTGCATTATGTTCACTTGCATTTTTCAGCAAATACTGTGAGAAAAAAAACAACTGCAAAAATATTGCTTTATATGGAGTAAATTAATATATAAACATATTTATTGTATATGGAAAGTCCAATATAATGCAGGACTGTCTATCAGAATATAAATGTTGTCATTCAGGAAATAAAGTCATCCATATGTACACAATTGGCAAAGAAAAAGCAATAAACTCCATATAGCTGCTTATAAGAGAAGTGAATCTGCTCAGCATGTGGTCACTCTTGCTTGTATTGCCCTCAGGCTACACCGACAGATGCATACACATAACTTCTTTTTACTATGGATAATATTAATATTTATTGTAGTTTGAAGTTTTCACTATATAATTTGATCTTCAGATTTTTTTTTTGACCATGTAATTGGCTGATTAGATAGGAGCAGTTGTACCTTATTGTACAGGTGTACCTAATAAAGTGGTGGGTGAGTGTGTGTATATATATATATATTCAAAGTTTAAATTGAGCTTCAGAATGGGGAAGAAAAGTGATTTATGTGACTTTGAACATGCCAGGGTTGTTGGTGCCAGACAGGCTGGTCTGAGTAATTCAGAAATTGATGGTCTGCTGGGATTATCATGTACAACCATCTCTAGGGTTTACAGAGAATGGTCAGAAAAAGAGAAAATATCTAGTGAGTGGCAGTGAAAATGCCTTGTTGATACCAGAGGTCAGAAGAGAATGGCCAGACTGGTTCGAGCTGATAGAAATGCTACAGTAACTTAACCACTCGCTACAACTAAGGTCTGCAGAAGAACATCTCTGAACACACAACACGCCGAACCTTGAAGCAGATGGACTACAGCAGCAGAAGACACACCGGTGCTACTCCTGTCTGATGAGAACAGCAAACTGAAGCTACAATTCACATGGCCTCAACAAAATCGGGCAACAGAAGATTGGAAAAACATTGCCTGGTCTGATAAGACTTGATTTCTGCTGTGAATTTCAGATGGTGGGATCAGAATTTGGCGTAAACCACATGAAAGCATGGAACCATCCTGCTTGTATCAATGGTTCAGGCTGCTGGTGGTGGTCTAATGGTGTGGAGGATGTTTTCTTGGCACACTTTGGGCCCCTAAGTACCAAGTGAGCATTATTTAAATGCCACAGACTACCTGATGATTGCTGCTGACCGTATCCGTCTCTTTATGAACAGAGTGTACCCATCTTGATGACTATTTCCAGCAGGATAGCGCCATGTCACAAGGCTCAAATCATCTCAAACTGGTTTCTTGAACATGGCAATGAGTTCACTATACTCAAATGACCTCCACAGTCACTAGATCTCAATTCAATAGAGCACCTTTGAGATGTGGTGGAACAGGAGATTCACATAATGGATGTGCAGCTGACAAATCTGCAGCAACTACGTGATTCTATCATGTCAATATGGACCAACATTTTAGGAATGTTTCCAGGACTTTGTTGAATCTATGCCACAAGGAATTAAAGGGTTAGTTCACCCAAAAATGAAAATAATGTCATTTATCACTCACCCTCATGTCGTTCTACACCCGTAAGGCCTTCGTTCATCTTCGGAACGCAAATTAAGATATTTTGATTAAATCCAATGGCTCAGTGATGCCTGCATTTAAAGCAATGACATTTCCTCCCTCAAGATCCATAAAGGTACTAAAAACATATTTAAAACAGTTTATGTAAGTTCAGTGGTTCTACCTTAATATTATAAAGTGACGAGAATACTTTTTGTGTGCCAAAAAAACAAAATAACGACTTTTCAACAATATAGTGATGGGCCGATTTGAAAACACTGCTTCGGAGCTTTACAAATCAAATCAGTGACTCGGAGCGCCAAAGTCATGTGATTTCAGCAGTTTAGCCGTTTGATGGGAGATCTGAATCACTGATTCGATTCGTAAAGCTCCGAAGCAGTGTTTTGAAATCACTATATTGTTGAAAAGTCGTTATTTTGTTTTTTTTGGCGCACAAAAAGTATTCACTCGTCGCTTTATAATATTAAGTTAGAACCACTGAACTCACATGATCTGTTTTAAATATGTTTTTAGTACCTTTATGGATCTTGAGAGAGGAAATGTCATTGCTTTGAATGCAGGCCTCACTGAGCCATCGGATTTAATCAAAATATCTTAATTTGTGTTCCGAAGATGAATGAAGGCATGAGGATGAGTAAATTACATTATTTTCGTTTTTGGGTGAACTAACACTTTAAGGCAATTCTGAAGGCAAAAGTCGGTCTAACCCGGTACTAGCAAGGTGTACCTAATAAAGTGAGTGTATATATCCCATTCCAACCATATGAACCTCTTTTATTAGGAGTATAAAACCATTAAAATGGACTGTGTCTGAATATTTGGTGCCATAAATGCCTAAAGCACAATTGATTACCACAACAAATGCACATTTGCATTCATTTTACGCATGAGTTGATTTGTGAAAAACGAAAATGAATAGCACAAACTTTAGAAAACAAATCTGAGGAATTTGGTCAAGGGCATGGTGCTAATCGTTTCATCCATAACTCATTTTATGCAGACTGATGAATACCGCATTTGAGAAAAAGACAGCTCTTTATGGAGGCTGAAACTGGCACTTACAGCCAAGCATGGAAAATGCAACCTTTAGAGAGTGGGATAAGAGTTGCCCACTCTAGGCGGGGAACGAGGCGCTGGGACACCTCAGCAAATGTTAATTGAAATGACCTGGCAGATTTACGACAGGGGAGAGAAGTCGTTAATGCCTGGCACGATCCCGCGGCGAGCCGGATTTGAGATAAGTCCCTCAGTGGATCTTACGGAGCTTAAGAGGGATGGAGATGCCAGAGGAGAACAGCTAATGAAAGTGTTCACAATGAAGGCCACATTAGCCACCGATGCTTTCAGTGTGTTATTAAAAATGACAAAGGCTATTGAATTGAATATATGAAGGAGAGGGCGCTGGGCTCATGTAGGGTGTTATTAGAGAGATGGCAGTTAAGGAACGCAACAGAGCTGTAGAACATGTAGTGTACTGACATGATTGACATGTACTAATATGTTCCTGCCCTTTTCTTCTTTATTGAAACAGAATTTTATCTGGCATATTACTTAAAAAAAAATACTGATAACTTGGATTCGGTGAGCGCTCCTGCTGCACTGCAGAAATATGATGTGATGGCATTTTATCGTATTTATTCATTTATTCAGTTATGCATTGAAAAAAAATGCATTCATAACTTGAATACACCTTTTCTATAATGAACATATTTTACATTTAATTAAATGTTTTATTTTATAACATTTATTTAATTTATTTGTTTGTTTGTTTTTCCAAAGTATTTTTTAAATGTCATATATGTCTGATATCAATGAACCAATAAACATTAAACATTTATTTATTTATTTATTTTTAAGGGGACCTATTATGCCCCTTTTCACAAGATGTAATATAAGTCTCTGGTGTCCCCAGAATGTGTCTGTGAAGTTTCAGCTCAAAATACCCCACAGATAATTTATTATAGCTTGTCAAATTTGCCCCTATGGACTTAGCAAAAACACGCCATTTTTGTGTGCGGTCCTTTAAATCAGAGGTGGGGAACGTTGATCATGGAGGGCCGTTGTCCTGCAGAGTTTAGCAGAGTTTGTTTTTTCAGGGTTGGAACTAAACTCTGCAGGACAATGGCCCTCCAGGATCAACGTTCCCCACCCCTGCTTCAAATGCAAATGAGCTGCTGCTTTAACAGCTCGCACTTTGGTTGCTCAACAACAACCAAGCTGGAGAATCTCACACAGTGGTAAAACCGCGGACTTGGGCAACTTTAATATTGTTGCCGTGGGTTGTTTTTCATGTCCGCAGGTCTAAGCAACCTCAAATAACATGATATTTAGCAGCCGGAACGTAAATTTTACTGGGGGACCCCCCCTCCGAAACGTAATTGGGTGGGTTTTGTTGTGCAAACCTGGCAACCCTGATCTCGCACAGCCAAAATGACGATTGTCAGTAATGGTGTTCAGCCTTACTTTGTTCAAATTCAACTCATCGACTAGCATGTGCTGTCATGTTAATCTTTTGTGCAAATACATGAATCAATAAATCTGTGCGGCTCTTTTTTCACATGCAGAGAAAGGCTTACCAAAATAAAGTTACTGGCTTGTCTATTTTCACGTTTTCCAGGTCGGTAGATGCACCGGGAAAAATGATAAATAAAGGTAAATGATATAAAAGGCTTTTCAAAACTATATTATGACAAACATCAATATGAAAAGTATACATAAGAATTTGGCATGTTATGTTTTAAACTAGATTTTTCCTTTATAGATGTTAGATCTTATAATTTAAAGAGTCCAGTCATCTTGGTTTTGGCCAGCAGATGTCCTTTTATAACTTATTCAACACTGTAAAGGTCAGTGTGGGCCAAAACACTGGCATGCGCTCAAACAGTGCTTGTCCTTAAATACATGTCATTTTTTCCCACTCACTTGCAGACTCTCTAATTGTGATGAGTAATCGTGAATAGGTCATGCTGTGCGTTTGCTGTTATGCATTTGATGGCATCCCATTTCCATCCTATATTTAGAAGTCTGGATGAGAAAAGGGCAAAGACAGGCATATTCAATTTACACAACTCAAATGTCACAGAACATTACTTAATGCCCTGCTTTTGGTCTTATGACTTTTGACCTGCTTGCCAGTGGAGAGGGGAGATGGCATTGATGAGACCATACAAGATGCTGCTGTTTTTTTGTGCGTGGCAGAACGGGGTGGGGAAAAAAGATTGGGGATCTCAGTTAATCAACCAGGAGGTGGTGAAAGCAATGTTTCATTAAAAAAAAGCTGACAAACTGAAGCCAGAGGAATGGATGGTTCATAATTGTGCAAGGGTGTCTGCCTGGAAAGTAATGCGGTTATGAAGTCTGTGCTTTGAGAAATTACACTGCGTTTGTAATCACAGTGGCAGTTGCTCAGTGCTGGTAGAGGTGAGGAAGGGAAACTCAAGGGGGAAAAAAATTCAATTTGTGTAGTTTTATTTTTTTTGTTTTTTGCCAGTCTGTTGTGTCCTTATTACCAACCTGCAAGGATTTTTGTGAAAATTTTCATACTGACTTGTGCTGTAACATTAAATCTAACACACCTCAATTACAGCTATGGTTTCATATAATATACCATTTAAATGTTTGGGGTCATTCAATTTTTTTTAATGTTTCTGAAAGAAGTCTCTTTTGCTCTGAAAGGCTGCATTTATTTAATTACAATACAATAAAAGTGTAATATTGTGAAATATTATTACAATCTAAAATGTAATTTATTAATGATATATCTATAGCTGTGTCCGAAACCACTCCCTATCCACTATATAGTGCACTGTATCGGGTGTCTGCTATTTTGTAGTGGAGTGAACGACTTCATTCCCTACTTTCGTTCACTACTTTATACCCACAATCCTCTCTGATTTCGAGGGTACATTCGATGTACACTCGCTGAAACACTATTTCCCAAAATCCAATGCGGAGAGGACTGAGAGAGCACGCAAAAGAGCGGGAGCGAGCGAGTTCAAACGAGAGATTACTTTACAGCTTTCTTATTTCTGCTTTAACATTTATTTCACGCTAGTTCTAGCTGTTTTATCATTACTTGAAGAAAACATTGAAATATAGAGAGACAATTATATAGATGAATTTTCAAATTAAATTAAATTGTTGTTTTATATTATTTAATTATTAAAATGTTATTTAGCCATTAACTCACTTTAATGTGTTTTGCTAACAGCCAGGTGTTTTAATAATTTGTAGCATTGTCGTTAACTCACAAAACTGTAAGAAAGAGATAATAATTTGGTGGATGGTTTAAAAAATATTCGTTAATCATCTGTAGGTAGCATATTCATTCTAATGTAATCATAACGGTTGCCCGATATATATATATATATATATATATATATATATATATATATATATGCCTGATTGAGTTGGGTTAGTAGTGTGATGAAACTCGCAGTTATGGTAAGGAGTGTGCCATTTCCGATACACACTCGAAGCAGCTGACCAATCAGAACACATTGCGTTTTCCGGAAGGAGGGGCTTCATAGAGATAGGAACTAAACAGAGCGTTACTGACAGACTGGGAAAAGAGGTGCTGCAACAATGCCAAATATGTGAAAAATAAGATGTTTTTTGAACGTTCAAGCATGAAAACATATTCTAGTCGAGCCCAAAAACAAGATCAAGACTTTGTAAAAGGGCATAATAGGTCCTGTAATAGGGCTTGCTTGCAGTTAGGATATTACTAGAAGAAACTAGTTATATAGAAGAAAGTCTATTTTAACTGAAATGATATGGAATGTACGAGACAAAATATGAATGTTTCATGTGCACGGTCGTTTGAAATAATCACACCACCAGCAATTGTACCAGATCATTTTCTCTCTTCAGGACTTGATGGTTCCTGAGGTCAGTAGAGTGCTGGAAAAAATTAGGCATTGCCTTGTTTCATTCTGTGTTGCACCAATAACAATTGCCGGGATCGGAATGAAAGGTCAAAGGGTAGATCTCTTAGCTTTACAATTACAGTAAACCTGAGACTGATTTGTTCGGTTTTAATTAAGCCCTTGTGAGTTCGGCCCTTACAGATGCTGAGGAGAGCTACACGCGGGGAGCTGCATGTTGCTAGGAGACAGGTTTCTACTCTGCCCTGATGAAATTTACAACGCCCAGCAATTCATTATTATTCCATTCCCTTTCATTTCCCTCACATTATTTTTCACATTTCTTATTTTGGGACTGAATCTGACCTTTTTATTACACTCTCCTTAGGGGGATACAGTTCTCAACTGTGTCTAATAGACTGGTATGGGAATTGTTTGTACTACAGTAGAAACTGCTCTCAATTTTTGGAATACTGTATAGGCAATGAGGGATTTCTGGATTGAACTCTGTGGGCCTCGTGTTAATGTAGCGCCAGCAGTCTTGATTTGTTCCCTATTGAAAAGGCAGAGTGCTTGCCTCTTCTTTATTAAGGATGTACATTATTAATGTCACCAATCCATCCAAAATATGCATCGCAGTTCTCTGAGTACATGCATCCTTTCATCTATGTACGCTCGAAGGTTTGATGTTTCATGTACCATCTTTGATTGCACATCAGCTAAATGTACACAATCTTTAGATTGTGCCATCAACCTTGTATAGTTCAGTATATTAGATGATTTGATGTCACAGCTCTACAGTATTCAGTACCACAGCAGACACTTGTTCATTCATATTCATGGTTTCTCTCAAACTGAAGTACCATTTGAAGATTGGATAGTGGTTATCAGCTCTACCCAGCAATGGATAAACCTTCCAATAAAATGTGATGAATTCATGTTGCAGAAATACATGTTAGCCCAACCAGTTGTACTTTTGAAAGCTAAATATTTTTTTTAAATGATTATTCATTTGATGAAAATGTACTTTAAATTTAGTTAATACATTTAAATGAACTATATTCTTTCAATTTAGTCAGTATTTTTTCAGAACTTTAGTCATATTCATCATTCATTTTAGTCCATATTTTTAAATATTTTTCCATATCCTCCTGGGACCTAGGAATAGACTTTTGTCCTTTGTAGTGGACATTATATTTTAGTGAATTTCTCTGACATCATACATGTCACTGTTTTAACATTGTGACAGTCTGGCTGTCCTGTGAAGAGCACATTCAGGGCTTTGCAGAGATACCAAATGTTTGGAAGTTTCACCATGACAACAACTTGTCCTTGGTCTTAGAAAATGACTGACATTAATTTAGTGATCAAAACGGCCAGTCGTTTTGTGATAATGCCATTTGTTTCTTCGTTTATCTCGCTTTGTGCAGTCATGCTTTGCGTCGTGAGATTTGATCTATTTATAGACTCGTTTTAACGATATCCGTGTTAGAGTTTTAGTCTTGCCATTGTGCGTGTCAAGTTAAAATTCATCGAATTAAATATGCCTTTTGACATGACTCGAGAACATAGTAGATATGATCTTTCTGCTTGTTGTTTGACTAGGTTAATTTGTAATATGTTAGCCTAGATTTGTGAGTGTCGCACCACCCTTGTATTTTTGTTTGTAGATTATAGTAGTTTAGTTCGGGCGTGTATACGCTGAAGATTTCGGTTTTATTTGTATATTTTCTTTTGTTAGTTAGTTTAGAGGCTAGTTGTATTTCTTTTATTTGGGTGACACTCCTGTTTCCTTTGTTTCATCTTATATTTTTTTTTCATTTTCTAAACTCTTTGTAAAACTCCTCAATAACGAAGTAAAGTTCTTTGAAATACTACCCTGTTTGTACCATCTTTGATCTGCACCACACCTGGCAACAGTTGTCTCGCTTAAATGTTATGAGAACATCCCATTTTTAACATCAAACACGTAACATTTAATGGTGGCAGCGGTGGGATGGTTTAAACCATTCCTTTATTGGGATGATATGTGAGACATTGTTGCTGGGGTGATGACGGATCAACGCTGAACAGAGTATCATTGTGGGCTTCGATTCGAGCATTCATCAGCCCCGTAAAAATAATAGTAAATATTTCTTACTGCTACTAACCCTTGTGCTGTGTTAAAGACCATGTAACACCTTTGGTGTTCCCAGTGAAAAATGACTGCCCTTTTTAAAAATTGCTTGTAAATCACTTATTATGCTATATTATCACCAAATATTGGATTCAGTCTTTTTGTCAGCTTGTTTTCTTTCAATTAGGACAGGTTTCGTATTTATTTAGAAACTAATTGATTGTAGGCCTCATTGATCGGAGTCTCATTGATCTGAGGATAAAGTTCATCTCTGTAAAAAAGAAAACCTGTTATACTCATAAATAGTTTGTTTGTGTACATGACTGTGTGTGTGCACGGTAGCGCGAGTGTGCATGTATCCACGCATGCACAGGTCCAAAGCCTTTATCTTTGCAAGCACACATGTACATATATGAACGTGAACATGATGAACAATGCTCCTGAACACAATGGCCCAGTTTCACAGACAGGGCTTAGGCTAAACCAGGATTAGGCCTTATTTCAGTTAGCTTTTATAAACATACCAATCGAAAAAAAAAACATTACTTGTGCACATCTTGAGACAAAACAATGATTCTGACATATTTTAAGATATGTCAGTGCAAGTTGCTTTCAGTTAAAACAGCTCAAACATTTTTAGTCTAGGACTAGCTTAAGCCTTGTCTGTGAAACCGGTGGTAAATGTTTAATGGATGGTCTTTTTTGACAAATATAAGCTCAGATCAATGAGACCTACAATCAGTCAGTTTCAAAAAGAAATTCAAAACCTGTCCTAACTGAAAAAACAAGTTGACAAAAAGATTGAATCCAATATTTGGTGATAATATAGCATAACAAGATTTATAAGCTATTTTTGTAGGCCCGTCATTTTTGACCGGGAACAAAAGTCTAACAAGGTGGGAAAAAAATCCATAAAATGTACAAAATTTATCCAAAACATTAGTTATACCCTGTGTGAATGAAGTCAGTAAGTTTTAGTCCAATGTGATAACATTTTCAGGAAAATTAAATTCCTCTCCGGGTCAAAATGTCTCGAACACAACAATCTTGCAATATTATTTGGGTAGCACTTTATTTTGATGGTCACCTTTGAACATTCTCTAGACTATATGTTACTTTGCAACTACATGTCAACTAAAGCCCTGAGTATACACTAGCGTACTCGCACAGTCAAACACACAGCTTTGCAAAGTACACTTGACTTGACTTGTACGCGTACACAGGCATTCGACGCATGCACAGTTTTGAACAAACTCTCGCCACGAGTTACAACCCATGTAAATATCTAAATACCATGTATTCTTTCATGCTAGAGTTGTATAAATGAGGGTACTTTCTCTCTTCGCACAGTATGTCGTCTATATAGGCCTCCATTGTCGCTGTAGCTTGCATGTGTTCCGGTCTGTTCTGTTTATGCAGTTTTTCTTTGACTACCTTGTGAATCTACGCCCCCCAGGGCACGGTTGCCAACTTGTGGATAAACTAATTACTGCAAAAAAAAAAATAAATAAAAAAAAAATGCGCATGTGTGACCTGCGTGTACAAAATACAAGCTGTTACAAATACCTGTACTCTTCTGATAATGAAATTTGTGTCACGCGCACTGTACGCTGACCCTCACGTATGCGTAAAAAGTGAAGTATACTTTGGGCTTAACTCTCATTAGAGTATTAGTAGACTGTCTGCTTACATGTAATATCTGCTAACTCATTATTGTGATGTTCCCCCAACAGACACTCTACTGACTATAATTAACTACATGTCAGCTTATTCTAACCCTAACCCTACCAGTCAACTAATACCATACTGATACTACAATGAGAGTTAGTAGGCATGTAGGTGCAATGTTACTTATAGTCAACAGAATGTGTTAAAGGGACCATCAAAATAAAGTGAAACCATTATTTGTATTTATTATCTATGTCATCAAATATTTTTGTAATTAATTTAATAGGTGAATTAACAGTATCTCAGTATCAGGAAACCGATCCTGGAACTGGCTGGGGCCTCCAAAGTGTCAATCTATGCGGCCCAACACTTTCAAAGAAATCTGACCACTTGGACCCCTTGGGTAATCGGCACATATAGGGTGACTAATACCAAATTATGTTTTTCCTCCCTTGAGCCAATTTTTGTAGGAAAAGGGGTCTGTGACAGGGTAAGGGGCCTCGTGAGTCCATGAGCTCAGTATGTGGTCAGACTCGAGTTAGTCTATAGAGCTTTGAGACATATTTACTATGCCAGGGTGGTCTGATAGATAGCTTGTGATTTTCGTGTGCTGAGAAATCATTAGTGTTGTCATTCTGTCTTCCCATCTCCCATCCTAGTCAGGCCTAGCAATTACATTACCCTCCCCGGTAATTGCATAACCGCTAGCGAAGGTAAATTGTAGTCTTTAAGGAGATTGCTATGTTTTGTAATACCTTAAACTGCTCGCTCTTTCCCCTCTCATTCGTTCATCACCACCGTTTAGGAATATTGTGATTTTTTTCTTTATGATTACATCCAAGATTGCCCGTCATCCAGTGCACCATTACATTACATTTCCCGATACCGTTCAGACTGAACCTCAGTGCCAGACCTCCTTTTGTCGCTCTCAGGCAATTGGTGGCGCGCATTCCCCACGGGACTTTCCTGTGTGCTAGCATGCAGTCTAAAGAAATAAGATCACATCTCAATCTTTCTCTCTCTTGTTTAAAAATTGATTCACAATGTGTTTTCATTCACCTCCCTCCACAAACAGCATGGAGCAGAGGGGGTGAGCGAGGACACGGGGACAGAGGAGGCCACCTGCAGCATCATTACATCCACACAGAGAAGATGCGTCACGTTCCTCTCACCTCAGTGTGTTGTCCGCATTCAAAAGATACAAACTGCAGCCACATCTATATTTATGACACATTCCCTCTATATAACTGAATGATATTGATGCCTAAACTCTCAGTGACTTTACTTATAGGAATATAGAACACGTACACACTTGCAGAGGAGTTTTCATGCCAGCGGGCCACAGAAAGAGTGAATAGATATGAATATATATTGAGCTTTGACCATATGAGGTGAGCAATACATTTTGCTGACTCCATATTCTTTTCATTCTTTGAGAATTTGTCTCTGATTATGAGACAGAGGGGGAAAAGGATTACTCGCTGAGGAAAATGGATTTCACTGCTGCCCTCCTAAACAGATTTTCCCTTTTCTTTTTTTGCTATTATTTTCATCCTCTATAATAATGCCTTCCTTTGATCACCTTGAAGACACCTTCCCACAAGGAATTCTATTTTTATAATACTGCAGTAAGGAAAGTTCAAACAGATTGCCATTTCATTTTCATCTTTCTTACTGTGTCCTGTCACCTCTCATGTTGCAATTTGTCATATAATGGTGTATATTACTGATAATTATGTTACTTTAGAATAAATGCTTTGGACAAAGTATTAGTGGCTATGATTTATCATCACTCAGTGAGGTTAAAGGAACAGTTCACCCAAAAATGAAAATTTTGTCATCATTTTCACACAAAAGAGATATTTTTAACAGAATTCTAAGCTGCTCTTTTTCATACAATGGAAGTAGATAGTGACCGTAGCTGCCAAGCTAAATCTTCAGTGAATAATGACTAAATTTCAGCTTTCCTCACTTAAAACTATCCTTTGGCATCAGAAGGTATTTTATATGGAAGCTTGTTTCTGCCACTGAATACAAAATAAAAAAGGTAACTGCGACTTATCTCACAATTCTGACTTTTTTTGCGTCATATAAACTCACAATTGTGAGTTATAAAGTTAGAATTGCAAGATATAACCTTGCAATTGTGTTATAAAAGTCAGAATTGTGTGATATAAAGTAGGGGTTGAACGACTTTAGATTTTTTAAAGTTGACATTTATGTGATTAAAGTCGAGTTAACTAGTCGATGATGATGGCATTAATGAACAAATAAGGGGCTGTTCACACAGAACGAGCTTTTGTATTCCAACGCGCTACTTTTTCATTGTTTTTCTATGTAAACACAGACATGTATGACCGTTGCGCTTGTTTCTTGCGTCATTTGCAGCATCTTGCGCATGACAAATCAGTTCAACTTTTTAAAAAAATGTGTCTCGAGACCTTGCGTTTTCCCCCATTCCACTGCCCGCGTCTTGCATTTTTGAAAGAAAAAATGCATTCTGTGTGAACGAAGTCTTGTGCACAGCTATGGCATATGCCCACAAATATTGCTCTTACATAACAGCTTATTTTTTATCAGTTCTTTTGTCTTTGGGTCGTTATATTTCTCCCAGATTTCTGCTCATTCTAGATCAGATACAGATAAAGTAGTACATTCAAAGATTACATTTATATGAATGCATTAGTGAGATAGCTGTTGCGTGTTAATTAATTCTACCTGGCAGCTTCTCTCTACAAATAGTGAAGCTGTAGGTTTTAGTTACTATATAAAATATATGCTAGAACTTTTCAGTTTCTAAGCTATTTTATTGATAAATCACAGAAAGATTTCTTATCCTGCTGCGCCCTCTATAGGCCATGATCAACGACTAGTCGACATCAAGCTTAAAGCATTAAAGTCAACTAGTCGATTAGTCTGTTCAACCCCTAATATAAAGTCGCAATTGCAAGTTATAAAGCCAGAATTGCGTGATATAAAGTCGCAATTGCGTGTTATAAAGTCATAATTGCGAGACATAAACTTACAATTTTGCGAGTTTATAGTATATCTCACACTCCTGACTTTAAAACACGCAATTGCGATATAAACTCGCAATTCTGAGAAATAAAAATTTTTTCCCTCTGAATTAGACTTTATTACTTGCAATTGTGAAAAAAAAGTCAGAATTGTAAGTTTATATCTCAATTCTGACTATATAACTCGTAATTCTGACTTTATAACTCGCAACACACAATTCTGATATATCACGCAAGTCAGAATTGCGAGATGTAAACTCGCAATTGTGAGAAAAATAGTCAGAATTGTGAGATATAAAGCCATAATTATCTTTTAAATAATTTTATTCTGTGGTGGAAACAAGCTTCTATAATTTTATGATACTTTTTCATCGTTTTTTTAATTTTTTTATTTTGTTATGGAACTTGATAAGCAGTGGTCCCCATCCATTTTCATTGTATGAAATTGAGATTCCTGAACATTCTTCAGAACTTCTTATTTTCTGTTCCGCAGAAGAAATGCCATGTGCAGTCAGTGAAGGCAAGGCACGTAAAGAAACCACAGAGCTCCCTGGGAGGCATTGCAACCAATTGCTCAGCATGTAAAAGGTCAGGAGAACACCTGTAAGGGGCAAGTGTAAGAAAAGCTGACAAATCAGCCAAGAAAAGGTTGGCAGGAGGGGGGCCAGAAATAATAAAAAGCCTTACTATATGTGTGATCTCAACAGTGGTTTAAAGCTCGGGCTTGAAAAGAAAAATATATGCTGTGTAAATGAAAGGAAGTTTTGAAACGACTACAGTAAAAAGTATAGGCCTATACATGAGAGTGAGAGTGAATTGGGTAAGTAGGCTTTTCTCCTGACTGACTAATGTGGTCTTTTCTAAGGGTTGACACATGTTTGATATACCTCATATAAATTTATGGTAATTCAACGTAGGGTTTATGAGCAAATATAGTAAAATAATATTATACATCACCAGGGCTTGACATTAACACCCGCCAAATGCGGGTGGATTTCAGCAGTGGTGTGTAACAGTCACTCCTACTAGCCACTTTGACGGGTTGAATTTTATATATAATATAAACGTTTTTCCATTGTAATCTTTTAAAAAGGCATCTGAAATAAACTTGAGAAAATATCAATTTTTCGATACATATCGATACTGAAATATCTGAAATGCTTCCAATACTAGATACACGATACCAGCTGCACTTTCTCGCTCTCATATCTCTCCGACAGTGAGTTGACACACAAACCCATCTCCCTTCATTCACTCGTTTTATTCGGCCCAGATGAATATTTTTGGTGTTACAGGGCTTGAATTTCGGCGCGGGATTGCGTGTATTGCGCATAATTTTACTCATTCACATATATATTTTGTGTTCACACCCAAAGTGCGCGAACATAAAGCCGCCTCCCAGTACTAAATAGAGTTCTTTTTCGCTGCTTATTGCATTTAAACAGTCAAATACACAGAATATAATGTCAAAATGCAGATCTTGGTGAGTATTCACGTAAACACAGTTATGTTTTAAGTTAATGTAAACAGTTGAGAAAGAAAACGCATGTGTAACTGTATAATGGATCCGTGCATCAGGTCTTAAAGTGACAGCAGCCTAATATGCCTGCTGACAAATTATTATATAATATTAATATTAAAATTAAAAGTCTATATGGCAGTTTTTGAAGGTGACATGTGGCCAAGTATGGTGACCCATACTAGGAATTTGTGCTCTGCATTTAACCCATCCAAGTGCACACACGGCAGTGAACACACACACACCGTGAACACACACCCGGAGCAGTTTTTCCCCATGGTATTGATGTAAAATTGTGGCCAATGAAAATGCTGAATGGCTAGTGACAAAATAGTTAATGTCAAGATCTGTACACCACTGTTCAAAGGTTAGGGGCTGCATTAATTTGATCAAAATACAGTAAAACAGTCATATTGTGATATATTACATTTAAAATGCTTTCTATTTTAATACACTTTCAAATGTAATTTCTCCCACCAGTCTTCAGTGTCACATGATCCTTCAGAAATCATTCTAATATGCTGATTTGCTGCTCAAGAAACATTTCTGATTATTATCAATGTTGAAAACAGTTGTGCTGCTCAATATTTTTGTGGAAACGATACACCTTTACAGGATTTTTTTTGATGAATAGAAAGCAATTATTTTAAATATATTTTTATGTTACAATGTAAAAGTCTTTACGGTCAGTTTTTTTTATCAAATTAATGCGTGCTTGTTAAAAAAAATTATTATTTTCTGTTAAAAAAAAAAAAAAAAAAAAAAAAAACTTACTGACCCCAAACCTTTGAATGTGTATAACAATTGAAATATATATTAAGTTAGCATCTGTATTTAGAAAGCTACATAAATGCAAAGCTTATTCAGATTGTAGTTTAGAATCCATTTGCAGAGTTTGTTGGTGATAGATCAATCAAACAGTGCAGACAAATCCAAAATGAAATTCAATGTTACCAGACAGAGTCAGAATAATTGGACCAACAAAGTTTGACATTCTTTATATACACAAAATGAACAAGTGGAGTTTGGGTAGTTATAAGGACAAATGTCAGTAGTCTGGTGATAATGACCTTTGATGGTGAGACTCTGAAGGTTGACTTCTTGTCTGAACAGTCAGGGTGTTCTCAGTTGAAGTCGGCAATTAAAGCAGGAACCAAAAAGACCTCTATTAGGACCCAAGAATGTTCCTCTCATCTACTGAAGGTAATACATCCTTCTGCCTTTGCATTGCGAATCCAAAAATACATGGTCTGTTTGATCTCCAGTATCATGCTATATCTTGATTTGTTCTTTGTCCAGTGAATTGCAGTGCTAGATAGAAGTGAAAGTAACATTGATTTACAATAGTCTGCAAAGAGCTTTCCAGATATGTGATGCAAAGTGTGTACCATTGATGATGATCTGCAGCGCTGGAAATGACTTTTTTCAATCTCCATGGCTGTATAACCAGACATCAGGTTAATGATTATTAAGAAAGCACTGAAGTCTTTTGGATACTAAAAGATCTGTGATGTAATCTCTATCTTTTAAAATCCATATGTCATTATGGCCTCTTGAGAATGGGATGAGGTTCTAATAACCTAATAACAATGGCGTGAAGATAAACTTTACTTGAAAGTATTGCGAAAATCCACACAGGACACCATTATTTGATTCCTAACAGGTCTTTTGTGCACTTAAAAGAAGAGTTTGCACAAAAATGGTTCTTTATTATGGCATTTTAAATGCAGTATGTTAGGTTGTTTGTAGATTCTCAGAGTTAAAGGTTCTCATAACTTGTTAATTCTAGAATGATTACTTAGAAGTACCAGTATTGCTGTTAAAAGATCTTGATTTCCCACACTAATTGCATTCATCAAACTCACTTAAAGCTGACGAAATTCTCTGCTGCCTGTTCTGTCTGTTCATCTTCTTTGGTTTCCCCCTAAACAGAGCATTTCGAGGAGCAGCAGTTTCACAGAAGCCATGAATGGTATGTCTAAAGAAATTTCCACACCTACCAGGGAACCATTGAAGCTCTTTCATACAGTGGCTGGAGTTGAACTGCCTGTGTTTTAGTTATCCATGTCTTCCAGATGATTAACCATTGAGGTACCGTCACACCATGGCTTCTGTTCATTAGTGGCATGTAAACATTCAGTTTGCAAATTGATCTCTTGCACCATTGTTGCTGTTAAGCCTCTTACAGTTCAGGAAAAAAGAACAATGATAGTACTACAAACTGCTCCTTTGAGATCCCTTAAGTCCTTTCCTACATTTTATTTTACCCTGAAGGGAAAATTGGTAGTCTTAGTTAAAGCTGCTGTCCGTAACAATTTTTGAGCAAGTACATAACCAGCCAGTGTTTAAAACTATCTCCTTACCTTAGACTGATTCACAACAGTAAGCTTGTAATAATGTTTTATAATAAAATCGGTACTGGTGGGTTTCCACGGGAAATTCGAGCATGTAGCCGTTCGTCTTTGCATGATTACGTCACGTCTGTAAACAGAAAGAATGAGTCCCAGCTAGTAGGTTGTATGTGAGGATGCTCTCACAGCAGCTGGAATAATTAAACTTATTTTGATGGCGGATTGTAATCCAGAAAGGTCCAAATGACAATCATCAGTGACAACTGGAGATTCACCTGTAGTCAGAAGCAAAAGACTTCGGACTGCAGAGTGGCTACAGAAATTGAAATCTACAGGTAACGCTAATACACACTAAATACACATAGTCACGCAATGCTGATGTTGTTAACACTAACAATTTGAGAACAAAGTATAACAATAATAATCATTTGCAAGGTTTGGCGTGATCCGAGCTAAGCGATCATTTAATCACCACTGGCAGTGCGATTTATTGTTATGCTTTTTTTCTGTTGGTCAGAACAAAAGTGGCAGATTCGCTACCTACTTGTTCAGATTACATTTTCCGGTGAAAATTCTTAATTTGGTCATACATCCAAGACGTAGAATCTGTAATTCAGAAGTACAGTATCCACACCGATGTGGTGACTGACAGCAAAAATTAGATTTATCCGCGCTGAGGAGCTGTGCCGATCCACAACCCACATAAAAATGATAATTTCGCAAATAACTGCAATTGCAGGTTTTAAACAGAGATGGCGACAAAGAGGCAAAACTTACTGACTGCAGCTTTAATAAGAAATGTTCATGTACTGCTTTATTTGAACACACTTTTAAACAGCATGTCGTAAGTAAATGTATTTATTTTTGCACTAATACAAAATTTCTGCGCTGATATCTGATTATTCAGAATGACATATGTTGATGCCAATGCTGAGACCTGCTTATAATTTTTTCTTAAAGGGACACTTCACCCAAAAATGATTACTTACCCGTATGTCGTTCCAAATCCATTTTTTCATTGTCAAAATACAAATGAAGATATTTTTCATTAAATATGGGGGATTTATGTCCCTCCATTGAACATCACATTAACTTCAATAGCTAAATTCTACACGAGACATTTTCTTCACACATGTTATGAGTTTTGCCCCTTTTGATGGCAGGATACAATCGGCCCTGATCATCAGATGTTTTTAAACAATCAGCCATTAAAAGCAATTAATCAGACATCGGCCGATTGTTCATACTGATGCCAATTATTCTGATACATTGATGCATCCCTAAGAAATTATTATTCATATATTTATATATTTGTGTAAATAACACTCATAGCAAAAAGTGCAAAAAGACCCACTTTATTTATTCATTTACTTAGCTGGATTTATTTACTATGCTACATATGACATGTTTTGTTTGTTTTTATTATTTTTATATAATATGTTAATGCTTTGGCAACATTGTGATTCACAGTCATGCTAATAAAGCTTAACTGAATTGAAATGAATTGAGATTCTCTCTTTCTCTCTCTCTCTCTCTCTCTCTCTCTCTCTCTATATATATATATACTGTATATGTATTCTTTTAATGTATACATTTGTTAGGTTACACTTTATTTTACAGTGCTGTAGTTACATTGTAATTACTCAAATAAGTTTTAATTAACTACATGTACTTACTGTTATTACTATAGTAGGTACATGTAGTAACGTGTAACTATGACACTGTAAAATAAAGTGTTATTATTTGTCATTCAGCAAGGGTGCATTAAATTGAAGGGCACAAAAATATTAAACAGAGCAACTGTTTAGAGCATTGATAATAATAATGTTTCTTGAGCACAAAATCTGCATATTAGAATGATTTCTAAAGGATCATGTGACACTGAAGACTGAAGAGTATGCTGAACTTTGCATCACAGCAATGCATTTTTAAATGTATTACAGTAAAAAAATGGTAAAAATGTCATAATATTTCACATTATTACATAATTTTTACTGTATTTTTTTTAAAATAAATGCACCCTTGGTGAGCATAATGTTTCAAAAAAAAAAAATTAAAATCTTACCGATCCTAAACTTTTGAGTCTATTGCAAATGTGATACTGACTGAGAGTGTGTTTCAAACTTTGGATGATGAGGTGGTAGAGATGATCAGAACAGTGAAAACAGCGGAGTATAGCAGGCAGCAAATCAATGTTCTCAGATGTTACATTGGTAGATATTGATCCATGTGTGAGAGCTGCAGGAGATGTGATCAGACAGCTGAACCTTAAAGATACTTGTGCTTGTATTAGGCGTCGTTTACATGACTTCAACTAAAAATGTAATACTTTTTATGCATTTTGGCCGTTCATTTACATGACAACAGCATTTTGGGGGCCAAAAAACACAAACAATACTGTTATCGTCTCCATGTACTACAAAAAAGTGAATTTGTGAAAACCTTGACATCATGCATATTACACGTTCAGTCTATAGGTACAGTGCTTCTTTACAAAGTTACATCGCCAACTACTGGCCTGGAATGATAATACAGCGTTTTTTATCGTTTTCGTTGATCCTTGTTAATGGGGATTGTTTTGACAATTTTGTCATCTGTATGCAAAAAATGCGAAGGAAAAACTCTTCAGTTTTTAGTACGTTGTTGTTGTATAAATGTGCCCAAATTAAACTGCTTCACTGCTCATTTTATAGTATAGTTATTTTCATGAAAATTCATCTTTAGAGTTCAGAGACGTGCCTAACCTTTTTGTTGTCATGGAGAGAAGATGATTTGGTGTGAACCTGTTTCCAGCACCTCTGAGGTTGCAAGCAGTAAACATATTTGAAGTTTTGGAGGAAAAGTAAATAAGCTTTTTCTTCAGCCTCTCAGTGAAGAGTAGAGATAGCTTAAGCACTTCTCTCGCTCCTTTTCTTTTTCTCTTTCTTTCTCCTTTCTCTCTGCCACCTCTCTCTCTCTCTTTTTTTTGTTTTTGTTTTGTTACTTTTATTGCTTCATCAATGCTCACTAATCTGGAGCTCCAGTGAGACAGTCACTGATTAACACTGGAGATTAAATGGTTTTCAACTGAACATTAGTGTTATGCAGTACCTTTTTCAAAATATTAATAATAATAATAAACAAGTTTCAAATGTGTAAAGCTTGAGTTATTTTGATAACAGTATAAATAAACAGCTAAAGTTATCTATTGCTCAAGTTAGTTTGCATGAGGGTGTCAAATTGAAAAACTGTGAGATGCCTTTTGGAGACAATTTTGGAGTGTCTATTTGCATTAAGTGTAAATAGCCTGTCTTGTTGGCAAAGGCTACACTAACCAGTGTATGGTTGGACCACACAAGATTAAAAAAAGTATGGCACGTGGACGCTTTTGATGCATTCGAATCTTGCAGAACTTGCTCCCTTTTCCCATCACATATCAGATCAGAAAGGCATTTATTTTCAATAAAAATTAAGAATGTATTTGAAAAGTGAAAGTAAAGTGCCTAACGAGTGTTTAATAATAAAGTATTTATCGGGTAGGGTTAGGGGGAGGTGTAATTTTAATAAATATAGTATTATATTATTATAATACTATAGAGTATACAGTGGGTAAGGAAAGTATTCAGACCCCCTTAAATTTTTCACTCTTTGTTATATTGCAGCCATTTGCTAAACTCATTTCAGTTAATTTTTTTTCCTCATTAATGTACACACAGCACCCCATATTGACAGAAAAACACAGAATTGTTGACATTTTTGCAGATTTATTAAAAAAGAAAAACTGAAATATCACATGGTCCTAAGTATTCAGACCCTTTGCTGTGACACTCATATATTTAACTCAGGTGCTGTCCATTTCTTCTGATCATCCTTGAGATGGTTCTATACCTTCATTTGAGTCCAGCTGTGTTTAATTATACTGATTGGACTTGATTAGGAAAGCCACACACCTGTCTATATAAGACCTTACAGCTCACAGTGCATGTCAGAGCAAATGAGAATCATGAGGTCAAAGGTCAACTGCCTGAAGAGCTCAGAGACAGAATTGTGGCAAGGCACAGATCTGGCCAAGGTTACAAAAAAATTTCTGCTGCACTTAAGGTTCCTAAGAGCACAGTGGCCTCCATAATCCTTAAATGGAAGACGTTTGGGACGACCAGAACCCTTCCTAGAGCTGGCCGTCCTGCCAAACTGAGCTATCGGGGGAGAAGAGCCTTGGTGAGAGAGGTAAAGAAGAACCCAAAGATCACTGTGGCTGAGCTCCAGAGATGCAGTCGGGAGATGGGATAAAGTTGTAGAAAGTCAACCATCACTGCAGCCCTCCACCAGTCGGGGCTTTATGGCAGAGTGGCCCGACGGAAGCCTCTCCTCAGTGCAAGACACATGAAAGCCTGCATGGAGTTTGCTAAAAAACACCTGAAGGACTCCAAGATGCTGAGAAATAAGATTCTCTGGTCTGATGAGACCAAGATAGAACTTTTTGGCCTTAATTCTAAGCGGTATGTGTGGAGAAAACCAGGCACTGCTCATCACCTGTCCAATACAGTCCCAACAGTGAAGCATGGTGGTGGCAGCATCATGCTGTGGGGGTGTTTTTCAGCTGCAGGGACAGGACGACTGGTTGCAATCGAGGGAAAGATGAATGCGGCCAAGTACAGGGATATCCTGGATGAAAACCTTCTCCAGAGTGCTCAGGACCTCAGACTGGGCCGAAGGTTTACCTTCCAACAAGACAATGACCCTAAGCACACAGCTAAAATAACGAAGGAGTGGCTTCACAAGAACTCCGTGACTGTTCTGGAATGGCCCAGCCAGAGCCCTGAGTTAAAACCAATTGAGCATCTCTGGAGAGACCTAAAAATGGCTGTCCACCAACGTTTACCATCCAACCTGACAGAACTGGAGAGGATCTGCAAGGAGGATTGGCAGAGGATCCACAAATCCAGGTGTGAAAAACTTGCTGTATTAGATCAAAAGGGTGCTTCTACTAAATACTGAGCAAAGGGTCTGAATACTTAGGACCATGTGATATTTCAGTTTTTCTTTTTTAATAAATCTGCAAAATTGTCAACAATTCTGTGTTTTTTTTGTCAATATGGGGTGCTGTGTGTACATTAATGAGGAAAAAAAAAAGTGAAAAATTTAAGGGGGTCTGAATACTTTCCGTACCCACTGTATATTTACACTCTATGGTATTATTGCATCCTGTAAATGTACAACAATACTGAATTATAATTATAAATAGCATCTAACAACTATTTGCATTTATTGAAAAGAACTGCTACTTTTATACAGTGTAAATAGAATATATCGCTATTTTAACTTGGTGTAAATACCATATCGCTAAGAAAATTCTGCTATTGTCACAGTGTAAATAGCATCTATAGCCATTTGCATTTAGTGCAAATAACAGCATCTATTGGTAAGAAAATATGCTATTTTCACTTAGTGTAAATAGCTGCTGAAGTCTTTTATGCTCATATATCAGAAATACAATAAAAACAGTAATATTGTTATAGTTTAAAATTTAATTTATTCCTGTGATAAACCATTACTCCAGTCTTCAGTGTCACATGCTCCTTCAGAAATCATTCTAATATTCTGATTCGATTGGCTGCTTAAGAAACATGTCTTATTATTAATAATAAAAACAGTTGTGCTTCTTAATATTGTGACGTTTTGCATTTTCCCAGGAGAAACAGACAGGAGACGAGAATCCGGTTTGCAAGCACCCAACGGGCTGTGGTTTACAAACTAAAACGCAGGTATCAGGAGGTGTCTTAACTTTCCCCAAAAATAACAAAACACAGAAAGAGCTTGACTAACGTTTCTTCTGCCCCGCTCACGTCTAAGTCACTTCTTCTTCACTCCCCGCGTGCTGCGCTTGCCCCTCCCTCCTCACTCTTTCCCTCCCGGACACCTCCTCCCAACAGCAGGTGAATCAAGTAAACATTTATAACAGAGAATAAACAGTGTCATCGCCACAATATGTTTGTGGATATTTTAGAAATCAGAAATCGAATAGAAATCTTTTTGTGACATTGTAGATGTCTTTACTGTCACTTTTTAAAAAATAAGAAAAAATGCACATGATGGAGACATAGAATTGTACTGCATAGTAAGAATGATCCTTATAACAGAAACCAAAGTCATCAGTGGGTGATAATGGAGTCAAACTCCAACCATCTGATATTTATTGAGATTACAGATAAGCCATACAAGTGGATAAGCATATATACTACATGTTTGGTAATTATTATTGATCCCAGTCAATCAGTGCTATTCTGCACATATTTTAAGAACTGTAATTATAATGAAACATAAAGTTAGTGTCACATGTCTGTCTGTTTTTGCACCATGTTCTGTTTGTCACATGTCCTCCTTTGTTTAGTTTTCCCGCCATTAGTTAGTTGTCATGGTTTCTAATTTGATGAGTGTCCTCGTTTCAGGTGTGTCTTGTTTATTATCTCATTAGTTCCTGTATAAGTACTCCTTGGTTATTTCACTCTTTGTTCTGTCACTGTTATTAGATGTGTTTGCACTGCTTGTTTACCTGTCTTTTGAGTTGTATTAAAGCCATTTGAGTTTTGATAACCTTACTCCTTTGCATTCCTTGGATCTCCTGCAATGCACCGTTACAGTTAGTGGCAGGTGAGCTGCATTGTAATACATAATGATAGATTGCAGCTGTCAACTGTAAAGGCTTTTAAAACAAAGGCAGGCCTTTAATTGCTTTGTCTCTCCCTGAGTGAATCGTTGACACACTCTGTAAATGACAGCTGTAGCAGGACATGGAACAAGAGAGGCTTTTCATCACACGGACGACCAGAGAGGACTGTGTCAATTATCTGCTTACGTGGGCTGGTCTGCAAGTGCAGTTAGACACTTTTCACACTCTTAACAGTTGCCTTTGGGGATCGTAGTTTACCTTCTTTAATAATAGAGCATTATCTTAACGCTCGAAGATAATTAACAATCGGTATGTGATCAAACGTAGAACACCAATCAGAGTGATAAAAGAAAGAACAAGATGGTTGAGGAAGTACTTAATGAGTACAGGATGCTAGAATGGAATAATAATCAAAAGAAATCAAATGCTTTAATGACAACCTGTTTCTTTATTGTCTGTTGGTCGTTGTCTCTTTCTCTATGTCTCTCAGGCAGAGCCAGCTGTCAAGACCTCGCATCAATATTCAGATACACTTTTGGATTCCCGTTCTTTCTCTCTCACTCATTCTGTCTTATGCACAAATTTGCAGATAACCTCAAACTCAAGGTCCATGCCGCTGACAGCTGGGTGTTACTTGATTATTTTTGACAGTTATTCAATGTGGCATGAATCTGAAAATGTTAGAAGAAAAATCAAATATGAACAGAGATTGCTTCATTTTAAACATGAAGTTTAAGGTACCTGGGACCAAATTACATTTTATTTTTGAGTCTTTCTTTTTGCCAGTATTTTTTCCCTTGTCTGGAGGATAAAAGTCTTTTTTTATTCGAAATACTTTTTTGCTCTTCCAGTTTAATGTGAAAAGACAACTATAAGTAAGCCTTTTGTAAGTTTATACCCTTCAAAATGTAAAGAGAGTGTCTGTGATACTGTTTGTTTGAGCAACCTGACACCAAATGATTAGCTATATATACAGTATCTCACAGAAGTGAGTACACCCCTCACATTTTTGTAAATATTTTATCTTTTCATGTCACAACACTGAAGAAATGACACTTTGCTACAATGTAAAGCAGTGAGTGTACAGCTTGTATAAGAGTGTAAATTTGCTGTCCCCTCAAAATAACTCAACACACAGCCATTAATGTCTAAACCGCTGGCCACAAAAGTGAGTACACCCCTAAGTAAAAATGTACAAATTGGGCCCAATTAGCCATTTTCTCTCCCCGGTGTCATGTGACTCGTTAGTGTTACAAGGTCTCAGGTGTGAATGGGGAGCAGGTGTGTTAATTTGGTGTTATCCTCTCACTCTCTCATACTGGTCACTGGAAGTTCAACATGGCACCTCATGGCAAAGAACTCTCTGAGGATATGAAAAAAAAGAATTGTTGCTCTACATAAAGATGGCGTAGGCTATAAGAAGATTGCCAAGACCCTGAAACTGAGCTGCAGCACAGTGGCAAAGACCATACAGCAGTTTAACAGGACAGGTTCCACTCAGAACAGGCCTCGCCATGGTTGGCCAAAGAAGTTGAGTGCACGTGCTTAGTGTCATATCCAGAGGTTGTGTTTGGGAAATAGACGTATGAGTGCTGCCAGCATTGCTGCAGAGTTTGAAGGGGTGGGGGGTCAG
Source organism: Elopichthys bambusa (assembly GCA_037101425.1). Lineage (NCBI taxonomy): Eukaryota > Metazoa > Chordata > Actinopteri > Cypriniformes > Xenocyprididae > Elopichthys > Elopichthys bambusa. Next base: position 4,829,557 of record CM074448.1, read on the forward strand.
CCTGTCAGTGCTCAGACCATACGCCGCACACTGCATCAAATTGGTCTGCATGGCTGTTGTCCCAGAAGGAAGCTTCTTCTAAAGATGACAAGAAAGCCCGCAAACAGTTTGCTGAAGACAAGCAGACTAAGGACATGGATTACTGGAACCATGTCTTGTGGTCTGATGAGACCAAGATAAACTTATTTGGTTCAGATGGTGTCAAGCGTGTGTGGCGGCAACCGGGTGAGGAGTACAAAGACAAGTGTGTCTTGCCTACAGTCAAGCATGGTGGTGGGAGTGTCATGGTCTGGGGCTGCATGAGTGCTGCCGGCACTGGAGAGCTACAGTTCATTGAGGGAACCGTGAATACCAACATGTACTGTGACATACTGAAGCAGAGCACGATCCCCTCCCTTCGGAGACTGGGCCGCAGGGCAGTATTCCAACATGATAAGGACCCCAAACACACCTCCAAGACGACCACTGCCTTGCTAAAGAAGCTGAGGGCATCTAAACCCTATTGAGCATCTGTGGGGCATCCTCAAATGGAAGGTGGAGGAGTGCAAGGTCTCTAACATCCTGTGAAGCTCTGGTGAACTCCATGCCCAAGAGGGTTAAGGCAGTGCTGGAAAATAATGGTGGCCACACAAAATATTGACACTTTGGGCCCAGTTTGGACATTTTTACTTAGGGATATACTCACTTTTGTGGCCAGCGGTTTAGACATTAATGGCTGTGTGTTTGAGGAGACAGCAAATTTATACTGTTATACAAGCTGTACACTCACTACTTTACATTGTAGCAAAGTGTCATTTCTTCAGTGTTGTCACATGAAAAGATATAATAAAATATTTACAAAAATGTGAGGGGTGTACTCACTTCTGTGAGATACTGTACCAATATATAAACCAATAGCATGAGTTTGGGGCGGGACTACTTGTTTGTTAAAGTTGGGATGGAATAGAAGTAGAGACAGTTCTTTTCTTCCATATTGCAACGTACATCCTTGTGAAACTGATTACTGAAAAAGGAAAAAAAGGGCTGGAAATTGGATCTATTCATCCATTGTTGATTGGATGGCGGCAGATTGAATTGAATGAATGCGAGTTTGCAGTTGATTGTACACTCTAAATAATGCTGGGTTAAAAACAACCTAAGTTGGGTTGAAAATGGACAAACCCAGCGACTGGATTGTTTTACCTAGCAGTTGGGTTAAATGTTTGCCCAACGTGTTGGGCAGTTTTATTTAACCCAACTACTATATCAGACACATAATTACTAAAGGAAACAATAATAATGAAAAGGTGAACATTTATTAATAAACAATTTAATACATATTTATTGTTTAATTACTATTCAAACATATTAATAAATGTTAATCCATGAATGGATGAATCGTTCACAATAAGACCAATGAATATAGGTGGTTACCGGTTACCATACAATACAAATATCAAAGCCAAAAATATGTATTTGAAACTATGCAACTTTCATTAAGTAATCATTAAAAGCCTTCCTTCTGCCGGAAAAAAATAGTCCCTGACCGTGAACAGCAACAGAAGTTACATTATTACGCCATTAGATGGCGGCAAAGACTGTCTTTATGGGAGTGTCAGTCAGTAGCAAAGACTTTTACATTGAAAAGACTGAATTGTTGTGAACACAGAACAAGACGCAACTGACAAATGATTGACTAGCGCTGTCAGTCACGGAAAACCCCTTAACTGTTAAAAGGACAAGATATTGCAGCGGACATTCAAACAGATTTTTTTATTATGAACATAGGACTGACCTGAAGAAAAAGGCTAAATCTGAATGCAGGTAATAAACTCGCTCTCGACCTCTTTCTCACAATACTCTTCTACATAATACAGCAAGCTTCAATGAACAATATCAATTGAGAACATACAGTTTACGTTGCTAAGAGTGGTTGCTAAGGGTGTTGTGTAGTGATACACAGAACCGTTGGGTGAAGCGGTCATAGTCGTGTTTTATCATGAATAAAACACAGCTATTGACCAATCAGAATCAAGGACCGGATATATATATATATATATATATATATAAACTTTTTTTGGTTGGTGGATACTGACTCACCTTTACTTTTGTGTGTGTGTGTGTGTGTGTATGCATAATAAAGCTAATAAAGCAGTTAAAGGAATGCATATTAATAGTTTCCATCTATCATCTGTCTAATATATTTAGATACTATTTATCTAAGGGCTGCTGCAAATACCTCCCCAATCCATTGCCAAAAATGAGTAAGTAAGAATATGGAACGTTGCCCTAAGAAGCATCTGGAACATCTAGTGACTGTAGATGGTAAGTCAGTAATTCGCACAGGTATTGGTTGATTTTATGACTTGATTTTAGCTGTCTCATCCCCTCTATGGCTTCCATTAATCATCCTGTTGTTGAAGGTGAGAAAAAAAAAAAAGAAGAAAAGAAAAAAAAACGATCTAATTTTTCTGTGACAAGCACAAACATTTAAGTGCTTTACTTTGACAAGATTCGTCATCTTGCTTTACTGTCCTGTCTCGTCATTGTGTTGACAGGCATCATAAAAGACGAAAAGCAGCAGGAGAAGTGCCTGATTCCTGCAGCCTTTCATCTCTCCCACATTCGAGTCTCACCTCACCCCGTTTCTCTACAAGTTTCCTAGAGTGCGTTATCATTGACTCACCTGTCATCCTCTCCATTGCATTTTCTTCTTTAGTTTTTCATACTTTATTCCATTCTGTACTCTCGTTGTGACCCTTTCTGGGGTACATACACTCTGTGATCTCAGTGTGCCGCAGTATAACGTGCTGTGACATTTGCTCAGCAGCAATCTCTCTGTGTATCACTCGGTTTTCTGTGCACTGCACCACTCGCTCGACTCTTCCCATTCACACTGGCTTGTCATTCCTCTCTTTAATGTGTTTTCCCATCTCTTTCCATTTACTCATATCATTCTGCTGTGACAGCCCCTGAGCTTGTCCAGGAGAGTGAAATCCTTGATCGGCTTGGTGGCATTCCATCATTATCCACCAGTCCACTTTTCTTGACAAAGTACTCCTTGTTATAATGTTTTAGCAGACAAGAGCCCATCTGCAACACCATCTTCAGCTCATTGGCAGCTAACACCGTTAAAACTCACTCAGAATGCCACTGACTCTGCTATTCTCTCCCCTCTTGTATTCTAATGTTAAAGGGGCCACAGTCTCCAGGCACAGATGCAGTGCAAATAAATAAATAAAATTACACCATTTTTGTTTTAGTCTAGTTTTTGTGTTTGGATTAAAATTTCTGTAGATTTAGTTATGTTTTTGCTGTTCTTGTTGCATGTACACATTTTTAACCAGCAGATGTCCTCAGCATGCTATGTTTCGAGTGAATAGCTAGTGTAATCGATCTAATCTAACAGTGAATTTAACTGACGAAGTCAATATAGTGGAATAAAAACACTTTTTCACTGCAATGTTGTTGAAACTAGTGCTGGATACCTGAGGGAATTTTGTGTGACACTGTTTGCTAGCCTGGCATAATGATCTCATCATTAATACTTCTCACCATTTATTGCGAGGGTATGACCGATTGTTTTCCATATATCCATTTTCTTTAAAGTATCCTTGAAAAGGCGGTTTGACTTGTCAAACAATGGTGTCTTTTTCTGGACCTCAGCAATTAACTTCTCCACAATGTTGTCGGCCATTTTAAATGCGTGAGCCATTAAGTTAGAATGGATTCTGATTGGCTGTTAGTGTTTTATTATTCAACAGCTGAAAAAAAAAAAAAAAAAAACGTTCTGAAAGTGATCCCAACTATATAGTTTCTATATTGTAATCGTTATAGCTGTGGTGTGGACAGTGCTATTATTTTATATTTAGAACGATTTTTAGAACGATATCTTTATCATTATCTTTATAGTTATTGTTCTTGGTGTGAACGGGCCTTATCTCTCTGCCTCAATCTTGAACGAAGTTTTGTTGTTGTTATTGTTGTTTCCATTTCCTGAAAACTAGCAGTTTTGGACTAAAGCTTAACCAGGAAGGTTTTCTCCATTAACCAGCTTCATCATAAAGACTAGGTTGTGCTGCCTTTTGTCCATAGGCTAGCAGCAGCATACACACATACACATTTGGCTCTCTGATCTGGCTCTTCTTGTTGGTAAAGTCTCAGAAGATGTTGTCAAGCCTCTGAGCTCTGTATACACCCCCACCCCCATCATCTACATCCGTTAGCCGTGTTTACAGCCTCCCACACTGCCGGCCAAAAGACGGCTCCTGTGGAGCTGGGATATTGACAAAATTATGGAAGAGGCCAAGAGCTCTAACCTGAGAACAGAGTGCTGATCCTGAGGGAACGGCTGAAAGATTAGTTTATATTTAACACTGCACTGGAGCCATGACTTACCTGGTTTCAAATTTCAGGAAAATGGAGTCAAACTGCAAGAAATCAACAATACTTGAGACAACAAATACATTTATTTCACAAAAAGCAGTTATAATTAGGTGGCGGATGTGTACTGAAATGCTTTGCCATGGTTTCAAGTTAAGTGAAACTAATTAAGCAGCTCAATGTTGTACACACACACTGAAAATCTCATTTATCAAATGTAAATTTGCTTTGGCTACGAGTACTCTCTTATTTTGTTAGGAAGCATTACCTCTTTGATTTGTATCGCACTCTAAGCTGTTTAACTTTTACTGTTCCTTGTATTTAGGGCAATTTGTGTCAAATAGTATAACAATTTAGCACAGAAAACACAGCTGGGTTTTTGTACCTTACACATAATCCAGTTAAACTGGAACAAAACAGTACTATAATATACTAATGTTTGTGTTTTTTGAGCAGGGGAGTCTCAAAAGGAAAAATGTTGACTTTTATCTTGCACCATCACAGTTTGGATGATTCAGTCAAAACTGCTGTACATTTTGAACGAGTATAACTTTGTATACTATAGGGAAGCGAAGAGTTTGAGGGGAAATTACTTCAATTTTATTGTGTTCCTAAAAAAGTAACCTTTATTTTGTTCTGTGGTAGTTGTAAAAACCTCTCTAAAACTCCCTTTTGAACTATTTTTTTGGAGAAATACCATTAGATAAATAAGTCATATTGCTATCATATGTTATGGGGGAAAAGTTTTCCCTGTTGTCATGTGAGGATTAGCAGGACTCATCTCCTTGGCTTAATCGCATGTCTGGAGTTGGTTCGTGGAGTCTTCTTTTCCTTGTTTCTCTTTCTAGTGGCACACACATGAAGGATGAAATAGTTTCCGTGACTGGGGACATACATGCTGTCTCCAGCCTAATTTGTGTCATTTTCACCTCTCTTCCTCTCTCTGCATGCAGTGACACATCTCCTTAGGGACTATATGGAGGACTTTTCTCTGTCTCCCCACCTTCCTATTACTTTCACTCTCTCTCTCTCTCTCTCTCTCTCTCTCTCTCTCTCTCTCTCTCTCTCTCTCTCATTTCCTTAGATTTTCACTTGCTCTACAAAAAAGATGATTTATGTCAGGTCTGACATTCTTCTCTGTAACTTAGCAGATGACTTCATCTGCTGAAGCATATCTGCAATTGTCTGAGGTGAGAAAATATTCTGGCCTTAACATCTCATTTAGATACTAAGCTGCTTTAATTTGTGTGGTGGGTTATGCAGAGATGTAAAAGGTGAGTAAATAGTATAATCACGTTAATTGGCAGCCTTTGGTTGAACTTGACATTACCTAGTCAGGTTTAACCTGTAACAATGACGTAACTGAAGAAACATGTTAATATTTTAGCATCAGTGATCTTGTGTTTTGACCTTAGTTTTATCATTTGCCACACCCTGCAACTAATAGAGTGAGTAAGCTAAGTTAGTGCCGCAGTTGACTAAATTGAGTAGCTTTAACCATTCAGCTGGTGAACATCAATAGCGTTGGTGATGTAATGCTTTGGGATCCAGCAAAAGAACTCTGCAGTTCAATTAATTTTCTCCATAAACCTTGAAGACAAACATAAAGTGAAGGAAAAACACTACCAAGGTCACAAGCACTGTAATTTTAATCAAAGGGAGCCATATTTGCGTGACAAACTGCATGAAATAACATTCAATGTATTTAGTGACAGAGTAAGAAATGAAAGAAAAACAGCAAAGCCTTTCCGTCTTATTGTACTGTACCTACATAAAACAAAAGCTGTGAAGGTCACTGATTTTTTTCAGGGGTCGTTTACACAACACCGTTTTCCAAAACTTAATAACACTTTATTTTACAGTGTCCTTGTTACACGTATTACATGTAGTTACTAATAACTATATATTATGCATAATTACATGTGACTAACCCTAAACCAAACCCTAATCCTAATCCTATAAGTACATGAAGTTAATTGTTATTAATCAGTACTTAAATGCATAATTACACTGTAACATAGACACCTTAAAATAAAGTTTAACCAAAACTTTAAATGCTTTTTGACTATTCATTTACATGACAACAGCGTTTTGGGGGCGCTTGCACTTTAAACTAGTTTCAAAGTGCAAGTTTTTGAAATTATACCATTATCTTCTTCTTGTAAACTACAAAAACGTGAATTTGTGAAAATGACGTCATGCACATGCATATTACATGTTTAGTCTATAGGAGCGCGATGTTTCTTTACAAAGTGACATCGCCAACTACTGGCCTGGCATGAATAATACAGCTTTTTAAAATAGTTTTCACAGATCCATTTGAATGGGGATCATTTGTCGTCTGTAGGTGAAAAATGCAAAGGAAAAACGTTTCTGTTTTTAGTACATCGTTGTTGTGTAAATGTACCCTAAGACTATCTTTGCACCTATTCATCTACACAAAAAATATCACAAAAAGTGCCCAAAACCCCTATTAAAACCAGCAAACAGACCAGACAGTTTGGAGACCAGCTAAGACCAGCAAACCAGCATTGACTGGTTTAAACTTTTTTTTTTCTTTTTCTTCTTCTTCTTCTTTTTCCCAGCAGGGATATACAGTGGGTACGGAAAGTATTCAGACCCCCTTAAATTTTTCACTCTTTGTTATATTGCAGCCATTTGCTAAAATCATTTAAGTTCATTTTTTTCCTCATTAATGTACACACAGCACTCCATATTAACAGAAAAACACAGAGTTGTTGACATTTTTGCAGATTTATTAAAAAAAGAAAAACTGAAATATCACATGGTCCTAAGTATTCAGACCCTTTGCTCAGTATTTAGTAGAAGCACCCTTTTGATCTAATACAGCCATGAGTCTTTTTGGGATGCAACAAGTTTTTCACACCTGGATTTGGGGATCCTCTGCCATTCCTCCTTGCAGATCCTCTCCAGTTCTGTCAGGTTGGATGGTAAACGTTGGTGGACAGCCATTTTTAGGTCTCTCTAGAGATGCTCAATTGGGTTTAAGTCAGGGCTCTGGCTGGGCCATTCAAGAACAGTCACAAAGTTGTTGTGAAGCCACTTCATTCGTTATTTTAGCTGTGTGCTTAGGGTCATTGTCTTGTTGGAAGGTAAACCTTCGGCCCAGTCTGAGGTCCTGAGCACTCTGGAGTAGGTTTTTATCCAGGATATCCCTGTACTTGGCCGCATTCATCTTTCCCTCGATTGCAACCAGTCGTCCTGTCCCTGCAGCTGAAAAACACCCCCACAGCATGATGCTGCCACCACCACGCTTCACTGTTGGGACTGTATTGGACAGGTGATGAGCAGTGCCTGGTTTTCTCCACACATACCGCTTAGAATTAAGGCCAAAAAGTCATCAGACCAGAGAATCTTATTTCTCACCATCTTGAAGTCCTTCAGGTGTTTTTTAGCAAACTCCATGCGGGCTTTCATGTGTCTTGCACTGAGGAGAGGCTTCCGTTGGGCCACTCTGCCATAAAGCCCCAACTGGTGGAAGGCCGAAGTGATGGTTGACTTTCTACAACTTTATCCCATCTCCTGACTGCATCTCTAGAGCTCAGCCACAGTGATCTTTGGGTTCTTCTTTACCTCTCTCACCAAGGCTCTTCTCCCCTGATAGCTCAGTTTGGCCGGACGGCCAGCTCTAGGAAGGGTTCTGGTCGTCCCAAACGTCTTCCATTTAAGGATTATGGAGGCCACTGTGCTCTTAGGAACCTTAAGTGCAGCAGAAATTTTTTTGTAACCTTGGCCAGATCTGTGCCTTGCCACAATTCTGTCTCTGAGCTCTTCAGGCAGTTCCTTTGACCTCATGATTCTCATTTGCTCTGACATGCACTGTGAGCTGTAAGGTCTTATATAGACAGGTGTGTGGCTTTCCTAATCAAGTCCAATCAGTATAATTAAACACAGCTGGACTCAAATGAAGGTATAGAACCATCTCAAGGATGATCAGAAGAAATGGACAGCACCTGAGTTAAATATGTGAGTGTCACAGCAAAGGGTCTGAATACTTAGGACCATGTGATATTTCAGTTTTTCTTTTTTAATAAATCTGCAAAAATGTCAACAATTCTGTGTTTTTCTGTCAATATGGGGTGCTGTGTGTACATTAATGAGGAAAAAAAATGAACTTAAATGATTTTAGCAAATGGCTGCAATATAACAAAGAGTGAAAAATTTAAGGGGGTCTGAATACTTTCTGTACCCACTGTAATTTGTTGTTGGTGTCAAAGGCTTTGCATTAATCAACTTTTGATCTTCTTTCTCAAATACATCTGTCATATATGCCATGTAGAAGTTAGTTAAAATAGGTCAAGGAAAATAAAACTTGGACTACATAAAAAAAAATGTAGTCCACCCCCAGGTGGCTGGATGCAGTATAGTTCATAAACCCGGTCCTCTCCATCGAATGGGATCCAGATAAAAAAAAAAAATCATTAAGGAGCCATTGGCTCCTATAGGGGGAAAAATATTTTTTTTTAAAGCAATACAACAATGAACTTAATTTTTTTTAAATCACTTACTTTTAGTCATCCTATTGTGTTTATCTCCCCTTTACAGTTTCAGCATTTTCATCTTGTGATTTTTCTGGGAAATGAATGTCACTGTTTTCACTTAATACTATTATAGTTTTTGTTAATATTTTGAATCCGAATATTTTCTGCTTTCATTTTTTGTTAAGTTTTAATATTTTTTTTAATTTTATTTTATTTTTGGTTGTTTTTAAACATGTCTGTTTAGTTCGTATACATTTTTATTTTATAAATATTTATTTCAAACATTGACAAAAATGTTTTTAATGGTTTTTGTTAACTATAATAACCCTGATGCTAGAAACATCTTTATATTGAATAATATGTATCAAATAATGTTCTTAGTCTTTCCTTCCTGAAGCTACAACAGTTTACTTTGAATCAAATAAAAATAAATATAAATATATGGAAATAAATGTATAAATAAATATTAAATTTGGTGTAACCAAATAACAGGGGAAATTGCTATACATACCACTTAACTTTGATTAAAGAACAGGCCGAAATACAGCGGGACTCTTATTTTGAAATGTATGTGCTTTACTTTTGCTGCTAAATCAAGTTTAGATGAGGGGAAAAAATACGTTTTTACATCCCCTTACAACACATTATAATATAAATAATATAAAGTGAACTTTGTCATCATTGATCGGCATTAGTTCATAAGCAATCTGTTGACAAATGTGCGCTAATCATTGATTGCGAGCTGTTCTGAAGCACTGTTGCAAGAGCCTGAAGAACGCGCATCAGCGCCATCTTTTGACTTTAAAACATGCAGCGCTCACATTTATTTAATGAAATTGTTTATAATCACATTAGAGAATCGCGATTTGTTTTTCCATCCACAAAATATAAGACTCCTTTAAATGATCATTAAAGTACTGAAAACATTTTATGACCTTAAATTTATCTGATGAGCATGAGCGGAATGGAATAATGATGTCTGCAGAGCCGGTTTCCCCTTTTGAATAACGAATAGCCTATTAGACGAATTTACATGAAGAAATAGGCAGTTGTCTCCTTTACAGTAGAAGTCGGTGTGTTCAAATGCAGCTTTTTTGCACTGACGCAGGCGACAACACAATCGGCTTTCATTAGCGCTAGTTCTTTGTTTGGTGTGTGATATTTTTCCATACCCCTTCATATTTCGGCGCTCTAACTCAGTGAAACTTTCACACAATCTCATTTAATTACGTCAACACATAAAATGATGTGATAGGCTACTGGTCACAGAACACACAAATAACATTCAAATTTTACAGTCATAACGTGTGAATTTGTATGGTCGCCAATGGCCACCTCAGCAAAAATATCACAAAATATCACACTCAAATGCGACCGTTTTAGGCGCAGTCTGGAGCCCTAGGATGTGATACAAACAACTGAAGAGAGTGAAGGTACATTGTCCATCTTTCACAGTCTATGGATGAAACCCATGGTTAGGTTAAGGGGCGTGGCATTTCTGAAACAAGCTTGAAGCAGTTGACCAATTACAACACACTGGTCCCGGTGACCAATCAGAGCACAAGTATGAAAACCTATTCTAGTGGACCCCCAAAATAAAAATCAAGACTTTGGAAAAGGGCGTAATATTATTTATATTGTTTAATATTAATAGGTAACATTTCAAAGTTTTGAACTACTGTATTCGGTTGCTAGTTGTATGTCCAGTATACATCGATCAACACAAGACACTCATTAAGTGTTGCTATGACGACATCAAGTAGGCCTTCTCCCTGAAAAGGTCTCAAATCAATCTCACCCAAAAGCAGTAATGTCAAACTTGACCCAAAGACTTCCAGTAAATGACATTTGCTCAAGTGACAGTTCCATTATGATCATATTTGCAGGATAAACTCCCCACAGTGTAAAGAGTCTCATGAGACCGCGGGGGCTGTATATCTGACATGTCTAATATAGAAGTTGCAAATGTAACAGAATTTTCTGCATCCAACAGCTTGACGCCTTCGTAGCTCTGAGAGGTCAGTCTGAATCAATGAATCAGCCGCTAATGAGGGCTATTTAAGAGAGTTGGAAAGTGAAGCCGCAAGTATTCATGGCCTTTTGCTCTGACACCTCTTATTCTCAATGACTAGGTGATATTTGTGTGGCTTTTCAGCTTCTCACCTCTATTTTAATGAATTTCTTTTCACAATATAACATGTCACATTGATCAGTGCGCTTGCACTTCGTTTGACAGAGAAACAGAGAATCGAATATTGTGCTGAAGCCAATGTGAAACCTGACAAGCTAATTTATGTGGGCTCTGTTCTCGCTTTTGATCATATATCTATATACTGGAAGCTCTATATGAGCCCACAGGTAACAGATGTCACAAGGGAGACGTACACTTTATGAGGCCTCAGAGAGTGCGTGTCAGACCTTCACAGTGAGCGATGAGCGAGAGAGTCTCAGTGAGTCTCATTTTCTTAGCATGGGCAAAATGCCTGATCTTTATTCTCTGACTACATGAAGAATGAATCGAGGGTCTTCAAAGGCTCTTTATTTCAGAGGACGATCAAAGAAACCTCACAAACGGCAGAGCCGTTTGATTTAGCTGAGATTAAAGATGCAAATGGTATCATGATGCTGCTATTCCTGGAAAAAGCTCTGAATACGGAGCTGGATTTGACTTTATTGCAATCATAATCGGACACATGCACACACATGAAATATCATTTTCTCCCTGTTTTTGTGTTGCTTTTTTTTTCTCAAAGAAAAAATTAAACATCCTTAAAACAAGACCAATTTGCCCAAGAAGCAAAATTCTTACCTCAGTTGCAACTTTATGCTTGGAAAAAAAAAAATGTGTGTATATATATATATATATATATATATATATATATATATAAATGCATATAGCATAAACATTGCTGGACCTTATTTTGGAGGCCTGTGTTTCTCAGACTCCTCATATTTTTAGAAATTAAATTAACTAAATTTAACACAGCTTTGTTTTTCTTCATCTGAATGCTAATAATAAATGGTGGCAAGAGACATTTCTTGTTATCAATGCTGAAAATGGTTGTGCTGCTTAAAGGGGTCATATAATGCGACTTTTACAAGATTTAAAATAATGATGTCCCTAGAGTGTGTATGTGAAGTTTTAGCTCAAACTGTATAGATAATTGTAGCATGTTAAATTTGTCACTTTTTGCGGGTGAGCAAAAACGCTCCGTTTTTGTGTGTCCCTTTAAATGCAAATGAGCTGCTGCTCTCAAGAAGAGGGCGGAGTTTTAGGAGCTCATATTAGAAGCTCAGAGTAAAGTTACCTCACCCAGACTCACTGAAAATGTCAGAAACTGTTCAGACTTTTATGTTCAAACCGGAGTCAGAGACTCAAGAACAAGTGACAACATGTAGAATGCAACATGATGTTTCTGAATGGTTAGTTGATGAATTTATGTAGCTGATGTGGAGTTAACTATCTTAGAATATGCTAATTAATGACTTTGTTATGATAATCTATAAATCGCTCGTGTGGGAACTGTTATAAGATCCTACAGAGCCAGAGAATATATGCTGCATGAAGATAGAACAGATATAGTTTAGTTTAATTACATTTATAACTTGTCTTGTTGTCATCTTGCTTTTATGACATTGCATTTCTGTAATGCAATTACATGGCCTCACCCCCTTTATTGCGTGTTCTCGGGGGCGGGGTTTATGTAAATTTTAGGGTTTATGATGTCACCAACCCGAGAAAAAGCTTGTTGTAGTCCCTACCAGCCGTTTGTTGAAGTCCTTAAACAGAGATTTCTTTAAAAGAAAATATCTCCCTTTGCATTGAACTTTGAGCGTCGTAACTTTGCAGATGTTGTTTATGCTCAAACAGCAACATTACACACTAACTAAAGTTATTTTATATTGAAAACTTTTGAAATGTTATGTCTTTACTGTCACTTTTGATCAATTTAATTTTTTAAATCTTTTTTTTTTTTTTTTGCTGAATATAAGTATCAATTTCCTTTTTTAAAAAAAAACTTACTGACCTCAAACTTTTAAACAAAAGTGTATCTACAAACTAATATGCTATTTTATTTGTTTATTTGTCAGATATGAACGTGTGATTTCTCTTACTCTAGGCATGAAATATTCCTCCGAGCCCCATCATCTCACGTTCAGTTGGGGAGACTGAGACCCCTGAAGACTGAAATCCAAAAATCACCTCAGGGGGTGAGAAAAATAAACAAACTGACAATGATTCATATTTTCTCAGTAAATATATCTTGTTTCAAAGAAGTTTAGATGTTTTTACTGGCAAACAAGACAAAAATATTGATTAAGATTTTTTTTTTTTTTTTTTGCGCAGTGTACAGATGCTTGGTCTGCGGGTATGATTAGTGTGCCAGGCTGATGCGTGCGGTAAATGTCTAAGATGAATCCAGCCATGAAATTGATCTGGGCTTTAGAGTGTTGCACTTGTCTTTAAGGGAAAAGACTACAGGATATTACTGAAGCAATGAGAAGTAGCCTTCCTGTCAGCCAAGCCACTGCTGCATGACATTGAGCAAGATTTAAATCACAGGCTTAAGTAATGGGCAGCAACAAGCCGCTCTTAATGTCTGTCTCTGTTTAGCAAACACGTAGGTGCTGTTTTCTCACAGTATAAACAGCTTGATTTGTGCATTTTAAGTGATTTCATACACTATATTTTATTGTATACATTCATTTCATGCATGATGGCTCGGATTTTATGGCAGAGTGCTTTGGATTGTGGATTGTATTCAAAATAAAATCTTTTCTGAAAAACAAGGCATGAATTGATTTCCCCTAAAATGCAGAAAGCATATTTATTTAGATAATATGCAATGTGTTTTTGAGTGGTATGGTTTATTGTTTGCTGTAAGCTAGTCCTGCAGCTAGTGTTGGCAAGTCCGTGGTTTCCCCCGCAATTGGGCTACTTTTGCACTGTGGCTGTGGGTTTATTTTTTTAATCTGTGGGTTAAAGCGACCCCCCAGGTCTATAAATATATATATTTCCCGTAATTGGACGGGTTTTGAATAGCAATTTGGCTGGTTACGCAAACCTGCCAGCGCACTATCACTCAAAAAAAAAGAAAAAAAAGAAATGAAAAACAAAAGTGATTTTTTTTTTTTTTTTTTGATGCTGTTCACTTTATTTAAACAATTTATTTTGATTAAACACCATTGTATCAGGTGTCTGGTTCAAATGTGATTGCTTCATGTTAAATTTACGGTTACTCTTTGACGTAACTTGAAGTTTTCATTTTGAAAATAACATGTTGCATTTAAGTAACCCAATCAAAGAGGACTTTTACTTCCCATTATGCTTTGCAAAAGGGCTGAATTGGGAGAGTAAATGTTGAAATAAAGTGTTATGTTATGCATTTTTTTTTTTTTTTTTTTTTTTTGCAAGATGAGAAAATGGAGAGAGTTTATGTTATGGTAATAGTTTTGGAGGTTAGCATTGTGGTGAAGTGTTGAGCTTGTGTTTGGGTTGAGGACCTGTTAACAAGAATTTAAAATGCTTTAATAATAAAGCAAATACTATGGTAGTGCTCTGGATTAGTGATGCAAGGTCCGGTTCATTTCCGCGAAGCGGTTCTTTTTGGACATTTCAGCTCAATGAACCAGTTCAAAAAGCCGATTCATAGATTCCTGACATCATCATGCACGTGAGTTGTTAGAAAAGAAATGCATAGTGACATCATTGCATGTTATATCAATGAAACATTCAAATAAAGTCATTTGTGTCAACGCATATTGAAACATTCAAATAAAAAAGTTATTTGTATGAACGCATATGATTATTGCCTTTCATTCAGGTAATGGAGTTTGTGGTCACAGTTCCATTTGCGGATCCTTTGTCATATACGACTGACCAATATTGAGTAGACTACATCTTGGATAAGATTCGCAACTACACAGAAACAACGGCAACAATGCGGAAATAAACCAATTTTATAAACTCACTGATTTCGCTTAACAACTTAAATTATAATCTGCATGTACAATAAACCATTGTCAAATTTATTTACATCTCTCAACAGAAAGGTTTTTGCAGCTAATAAATAGTAGTCGTAATAAGCATCTTTCCAGTACATGCCTCAGCATTGTATCGTCAACTTTGCGGTAATCCTCTGCAAACTTCGACAGTTGGTTGAACCGGCTTTTTGAGTCGGATGTGCGTCTTGCGTCATCAACCCGTTCGATTCAGATCGATTAGTTGACTACTTCCTGAGAACAGTCTCAAAAGAATGATTCGTTCAAGAATCGAACATCACTACTCTGGATGAAACCAGTATCACTTCTGGACTGCCAACACTGAACATCGCAGGTGTAAAGAAAAGTTATATTTAGATTGTTATGTAATTCACAGGACTAATCAGGAAGCATTATTTGAGTGTCAATTTAAATAATAATAAAAAAAAACATTTATTATTATATATTAGGTTAAACTAAAACCATTCATTCAAGTTAAATGAACACAATTGATTCTAGTTAGTTGTACATGGTTAATTTTGTTTTGTTTTACTTGATTCAGTCACATGGAACCACTGTCCATGACTGAATCATGTTCAGCCAAAGAGCTGCAGTATTTTTTTTTTTTTTTTTTTGAGTGAACCCTCCACCTCCCACAGCTCCACCTGCCTAGATCTGCTATGGGATTTACATTTGAAGACTTCAGATGCAAAAGCCTCTAAGTGCCATCTAAAATTTTCTTCTAAAATGAGCATTTTTATCAAGCTTGTATGTTTAGGGTCAGTAATTTCCCTCTAATGGCAATGAAAATGACCTATTAATTGCCATTAGAATGAAATTACTGACCCTAAACATAAAAGCTTGATAAAAATGTTAATTTTGGAAGAAATGGCACTTAGAGGCTTTTGCATCTGAAGTCTTCATTTGTCTATTTATGCAGCAGTAGCATATCTTATATGCTCACAGCAGTGTGTCTGTGTATCTATTAGCAGTAGCAAGTCCATACTTGCTCTGCAGAATCATGGTTGAAATACATATAATCTAACCGGCTTACTGTTTCATCATCATTTTAGGTTAATTTACAGCCTCTCATAACTGAAAGTGGTGATGCCTGATTTGATAAGTTACTTTGTATAATGTTGGCTCATTTGAACCAGTTTGACTTATTCAGTTTAGTTTGCAAGCATGAGAAGTGGGCATTATCACAGCTAATCTCCTGACATGGCACTGCCTCCTCTCACATGGTTTTCCACCTGAATTTTGCCTTTACCTTGGCCGTTACTCACCTCACAGTGGAGATTATATGTATAATTCAGTTCATATTTCATTAATCGTTTTTGTTTTATTTTTGTACTGAGGATTTTTTTCTTGCCTCCTCAAATACCCTGGAATGCGTTCACATACATGAAGGTACGAGCCTCATTATTAAGACATATCACATACAGGTCCAGCACTGATCTCAGTTGGCTTCGTTCTGCTGTGGTTTAATCAGCATTCTTCCCAGGGCCCCGTCCTCTTCCACACACTGGCTTCCTGCCCTGCTCCCCTGATCTGGCAAAATAACATTGCAAATTTGCAAAAATACATTATTAATTTTCCATGAGGCATGCCAGACGGCACCCCTTGACAAACATTCCTTTCATTTTTTTTTCTTTTCATTTTTCATTTTTCATTTCCTATAGCGCACCTGAGACACCTCCTGCACCTTGACACCATCCCCCTGCCCGCTCCGCCTCGATTCAGTCAGCTACTGAAATGATATCTGCTACGAAATCATTTTGAGAACATCAGAGCAGAATAGAGCACCCTGGCCGGGTGTGTGTCTCTATGTGTGTGTGTACACCTCTTTCTAGAACACCCTGCTCAGAAAATCATTCCCCTCTGCTGTGAATAAGAGAGAGTGAGAGAACCAACCCACACAATCACAAGCTCAGCTTTTTCAGCAATAAAAAGGACGCTAGTACTGACATCTACTGAGTTCACATAAACATCTGTTCTCCATAGTTTTAGAGGCAGGCATTCAGTAGAGCCTAAGGGAAGATAACAGTGTTCACACAGCAATAACTGTGGACTTGATTGTCCATCACATGTTTAAGCTACATTAGGTTTAACTCTGGCCCCAAAGTATTTGAACAACAATGCCACACTTAAAATGTGTGAATGTTATCACATATCAAACCAAGTGCCATCTACAAAAAAATATTTTCTCAAAATTTTTGGAATTACTTTTATGTAGCAATGCACAATATATTAACTTTTCCGTATGAGCCGATATTGGATATTTAATCCACTTATTTTAAGATTTACATCAGTGGTTCTTAACCTTTTTGACTCTTAAGGGCTCCCATTGTTTACAACAATATTTAAAGGCCTCATAATTTTTCCAGTTGCTTGTAATTACTGGAGAAGAATTTTAAAGAAAAAGTTCAATTTGTAAAATTCACTGATAATATATATATATATATTATCAGTGTGCATGATTATGATTCAGGCAGCGTTACAGGTAAAAGAAGCCTCGTTTACTGAAATCATGTGACTTTGGTGCTCGGAACCACTGATTCGAAAAAAAAAGATTCGTAAAGCTTTGAAGCATCACGAAGCAGTGTTTTGAAATCGCCCATCACTAGATTTTTTTTTTTTTTTTTGCCGCACAAATACTATTCACATCACTTTATAACATTAAGGTTGAACCACTGTAGTCACATGAACTGTTTTAAATATTTTTTTTAGTACTTTTCTGGGCATTTGAAAGTGTAAATTAACTTGCTGTCAATGGAGGCCTCACTGAGCCATCGGATTTTATCAAAAATATCTTAATTTGTGTTCTGAAGATGAACAAAGGTCTTATGGGTGTAGAACGACATGAGGGTGAGTAATTAATGACAGAATTTTCATTTATGGGTGAACTAACCCTTTAAGGCCCTGTTTACACTAGTGCATCTTCGTTTTAAAACGCATACATTTTGCTACGGTTAAGGTTAATTTACGGTCGAAAATGCTGTAATCTTTGCTGGCTTTTAGTTTGAAAATGCCAGGGTTGCGTTTCAGTATCTTGAGGCCCCTTGGACTTATTACCTGTAATGCTGCCTGAATCATAATCATGCAAAGTTCACTGTTGGCCAGAGGAGAACTGGCCCCCCGACTGAGCCTGGTCTTATCACTGTTTTGTCATTTGATGTCACCTGATGGAGTTTAGGTTCCTTTCCACTGTCGCCTCTGGCTTGCTTAGTTGGGGACACTTGATATTCAACAATGTTCTGCCTGCATTGACACCATTGTATGCAAACAGAACTGAGCTAGACAATGCCATCACTGCTTTCTCCAGTGCTGATATATAGATAAATGAACTAATTATTCATTTTTACAACCGAATGAATCAATACTGAATTTACTTAAAGTGGACAACATTATTCACCAGTTATCACTGTAAAAATGCTTTGACACAATCTGCATTGTAAAAAAGCGCAATATAAATAAAGATGACTTGACTTGACTTGACAGTATAAACGGATCAAAACGGAGACTTTTGAAAACGATGGCATGGCTGATCACGTTCACTCTGTGTATCCTTACCGACCATGTAAACAATAACATGGAGACTGAACTGCAATCTTTGCTGGCTTTGTTGTCCTTTTTAGCAGCTGTTGTCATTTCTGCATTTTTTTTAATACTGCAGCTACTTACATGTGCAAGAGGCAACTGTTTACACTTCTACGCGCATGCCCAGTGTAAGCAGGGCCTAAGTCATCTTCAGGCCATCTAGTGGGCCCTGGCTCTCTGGTTGAAAACCAATTTAGATCATCTAGCAAACAGACTCAAAAAATCTATCACTTCATCTAGAAATGATAATTCTGTCATAATGTACTCCCCCTTATGATGTTCCAAACCTCTGTGACTGTCTCAATGTTTTTTTTTTTTTTTTTTTTTTGTCCATATAATAGAAGTCAGTGGCAGTATTTTGTTATCTATTGCAGAGACATTAAGTGATTTTATGTGTTCAGTTTCTTTTTGCAAATGCAAATATGTCCAAGATGTCACCCTGGCAGTCTCGGCACTGTATGATTATATTTAATCTTCTGTTCCCAGTTCATATTGGGCGAGGTCCCAGTCTCCACGCCGTCTGCGTGAAATTGGTGTGCATGAAATCGTGAGGGGAGAGAGTGAAAAAAAAATTAAAAATAGAAAAATAAAATACAGTCTGAGTCCCTTTAGGCTGTGTATCCTGTGCAGTTTACCAAACTCACAAATCCAATTTCAAAATGGTATTTGCTGGTTACAAGCACATGACCTTGAAATTGGATAGATATGCTGCACTACAGGCCTTTTCTGCACTCTATGCTTATCCACGGTTGACTGTTGGCTCATTTTGGTCCGGATCATGAAGTGAGCTGCCACATGATCCTGGAAGTGTCTCCACGGCATTTCTGGTGTGTTATAGTACAGTGCCACACTTCATTTGGAGGAACATGTGAATGGCCTTCAAATTCAACATCATTGGAATAGAATGCCCACACTTTTCAGTATAATGAAATGGTTGTCAACCTCTAAAATGACGAGAAAGCACAAGTCGTACGGAGTACTTTTATTATACATTTATGGCGCTTTTGCATCTTTACATTTATGGTGCTTTTGCATTTGGACGAGTAAAATGCAGAGCACAAATTCCGAGTATGGGACACCATACTTGGATACACATCACGTCACTTTCACTTTACACCTTTAAAGGACATGAGGCACCTAAAGCCTCCTGCAGCTCCACAGAGAGGTGTCAGTGCCCCGCGTTGCCTTATTATAATTCAGGATGGCACTCCAGCACAAGTGTCACTCACTGAAAGTGTGTGGGTCTTGTTTTTCTTTTCTTGTGAAAAGATGAAAAGTTGGTTGAATGCAGCCTTCTGACATGTTTTGCTTTATCTGCTTAGCCTACTTTTACTGTTGTTTCCAGTGACAACTGAGGTCAAAGTCCAACACTATACACATTTAGACTAAGGGTTTAAGGCAGTGGCCGGCAATAGGCGGCCCGCGGGCTAAAACTGTCCCGCCAGCAATAATATCTGGCCCGCGCCCGCAGCCATGGTATTTTGATAGCGGCTGGTTCTGAAATAGATCTTCGTCTCATGGTGCCGTCTAATATTATCACCGTGTCTATACCAGATGCAACTTTTCGCGTTGCATTGCGCCGCAACAGCTGAAAGCTGTCTACACTGAACGCAACAAACCAACCATTGCAAAGCACGTGGACTACGTCAAAAACAGAATGGGGAATCCGTTTACTGTCAGGAATGTGTTGTGTCGCGTGACTCGCGTTGCACCGCGCAGCATCCAGTGTATAGTAAATTTCACTGATTATAATGGGTTCTAATATCTTTTGATACGTCGTATCGCACTGCCCGCGTTGGCGTTATATTCTTTGAAAACAGCGACAACTTCGCTGCAGATAAGACACACCGGCTTTGCATTCACAAAACTAGGTAAGATGAATGCATACAGTAGTTGTCTTTCCATTCTTCAAATTTTTTTTTTTGGCCCGATGCCAAACTTAATTGCCAACCCCTGGTTTAAGGTTTGACCTAGTTGACCCATGTTGGTAGATGCCGTAACTACACCATCCATCCATCCAATCTTTTTTTTTTTTTTTTTAAGGATTTTAAAAGTCCAAAATAGACTTGTCTATTTGTCACAGCTCAGGACAGTCTCTAGTGAAGGGTTTGGGACTGTTTGTTCTTGTGGTGCATCAGCCAATCAGTGTTGTCATGATGTAATTTTAAAAGAGTAATTATGCTGCGTTCAATTTGTATCATAATTACTGCAATTATGAGATGACAAATCTGAGATTTGACTTTGAACACTGTCTGAGGACGTGAATAGCTCATAACACCAAAATGGCTCCAAGTGCAGCTTTGTTGTCAGTGACATCCAAATATTTAATCTTTTCGTTAATCTTTTAATTCACTATACTGTGTTTTAGTAAAATGGATATGGTTAAAGAAATAGATCACTCAATGTAATCTGAAGGAGAAAAAAAGAATTATGTGTAGAGGTTTCTGATTAAGTTTATCATTTTGTTTTAATACAGGTCAGAAAGTCTAACATGACTTAAATATGGAAGCTTGTTTCTGTCACTGAATAAAAAATAAAGATGATTGCGACTTTTTATCTCACAATTGTTTGATATAAACTCACAATTGCGTTATATAGTCAGAATTGCGAGTTATAAAGTCAGAATTGCGAGATATAAACTCGCAACTGCGAGAAATAGTCAGAATTGCAACTTTATATCTCACAATTCTGACTTTATTTCTAGCATTTGCAAGTTTGTTACGCAATTCTGACTGTAAAACCTGCAATTGCGAGTTTATATCTTGCAGTTCTTACTTTTTTCTCAGAATTGCGAGATATAAACTCACAAGTGCGAGAAAAAAAGACAAAATTTCAAGTTTATATCTCACAATTCTGACTTCTTTTCTCAAATGTGAGATATAAACTCGCAACTGCTAGTTATAAAGTCCCATTTAGAGGAAAAGACTGACTTTATTTTTGACTTTAAAAAAAGAGAAGAAAAATAAGAATATAAAAGTCAGAACTGTGAGATGAAAAGTCACAGTTATCTTTTAAATTGTTTTATTCTGTGGCAGAAACAAGCTTGAGCTTCCATACATAAACGGCCATGAGCCACAGTGACAGATTTCAAATAACATTCTTCAGAGGCTTCTGCATCAGCCGGGCTGTGTCACTGAGGTGAATGGGAATGCTAGCAGATAGCAGGTATTGTAGACCTCTTTGGTTCAGACAAACAATCACATGAAATAAACTGTAAGTATAGAGAAGTATGTCTGTGGCTGTAGTGAGTCTCATCATCATTTCAGGCTCTGAGTCTTTTGTGGCCCTAAGCTTGTTAGCAGTCCTGTCAGCGGGCCGTGTGCACTGACCTGTCCAGATGCTGGGGAGCAGGTGTGACATGCGCCACAGAGAATACCCAGCTGTCCGACCCCGGTCTGTCATCCTGGTACTTCATATGACGTTTACTGACAGATATGTGTGTGCATGCGTGTTTTGTGGTCTGCTGAGATTAATTGTTTCTCCATATCGTTAAACAATAGACTCACACATACACTGACAATCTTGGTTTTTCACCTCACTGCACACTGCATATCAAGTCACCAATATGAATAGATTTTGAATGTACAAAACCAAAATTTCCAGCATGACTGTAACCTTTGATTTACTCACAATCAAATTGGTCAACAAATTAAGTCAGCTTTTTGAAGTGCAGGCAATCAATTCAAATTTTTAATCAAAGTAATTAATGGAATTAGTCAAAATTAATGTCATATTGTATTTTAATATTGAATTATTTTTGGAGACAATAACATTGAATACACATTACAAAAATTCATATTACTTTATGCAGGACACAAATTAAGTAAATTTAATTTCTTTTGTTTCACAGTTATCTTGTTCTGTCACTCTATCACTAGTTTTTGCTAAATTACCCCTCTGTTTCCCAGGGAAAATTGCATACAATTTATAAACTGCACTCTCTCTTTATCACAATCGACAGATCTTCATTAAAATAATAATAATGCATTGTTTATTTGCCATGTTATTGATATTCAGGAGGCCTTTCTTTATTACTCTGTGTCGTTGTGATAATAGGATTATTTGCAAGTGTAATATGCACAAAGGGGGCAAGAGTTGCTGAATGGCTAATTGGAACCTTTTATTTCTGCACACAGCAATTATGATCAATCTAAAGATGCTGGGTGGGTTCCAGAGGCCCTGGGACCAAAAATGATTGTTTGTGGATGCTTAAGTACACTGAATGAAAGTGTACATGCGTATGAGATTGTCTCATAAAAGCAAGAAGGTTTGTCGATGTACAGGTCAAAGACTGGTTTCATTTAGCTCGCGTGTCTGCATGCATTGACTTGTGTTCTTACACTGCGCATCTTCTCCACACCTTTGTATGCGCAGTTTGACTATTGACTGACACAATAACAATGTATTGTATTCCCAATCACAGATATGTAATGTACCTGTCAGGGATATTCTTTGTTTGCTGTTAGCACATCAGTCTGATTTTATGATTGTATCTTTCCTTAATGAAAGCTTAATAATAGGGGTAGTTCACACAAAAATTTAAATTCTGTCGTAATCTACTCACCGTATGATGTTTCTTTTTGATGAACGCTTCATCTGTTTTTATCCATTCAGTGAAAGTCAATGGGCTTCAAAACAACCCCTAGTAAATTTCTCAAAATATCTTCTCAAATGGTTTTGGGTGAGAATCAAAATAAAGTGTTAGCAGATATTAAGCAGACAGTCTACTAATACTCTAATAACAGTTGGTAAACATGTACTTGCAAAGTTACTTATAGTTAGTTAGAATGTCTAAAGTGGACCATCAAAATAAAGTATTACCAAAAGTTTTTTTTTATTTTTTATTTTCAGTCATCTTTTGCAAACATTATTTGCTCCACAGGATAAAATCGGCATCTGGTTTGTTCCCTTTATGTCCCTGTCACTCATTAATCCATCCTAGCAGCTGTACCCATGCAGTGATTTTGTAGTTGATTTCTAAAGGATCTTGCTGTCATTCTCTGTTAGCTGGTGTCCAGAATCCATACTTAGATGTGAACATCCTTCATCAAGTCTCTTGAAGCTTAGTAGGCATATCTTTGACATGGCAAATATGTAAGGATGTGTGACAAAGCTGCTCACCATCATGGTCTACTGAGACACTGAAACGTTACAAAACCTAGTAAGCTGTCTATTGCCTAGGCGGCTGTCTTCCCAGGGAACATCCTAACTGTCATGGAACCTCATAAGTGATGGATTTGGGACACATAAATAGTATTCCTCACAGGAGACTCGATATTTATTTCAGTAGTGTTTGCCATTAGCAAGTTGCTAAGCTAACAGTGCAATACTCTTAATAAGCATAAAAATATTGGGTAAAATGATACTTTTTTATTACACTACAATTTTGACTGGCATATAAGATTTATAATGCATTATTTGATTGATTTATTCACAAAGGATATGCCTTAGAATTTGTCTAAAATATAGTACTTAACTTAATAGGGAACTTAACTCTTTCCCTGCCAGCGTTTACTAAAAAAGTAACTTCAACCCACGGACATGAAAAACAACCCACGGAAACGGTGTTAAAGTATCCCAATTCCGCGAGAAAACCGAAAACTTGGCAACACTGAACACAAGGCAGTTTAGATTTATATGCTGTTGAGTGTTGCAACTTCTATCGGCTAGTTCTGGATTATGCAGATCTTCTTCTTCACTTGTTTTTGTATCCGGAAATGCTGTACTCTTTCAGAAGATCCATAACAGCGCCCCCTACCATATAACAATGAAAACGCAGATTACTGGAAAATCTCATCAGTGCCAGGGAAAGAGTTAATTAAGAGGCTTACCTGTTTGAACAGCCTTCACTGCTCTAGCCTATGATCCCTTAAAATGCTGCCTCTGTCAGCTCTGTATGTTTTGAAATGGAGCATATGTGTAGGGACTGTGGGATGTACATCCATAATCAGAAACACACACAGCTACAGTACGAATTGGCCTGAGACATTCTTGGTGCACATCAAAACAAGCTGCTAGATGTGGATTACCCTCCATGCACAATTTATATGTTCATAGATTCTGTCATGTTTGATTCTAGCTAAAAATATTGTTTGACATGATAAACTCAATAGAGGCATTCTAAACTCTGCATTGTAAAAAGTGCTATATAAATAAAGGTGACTTGACTAATGATGTGCATTTAAAAAAGACTCTGCAGATTTAACATATGAGATAGTTCCAGGTTTTTACTATAATTCTTTTCTTTTTCAATTTCCCTAATGGTTTTTCTTTTTTTCTTTTTTTTCACAATGGCAAACTGTTCTTTGATGACTGGAAATTGCATCGCTTGGGGTAATACATTACGTGCTGTTTTTGAGCTTATTATTACCTTCTCATCAGTGAATTGATTTTTCCATTTTGGTTATATCAACTTTTTGGGAGTTTAAATTATTTCCTTAATACAGATAAAGCCAAAGCCTGATATCACCTTGGTGGGTTTTAGATGATAGCCTATTTAAAGGGTTAGTTCACCCAAAAATGAAATTTCTGTCATTAATTACTCATCCTCATGCTGTTCCACATCTGTAAGACCTTCGTTCATCTTCGGAACACAAATTAAGATATTTTTGACGAAATCTGAGAGGTTATCTTTTTTTATCCCCCATAGAAAGCAATGTAATTACCACATTCAAGGTCCAGAAAAGTAGTAGAAACATCGTTAAAATAGTTAAAGTGACTAGCTAAAACAAAGATGACACCAGAATACCTTGACACAATCAAGTTACAATGGGCGTGCCCGTTCTTACATTAAAAATAAGGTTAATATTAATGTGCTGCTTTCATTGAAAAACACACACAAAGAGAGAGAGAGAGAGATTGGAGATTGCGCCGTGCACACGACAAAACATTCAAGAGCACAAAAATGTATCAACGCTGCGCCGTAGCTTTTATTAATAAAATAGCTTTGCTACTAAATAGCTACATTATATTTCTCAGCAACAAGGGGGCAACATCATTGTTTCTGAAGTAATTAAACTCACAGCTTCATTGTTCAGTAGAGAGAGATGCTGCATGCACAGATGCAGGTAATTCACAAGCACATCTCTCTCTCTATAGCCATAACTGACAAAAATAACCATAATTTTTACCCTTCTGGTCAATTATTGCACTGCAAACATCAATAGCTAATTGTCATTGCTGGCCAATTACTATGGTATAAGTGGGATAATTCAGGCTAACTGTGTATTAAACAATTCGAATGCACTCTGTGGTTCTTTGCCTTCATCTTGTGCATTAAATTTGTTTATAATTGTAAACCATAATTGTTGTTTGCTAGAAACCTTTGATTAACTTGACCTCTTTTACATTATAATGTTACATCAAAGCCTCAGTTTTTCCATATTGTGATTTGGCCTGTTAGTGCCTCAGTGGCATTTTTGAGCATTTGGTTAAATCCCGTGTTTCAGCCTTACATTCTGTGATTGGTTTGGCTTTGTGGAACATTAGGACACTGTGAAGTACATCTGCAAAATTAATCGAATACAAACTCCCAGCACTGAATAAAGACCACAAACAGCTGGAGAGCGAAAATAGCGTACTTTACCAAAAAACTATCCTCATATGCTAGTCATGTTTGTAAGAAAATGAACTGAGACAAAAATGTGTTGAAAAAGAAACCAACATAACTACTGCATGCAATTTAAGCAATGTGTGCGTAAAGCACACAAACGGCAAACAAGATGCTAATTATTCTATCACGATGAATATGAAAATTACAGATGATTATGTGCATAAAACCAGAAATGTTAAGCACTTAGATTTTCCGAAAACAAAATGATCATGTTTACATTTGAATATTAAGCAGGGCTGGGGCTGTCATCTTACAAACAGAAGTTGACATCTGTGAATAGACAGAAGGCTGTACGAGTGTGTAATGTAAACTTAATGCATGTCAAAGCTTTCCACAGACGCAAACAAGGGAATCCTAAATCTGCAATTTAAATTCAGAGCTGGGTTCGACCGAGAGTAATTAAACCAGCCTGCGATACTGTTCACGTTGTCCTGATGGGGTAATTATTTGGATGCAAATGACAGTAAACAATATGCTGCAAAAAATCGGCATCACTTCAAAGAATAAAACTGCTGACTGCTCAGCTGTTGGCACAAAAGCTTAGGTGACTTTTTAAATGAACTTGATAGATGTTCCCCCATCTGACACGGCTGTAGGGAGTGATAGATGGATGTGTTTGCTGTAATATTTCTCGTCAGTTGTTCTGGATGTGCTCCGTCTTGTCAAGTGGCGTTCGTGTTTGCTTTGTATCATGTTGAACTTGAGGAGAACAAGTGTGATGTTGCGTGAATCCATGCCATCTGTCTTTCACCAATTTTACAGAAATATCATATGCGCTTTTTTGTTTCCAGTGACAAACATTCCATTTCATGACGGAACACTGACGTAGAAAATCACAGACAGTTGCAGATTTTATCAAATAAAATGTCACAATATAAAATAGGGGTAAAACTTTAGTTTAGGGTCCAATTCTCACTATGACCTAGTTGCTTATTAGCATGCATATTACTAGGATGTTGGCTGTTTATAAGTACTTATAAAGCACATGTTAATGCCTTATTCTGCATGACCATATTCTACATCCCTTAATCCCCCCAAATACCTAAACTTAACAACTACCTTACTAACTATTAATAAGCAGTAATTAACAGTTAGTTAATTAATAGTGAGAATTGGACTCTAAAGTGTGACCAAATTGGTCACTTTAGACATTCTACTTACTATAATTAACTATGTCAACTAGCAGTCATTAGAGTATTAGTAGACTGTCTGCTTAATATCTGCTATACACTTTTTTTTTATGCTCCCAACAGACATTCTACTGACAATAAGTAACTAATGTCAACTCATTCTACTTACCCGAACCCTAACCTATCAGTCTACTAATGCTCTAATTGCAGTTAGTTGCAAAATAATTACATTTAGTTGACATGTAGTTGAAAGTTACTTAGTAGAATGTCTAAAGTGGACTGTCAAAATTAAGTGTAACATAAAATATGTTCATTTTAGCACTGGAAATGGTCAATGATGAAATTTCAAAATCACTGTTTTGGTCCAAAACGGCAACTCGATGAGCTGTTGAAATTGTTGTTAAGAATAATTTATGAACATTTCATTTGGTAATGCCATTGTTAACATTCAGTTTCAGCTTGGAACTGATCAAATAGTCTACTACAGTCCTGATCTCCAGATCAAAATGTGTCTTTTTTTTATGCGGTTCCCGATTTCGATGAAAGGAGAAAAGAGCTTAACACAAAAGGTTTAACTTGAGATTTCCATAATAAAACTGTTTAATCCACATGCACAATTCTAGTCTCTCATAAGAACTTATTTAAACAAAGAGGAGTTCGATGCGTGTCATTCTTGGGAGTGCTGCTCTTTAAGCTTTATCTTGATCCCTTTCAGTGATTTCAGAGTGAATGCAATGGGAATAAACGGATGAGAGTGAATGGACTGATATTAACCATAGAAAATAGCATTAATCAGTGTCTTGTCCTTCTTTGATTCAGCTTCTTCACACTTTATTTGGTCCACTTTAGCCATTCTACTAACCATAAAAAACTTTGCAACTACATGTCACCTAACCCATTCATTTGCAGCTACATGTCAACTAACTCTTGTTAGTGTATTAGTAGACTGTTAGTTTAGGGTTGAGGTAAGTTGACATGTACTTGCATAGTCACTTATAGTCAGCAGAATGTCTGTTGGGAGCATCAAAATAAAGTGTTAGCAGATATTAAGCAGTTAATATTGACATGTAGTTGCAAAGTTACTCATAGTTAGTAGAATGGCTAAAATGGACTATTTAAAAAATAATTTCCCATCCCTTTTTTTCTCCATTAATTATTTCCTTTCTCCGCAATATAATCACACTGCTTCCCTACATTAGCAGTGTCAGAGAACTCTCATGTTAATCCTCTCTTTCTCTCAGTATTTTCATCTCTTGGCCACCTGGGTACCTGAGCCCATCGGGCTGGAACAGCAGTCTGACCGCGGTCACGCCCAGGGGAAGCGGTGACGGCATGGAACCATCTCTCACTGCACACCTGTCATGTGTTTCCCACCTCTGGAGAAAAAGAGACAGAGACAAAGAAACAGGCGGCTAGAGAGAGAGCAGAAATAGTTTGGAAAGAATAACTTTGCATTAGCTAATACAATTTTTTTTTTTTTTTCAGTGAAATAAATGGATTACACTTTATTTTAAGGTGTCGGTGTTACAGTGTAATTATGCATTTAAATACTGAGTAATAATAATTAACTTCATGTACTTATTATAGAATTAGAGTTAGGATTGGGGTTTGGTTTAGGGTTAGTTGCATGTAATTATGCATCATTTATAATTATTACTACAGTAACTACATGTAAGACTTCATTTTACACTGTTTTTTTATTTAACAATATTTTTGTATTTTAGGGGATTTTATGGTACTAAATTATATTTATGGAATAGTTATGATCACTTTTTGAGCATAGGCCTGAAAATGAAATTTCCAACTTAAACTGTTGTAAATCTTGAATGCTGTAGAGCACAGACTTAGGTTTTGTCTCTTTTTAAAGAAGACACTTGGTGGATTATTGCTAATGTGAAAAAAGTATAAAAAAAAAAAAGTAATATAAATATAAATGTGTTTATTATTATGAAAAAAAAAATGCATAGAAATACTATTTTTAAATTTGAAATGAAATATATATATTCCAAAACATGTACTCTAAAACTGAGAGAAAATCAAAGCCATAAATCTAAACAAGTTGTGTTCCAAATTTGAGGTTGATATCTCAAAAAATGAGCTTCCAGTAAAATATTGTTTGGACGCATTACCAAACATTTTCACTAGATGAAATTTACTTCCTATTTGTTTCCAATGCGGACATTTTTGACCGCAAACAGTACAAGTGTGACTATTTATGATTTTGTGTGTTTGTGTGTGTTTACAAAACCAATTTTTGTACCATTTCATTGAACGATGAACAACCAAAACATACAATTTTTCGGTCAATGAGCACCAAAATTAAAAAATTAACGTACATGCTAAATACAAGTTGAACTGATTGAACTGCACCAAAAGGTTAATAAAATAGGGCAGATTATATTACCACAGAGGAGGGGGGTTCCTATTAATTTGGCAGAATTAATTGTGTTTTCAGATCCGCAAGGTCCATATTAAGCAGTGTTCAATATGTACAGTCCATTGTAAGTTAAACTAAAATGACAAATTCAATGTTGGGATTATTTGAACTGTACAGCTCATTAATTTTTTGTTAGGCTAATCATCAGATATTAAACGTGGCGGTACAGTGTTTTACATCTGGCTCTAAAACATTCGAGACACCTGAAAAGAATATGAACCGTAACAGATGCGACAGACAACTGGAACAAATGTGCTTTTCGCTTAAAAGGATATTTTAATGCCACAGGTTCTCTCTGTCTTTCTCTTTTCCTCTCTCGGATGGTCCGTACACAGTCATTCTGGATGAGTGACAAATTGAGTTCATTTTCCAGGCTTCCAGGGAATGCCCGTGGATCCTGTAAGGAAAGGGCACAGGGCATCATATATGAGCACAAGACATAATCTCCCAATGCGTGTGAGCTGGATCACATCATGCTTGTGTTGGCTGTGTGCACCTCACTTCACTACAGCAATCAGAGAGCTGGAAATCAAATGGTGGAAAATGGAAATTGCAGATGGGTTTTTTTTCTGCTGGAGTATCGTTATGAATAAAAGATCAGGGGTTTATATATGTTTCATGTGTCTCTGTATTTGTTAGTATGCATGTAAGAGCATGTGGGTGCGTAGATAGCGAGAAGTCTGAGACATTTTTATTAATTTCGTTCACACGGTTAATTTCAACAAACTGGTTCAAAAACAGATTTATTTTTATCATTTGGTTCTTGGAACTACCTGCACGACATTTTATGCATTCATTTTATTTTATTTGTATTGATTTATTTATTTTATTGTTGTTTTTTTTGGAAGAAGAACAACATAAAACATTTATTTAAAAACTGCAGTCTTTCAGTGAGGAATGCTATGGGTTAGGTTCTTGTTTAGTTTTATTATATTAATAATTAGTGTAAATTGTTTGCATATGAAACTAATTTATATACATTATTACAGTTTCCACCCTGTTTCTGTACCAGATCAATATTGTTATTTTAGTGAATTCATGAATTAAATGTATTTATTAAAAAAAACAACAACATTTATTTATGTGTATTATACAAACTTTGATGCTGCCACCCTAAAAACCAGATGCTATCAGTGGAAATCAATCAAAGAGAGAAATTCAAATTCAGAAAGTTTCTGAAGAAGACAGACTTAAGGCCAAGACAAAAAAAGAGGTCATTTTGATTTTTAATATTTTTTTCAGCCTACAGATCTCCGGCATAAAAGGAAGAGAAAGAGACAGAATGAGAGAGGATCCAGAAGGATGACACCAAGGACCTGCAGAGGGAGGCATTATGTAAAGTGGATAATAAAAGGGTTATATGAACATCTGAGTATGTCTGATGTTTTTAAACGCACCATCTGAGGCCTCCTAGCATGAGAACACAGTAGTTTATGAGCAGAGGCAGTCAGCCGTAACATAACTCACGCAGAACGCATAACTCTCACTTACCTAAACATGAAGAGCTGGATATATCCTTATTTTTCAACCGGCCGTCATACATACATTATTTATACTACAGTACATGTATATGGATAATCGAGGTGCAGCAAGCAGTGCAAACCAAGACAGTAAAACAAATAAATCTTAAGTTACACTTCATTTCGATAGTCCGCTTTAGACATTCTACTAACTATAAGTAACTTTGCAACTACTGTACATGTTAACTCATTAGATTATTAGTAGAATGTCTGCTTAAAGGCACAATATGTAAGATTTGGGGGTTTAAATATCCAAAAACCACGAGAACAGTGTTATATATTTTGTTGACTTGTGTACTTACATTATCCTAGATGTTTCAAGAATATTTAAATCCAGAGAAATAAGCCATTTTAACCAGGACACGGACCGTGTCTGTGCGTCGCATATCAATGACATCATACCCGCGTTACCCTCGGTTTCTGGTTTTATTTTGTAAAAACCATGGAAACACCAGAGACGCTTTAATATGTTTTATTAGACAAGAAAACAACTGTTTGAAAACACGTATAGACAGAAAACTAATCATGTTATATAGCTCAACACGGCTAGTCTTATTGTTTGAATCTCGTTTTCTTGATTTACAGCGAGTACCATGTTTTACCTTGACTAATATTGATCTAGTTTACTGCAGTGTGCAGCAAGAGTCTCACAGCAGCTGCCGAGAGTAATGTTATAACATCATTTCCAACACTCAAATGTATCTAATATGATAAAACAGTGCTGCTTTACCCCACATACGCTTGACCAGAAGAAGCGGAAGCGGCGACTGCAGCATAATAAAAGTTCTGCTGCTCTCGAGACATGTCGCGCTAGTCTCTCATTAGCGATCACTCTAGCAGCCTTGTTTCTGCTCGCACAGCAATCGGCCCTGCTCTGCTTCATACTAGATAATCTCATCCATGAACATGATTTCTGCCCAAGTCCCGTCAGATTCTTTTCCACCGGCTGTGAGGTAAAGACGACATCTCCCGTGATTTCGCGTTCAATCTCGGCATCATCAAGCTTTGGCCATGCCTTTGTTTTGAATAGGTGAACTCTAGCGGCAAAAAATGAGATATTGTGCCTTTAACAGCTGCTAACACTTTATTTTGATGCTCCCCTACTCAGTTAATAGTGAATATGTGTTCCCCATACTGAAGTTTTGAGTTGTCACTTCTTTAGAGTGGAAATGCTGTACTTGGCTTTCAGCTATTTTTCAGTGATATTTAGGGTAAACCATAAAAGATGGATTGTGACATAAGGTATTTTTGACCAAGATGGTCTTTTTTTTTTTTTTTTCTGTTTTCTTTTTGGAGCATGTGTGGAGCAACAGAAAACCAGATGTGTGCTCATTGTCATGACAACAGCAAAGTTTTTGGTGGCTGCACCTGCGAGCTCCAGCAAGGCAGAGCAAATCCTCCGCTGCCGCGAGGCAACACCGAAACTCTATTTCCTTTCATTCCAAATCCATTCCTACTAGAGTTAATGACTGTGACTAGTTTTGAAGCTTTTAAAAAATAAATCTCTCTACAATTCCCATCATACTCACACAATACAATTTGCTTCACCCCATCTGTTTTCAAAATGTTAATGTTAATTGTCTTATTGTGAACAATTAATCCATGAATGTTCATTCATTTATTTTGAATTAAAATATCATTCATTAAAATATCAACTCGATCTTCCAGTAAAAGGACAAACTTCTCTGTGGTGACATATGCCAATCATTTTTCTGCTTAAACTCAACCGCAAACTCACATTCATATCTGCCTCTATCCAGTCAGCAACCAATGGATAGAACCTTTTTTGATTATCTGATTGGTTTCTCCAAACATGGGAATGCGAGATGTTGTCAATTCTGTCAGTAAATAAATTAAAGAAATAGAAAATTAACTCTAACTTTACATGTTAGTTTTTTCATTATTTATCAAAAATAATTATAACATTACACAATTATAAAAACATGGTTTGTATTGATCCAAAATGACTCAAAAGTTGGCAAGACTATAACATTTTTTGGGTTACACTTTATTTTGATGGTCCCCTTTAGATACTTGTTGGTTATAAATAACATTACACCTACATGTCAACTAACTCTCATTAGAGTATTAGTATAGTATAGGGTTAGTATAATAAGGGGTTTGGGTTAGTAGTAGAATAAATTGACACGTTGACACTGCAGGTAAATGTGGCCCAAATCTGAATTTTTTCTTTTTTCTTTCCCCCCCCCACATGTGACTCATATCTGTTTTCCCCATGACAGTGTGAACAGTACAAACCACATGGAATCTGATCTTATCAATTCAGATTTGTGCCACTTCCATACGTCACTCGAGGTAAACATTCGTCACGATTCTGCGCTCATGGGAGTCTATTCAAAGTTTTTACACACCCAACGTTATGAAGACAGTTGTGAAAGGTAGTCAGTAAAGTGACGTGTCAGAACTTGTAAGTAATAGCCTACAGAGACAGCTCTAATACAAGCAAAACATGAGGGCTCATATCATAGAAGTTTAAAAGCTCTGCTCTCTTTTGTCACACCATTGTCTTTATTCTTTATATTGCCTGTGCATAATTTCGCTGGCTTCCACTGCATATCACACTGAAAATAAATGCATAATCACTTACTTTAATGCCATTCGTGTTTACTTCCGTATGATAGCGTGCTGTGTGTGTTGCCAAGTCCTTGATTTTCCCGCAGAATTTGGTATTTTTTTCAATGTTGCCGCGGGTTGTTTTGCAACTCTGTGGATTGAAGCGACCGCACTAATGCAATATTTAACCCCGGGAACGCGATTTTTACCGGGATTTTTACACAAAAATCGGAATTGAGCATTAAGGCTCACAGTGTAAACGTAGCCTTATAGTCGAATGTCTGTTGGGGAGCATCAAAATAAAGTGTTAGCAGATATTAAGCAGACAGCCTACTCTACAAATACTCTAATAAGAGTTAGTTGACATGTAGGTTCAATGCTAGTCAACAGAATGTTTAAAGGGGACCGTCAAAGTAATGTGTTACCAAAATTTCTATAAAAGAGACTGTGATTAATGACAGTGCAGTAAATAGTTTTTCCACTTTGCATGTCGGATTCTTCTATGCACTCTATTCGGACGTTTATCTTTATCTTTAATGCCCTTTATTCAGATTTTAATCTGATAACATACATCCTGCTGCTGTATAGACGTGTAAATCCATGTCAGAGCGACTGTTTCCTGCTGCTCTCCTGCTAGATCCTTTGTAGCAGCTCGCCTGTGACATTTAAACCCCTGATGACTGGAGTTGGTGAGAAAGGTCAAGTGAGTTGGCGTAAAACTAGTCATTTTGCGGGTGTAAACGATGAGTTTAGCTCAGATTAATGACTCTTGTGGACTCTGAATGCCAAGAACCTTTGCATCTCTCTGTTTCTCTACGTTTTGATTTCCTTAAAAAATGGTTGCAGGGCAAAGAGCAGAGCTGTCTGCGTGCATACATCCTACCAGTGAACATCAATAGCTTTATATGATGCGAGGAGGGAATAGCTCGGATTTATTGTGGCGGGGACAGTGTAACAGAGATATGTCGCTGGAATGAAGGGAGACCAATGCTGTGGTGCTACAGGTAGTTAGAAGATTGAACTATAATGTGCAGTTTATGCCTCCTGTTGTTTTGTTTTAAAAAGGATCTGTGGTCTGTTTCACTTTCTGTTCCGTTCTATCATTTCTCAGTTGTTCGTGGAGCATGAGGCAGGAGGACACGGGTGTGTGGGCGGGGGGATCAGTCTGTCACCTGACTGAGGTGATCACATGAAAAAGCACTGCATGTAATCTGCTCTCTGGGAAAACACATCCACTTACTGTTCTGTCATACACAGATGGGCTGTTTCTTTGAAGTATCGGATAGTGATAGTATAGTCTACGCGCACACACACATACAATGCATAACTGAATATCTTAGTAGGGATTTTAATCTATTTATCCTATGCTACTTTCCACTTTCCATTGACGTTTTACCTTCATGTATGAAAGGGCCTAAAACTAATTCTTTTTCCAGACCTGCCAATGGCCAGTGACTTAGGAAAATGTATCGGCCATAAATATTTTTTTGCAAAAACAGGCAGTAATCACATCCAAAATTTTAGATACCAGTGAAAAACACAATTCTCTATTCCAATTTCGACTATTCCAAAAACTACTAGCCTCACTAATATACATTTAAAACATTATTAAAGACAAGTAAACAGTCAGTAGTAAAATAAAAACAATCAAATTATAAGCAAAAGCACAAATAAATACAATATAACAAAGATACAAATGAAATAGTGATTTTCAGGTTTTTTAGTTAGGTCTGACAGAATAGTTTTTAGTGTACAGAAATTTAAGCAAATGTAAAATAACACTGCATATTCTTCACTGTATTTATTAAATATCCTTATTAATTAATCCTTATTAAAGTTTCAAAAGTTATACTGTCAAGAGCAGTGAGTTTTTTCTTTGATTAACATTAAAAACACAGACAGCAGCAGGAATATTAGGCTGTTGTCACTTTAAGAGCGAATGCACAGATCTAATATACTGATACTGTACACATGCGTTTACTTTCTCAATTACTTACATACACTTAAGACATAAACAACTACACTGTAGAAAAGAATTGTTGGTTTAACTTAAAAAAGTAAGTTACCTGATTGCCTTAATTTTTGAGTAATTTTTTATTGTAAAGCAGACACAATTAATTGCTTTTGGTGGTGGTGGTATCATAGAAAGTTTTTTGTTTGTATTCATGGTAAAACCGCTGAAATTGTGTATCTAAGACATATTTATATCTGGTGGTCTAAAAAGTGTTAATTTTTAAAGGCTATCAATGAGGCGAATTTTCGAATATGCTGGCCGAGGCAATGTTCCTTTTTGTTTTATGTATTAATATTATTCAGTGCTCGGGCTTCTGTATTTGCTCAGTAGCTTGTAGTTCCATAGTTGTAGTAGTGACAGGTTTGTTTACATCCGTCAAATACCTGAATGCACCATATGTTTTTTCTAGATGGGGATACTTTGCGTTACGTCAACGCCCCCTTTCGGTTTTGGGGGGTGAATTATGCCTATAAGTGACTAATTCTCTTTTATCGAAGTGGAGACAAAATACAAACTAAATTGGATCTCATCCCAGAACAAATCACAGAGAACTGCTTAGCAAATCAACTAAATATTTGAACACAAACTTTCAAAAACAATGATTTCTATTCAAGGTAATGGGATGTAAAAGCCTGTTATGTGGACACATATTCTATAACATCTCAGGGAACAATTGTCTGATTAAGGCCAGTATGAAGTCAGGCTGAAAAATGGGCTGCTCTCCTAGCAATCTGTTTTCTGTACTTCTGTTTGAGAGATGCAGGACTATGGAAAGGTTGGCTTGAAATATACTTTATAGGATTTTCTTACTGAGTTGCTTTGATAAATAAGCCACAGCAGGTACTTAATAATAAACAGAATTTGTAGAGCACTGATACTATTTGTAAATTAGCCTAAAGATTTTATCTGTTGCAGTATACTTTAGCTCAGCTGCTACCATGAGAAATTTTAAGGGGTCCTCGATTATGATTTTACTTTTTTAACTTTATTTAGTGTGTAATGTTGATGTTTGAACATAAACGACATCTGCAAAGTTACGACGCTCAAAGTTCAATGCAAAGGGAGATATTTTCTTTTACAGAAATTGCTGTTTAAGGACTACAACAAACGGCTGGTAGGGACTACAACAAGCTTCTTCCTGGGTTGGTGACATCACAAACCCCAAAATTTACATAAACCCTGCCCCCGGGAACATGCAACAAAGGGGCTGAGGCCATGTTTGGCTGCTTTAGAGAAGAGGAAGAGTTGTTATAGTAGTGTTGTTTCCATGCCGTCATTTTACGCCGGACTGCTTCACAAACGAGTGTCAATTCCAAACTGGATTTGCACAAAATATTAACATGACGGTCGATGAGTTGAATCAACTCCACAGCAACTACATAAATTTATCTCCTAACCGTTCAGAAACATCCAGATGCATTCTAAAAGTTGTAACTTCTTCCTGAGTCTCTCCATCAGTATCCGACTCCAGTTTGAACAATGTAAGGCTGAACACCATTACTGACAATCCTCATTTTGGCTGCGTGAGATTCTCCAGCTTTGTTGTTGTTGAGCAACCGAAGCGTGAGCTGTTAAAGCTCCCCCCTCTTCTGGAAAGCAGGCCGGGAGCAGCAGCTCATTTACATTTAAAGGGACACACACAAAAACGACGTGTTTTAGCTCAAACCCAAATAGGGGCAAATTTGACAAGCTATAATAAATGATCTGTGGGGTATTATGAGCTGAAACTTCACAGACACATTCTGGGGACACCAGAGTAATAAAAATGACCTCTTTGAGACCTTACATTTCGATGTATGTGGGTTTCATGAGCTTTTTTGATTAACCTGTATTTTCACACTAGTTTTTATATGATCTGATTTCCTTCTTCCCACCCACAGTTGATCTGACACATTGCTATCTGCTAAAGGTAGATATTTCTGATTTAACTCTAATTTTATCCATACGTGGATGTTTGCATGTCTGAGTCCATCTCTTCCTGGCTGGTGTGCACCTGTTCTGTGACATTAAGTGTACGACTACAGTCTAAGAGGTGGGTGAGTGAATCATGAGCGCCCGAGGGAAGCAGCAAAAGTAATGCATGCCTGCCTCCACCTCTTTCCTTTGCCATGACTTTTGTCTCCTCAGGTTAGTGTAAAATGGATCCTATTACAATATTGCTCCTCTCACATTTCCCCTGATAGAGCGCTTGATCTGGCCCGAGAGAACGGAGCAGAGATGCAGGATTTATTTAATGCTTTATTTCCCCTTCTGCTGAGTGCACAGTTCCAGCATGTGTGCCGCTGCCCCCGGGGAACGATGGTATGCCACTACTGATCCAGATCTATTACATGATGCTTCTAAGCCAAGAATCCTTCCTCATCTGTGCTGGAACGTGCTTTCTGCATGTGTACAGTGATGCACAATCTCTTTGAAAGAGCTTGTGATGTATTACGGAAATCTTGGAATCCATCTGAAAATGAACACCAGCCTGCTCTGGCTTTACATGCATTTCATTCATGACACATTTCATGGTCCTGATGAGATGATAAGACTCAAAAAATAAAAATAGAAGAGATGGGTTCTCAAATGAGAATGATAAAGCTTTTGTGCTTGTGTGTGTGCGTGAAAAGTGG
Source organism: Elopichthys bambusa (assembly GCA_037101425.1). NCBI lineage: Eukaryota > Metazoa > Chordata > Actinopteri > Cypriniformes > Xenocyprididae > Elopichthys > Elopichthys bambusa. Next base: position 4,867,905 of record CM074448.1, read on the forward strand.
GATGATGAAGTGGCAGTCTGTTCTGGGAGGTTGCAGACAGAAAGTGGAATAAAATACAGAAATGGAATTCTTGGAAATATGAACGTAAACAGAAATGCTACTTTATTTGCCTTCTCCTCTGAAAGCCATCATATCAGGAATGACAAGTGAGAAGAGAATTTCTTTCACTATTGATTTTTCTTTTAGTCCTTGTGTTTCCAGGAAAAACAGTCTGTACACAGCAAACGCATTTGCTTAGTTTGTATAGTTGACAAAAAAAAAAAAAAAGCACAGGAACTCAGTCTTACATCCCATTGAGTACTGAATAAAAACAACAGGGCATGAATGTACAACACTGGCAGAAATGAGGAAGAAGAGAATAGGGGACTTTGAAAAGGGTTTTAAAGAAAGAGACTGACAACATGCGATCAGAAGCATTCGCTTACTAACATCACCTTATATTTGATCCTTTTTTGACTGCCTACCATTTTTCAAAAAGAACCAAATGCAAGAAAAGATGCAATATTTACATGCTTTATTCCTATATGACAAAAAAATACATATTTTTACACATTTTTAAATATATTAAAATTATATCGCTAATATTTAACATATATTTATATATTTTACATACATTTTAGGTACTTACTGTATATACACTACTGTTTAAATGTTTGTCATCTGTGTTTTTTATTATTATATTATTATTATTATTATTTAGATGTGTTTGATGCTTATGCTTACCAAGGCTGCATTTATTTAATCAAAAATAAAAGTAAAAACTGAAATTTTGTTAAATATTATTGGAATTTAAAATTTTTCTGTAGTAATATAATATAATAAAATGAAATGTATTCCTGTGATGTCAAAGCTGAATTTTCAGCATCATTACTCCAGTCTTCAGAGTCACATGATCCTTCATAAATCATTCTAATATGCTGATTTGATGCTCAAGAAACATTTATTATTATCAATGTTGAAAGCAGATATGCTGATTCATATTTTTTTTGTGGAAACCGTGATCAATCTTTGATGAATAGAAAGTTAAAAAATATATGAACAATATATATATTTTTCAATAAAATTTTATTTTGTCTAAAATATATTTTAAAAATACATTTTGCATTTACCCAAAATGCATTTCAAGATTCTTAATTGTTTTTGGCATTTAAAACATGTATTGGTATTTGGTACAAAAATGTAATTTGTATTTAGCATACATTTTAAATATTGTATTAATAGTAAAACATGTTTTGGAAAATATATATTTCATATAAAAATTGAAAATAGTATTTTTGTGCAGTTTTTTTTTTATATATATATAACAATAAACATAACCTTATATAACTGTTTACTTTTTCAGCAATAATCTGCCAAGTGTCTTTAAAAAGAGACCAAACTTAAGTCTGTGCTCCAAAGCATTCAAGATTTATGCTTTTCGTGCTCAAACAGGTAATAAGTAGATTATAACTACTGCATAAATATAATTTAGTACCATAAAATCCCCTAAAAATACATTACATAAATATTATCAAACTAAAATAAAAAGGTAATTTTTTGACCCCCATGCGAGGGCCGCAAGAAGGTTAAAAACTAGTCAACAAAGGAACATTGTCTCTTTTCTGAAACTGAAATGCCATTACAATAATTAGAATGAAATATAAGCAAGTAAACAAACAGATATTGATCACAAGTACAAGGCGAATCGTGCACAAAGTGTTTCTCTGGTGCACTTCACCCACGGACTGATAGTGTCCGTCCTCTGTTAAATAATGCAAGATTGTAAGATGAAATTTAATTGTGGGGGCGAAGATGTCAGAATGACCGCTGCAGATCTGCCAGCTATTGAAAACACCCCCGCTTGGCAGCTAAAGGTGTTTGGCTCTATCATTGACTAACAAACATCTATTCATCTACTTTGCTTTAATAAAGCATTCTTTCAGAGGCCTGTTTTACTAAGGAAATGCTTAATTCAAAAGCTGATGAATTCAGAAGACTTGGGCGATGGTATGTAATTTGTGAATATGACAAAGAATGCCAGTCATCCTCATAAGCATATTAAAAATCTTTATTTGAGCCACATACCACAAATTTTGTAAATCCTCCACAAAATTATCTCAATAGAGCCGTTCAGTCATGACATCAATTTGTAGGCCAACCCAGAAGGCTAATCGCCATGGGTTCCTTTGGGAATTTCTAATGGGTTTTTGAATAGTGGTTTATAAGTAAAATGAGGTCAGTGGTTAACAGTAGTTGAAGAGACATTCATGCTTTGTTCTACTGTACAACAGAAATTACATTTAGCCGTACACTGCGAAAATATCCTGTTAAATTTAATGTAAAAAAAAACCTAATCATTATAAGGTGTCATATTTGAACTTTCAAAAACCATTTTCTTCATACTGTAACTTTAATTTAAGTATTATATGGGGTTAGATTCCCGCCTAAAGTATTGTGGTCACGGATCAAAAAATAATAAGCATGAATCAAACATTTAAAAACACGTGTAAAAAAATGTATAGCACAAACTGAAACAAATAATGCAAAATGATCAAAATGGCAAAGAACGTGGTCACGGATAAAAATATAATAAGCGTAAATAGAAAAATTAAAAGCGCATTAAAAAAAATAACACGCATGAATCAAAACTTTAAACACATTAAAAATTATATTGCACAAATCTTAAACTTGTGTTTATATGTTCTTAAAAGTTGTTTTCGGTAACACTTTAGTATAGGGAACATGTATTCACTATTAACTACGACTTTTCCCTCAATAAACTCCTAATTTACTGCTCATTAATAGTTAGTAAGGTAGTTGTTAGGTTTAGGTATTGGGTAGGATTAAGAATGTAGAATAAGGTCATGCAGAATAAGGCATTAATATATGCTTAATAAGTACTAATAAACAGCTAATATTCTTGTAATACGCATGCTAATAAGCAACTAGTTAAAAAACCCTAAAATAAAGTGTTACCGTTTTTTTTCTTTGCTCTTCTTTCCACGTTCTGCTCTTGCTTTTCCAAATGTTGCAGTTTGAGTTTCATGTAAATAAGGGCAGGCTTAAGCGTCACCATTGGTCCACTAGTTCTAGATTGACAGCTCTAGCCAATCAATCGAAGAGAGGGAGATGACATCAGTTCAGTGCAACTCATGGCTACTGATGCTCATGCAGGTGAAGATAACGTCACAGCTGGCAATTTCCGAGCTGGAGTAAAATCTTTCTGTGGACACCGTTATACTGTATATTTTCCTGCAACTCGACCTGTCACCGGTATATACGTCTACCTGAACTATTTTTTACTGTTAAATTCACCGTCCTAACGACGACCTGTCACAGTTGTGCCTGTCTGACGATCCATCACTGTAATATTCACCTTTAATTCACCTACCACTGGACCTAGCACCGCAAAAAGCAGCGACCTCACAACGTCAAGCTTATGTGTGCCTGGCTCGTCTATACCTGTTATATTACTGTTAGATATTTTTAGTATTCATACAATAATAATAATAATAATAATAATAATATGCTTGCTTGTTGTCTCTTCAATTCCTGTCTTTTGCACAAGAGAATATAACATATGAAGCCTACCTTACTAATATATTTGCTTGTGAATTACAGTTAAAGATATGCCATCGCAGTTGTTTAGACCATTGTATAGGCCTATTGCTCATAATTGTAAACTGCCTGCATATTTTGTCATGTATTGTTTTCCTGTAAACAGATTTATATTTGGTCTTCCATGTACAGTATGTCTGTAACGAGTCGGGACACGACGTGGGATCCATAAGCAGGCTTTATTAGACAATGTTTGTAGTGAGACAGGCAATGGTCAAACAACAGCAGACAGAATCGTAGTCGTAGAACAGGCAGTAGGTCAGGCAGGCAGATATCAATCATAAGTCCAAGACAGAGCAAATAGTCCAAAGGGCAGACAGCAGAGAATCGTGAACGGGGAACAAACAGGGTCAACAACAGGCAGGCAAACACAATTACAAACACATTTAGAAATGCAAACCGTAGTATTACAAGACCTCACAATGAGTGTGAGGAAGTGAGAGGCTTAAATAATCCAGGTAATGAGCTGCAGCTGGGTGTGGGTGATTGCTGATTGGTGGAGTGAGTGAGTGCAAGTGATTGACAGGGAGGATTATGGGAAATGGAGTCCGGGAATGACTGGAACTGTGACATTGTCATTGACAAGGGTGTTGGTTTATGAATTTTATCACATTTTAGCACAGAGATTATAAAGTTAAGCAATAGTCTATCACACCAGCAAGAGTGTTTTCCCCAATATTAGAGCGATTGCAAATGTTTATTGAGCTGTTATATAAATCAATATACCAATAAAATAATTTTGAGTGTGTTTTTGCACTATTTTGATGAAAGGAGTATTAAACAAAGCCACAGCAGAACAGCGTCACTCGTCTCTGAGCAACACAGTAGTGTTTTGTTAATGAATTCCCGATTTGAATGAGACATTTAAATGAAAGACTCACTCATAAAGACAGTAACTTTTCGCCACCTACTGGCCATTTAAATTCATATTTCTATAACATGGATGGGCAATGTCAGTCCTAGAGTGCAGAGTTTAGCTTCAGCCCTAATCAAACACAC